>JABUIW010000124.1:5944642-6065352 GCA_013363375.1 Menidia beryllina | reverse complement strand
TCTGTCTGTCTGTCTGTCTGTCTGTCTGTCTGTCTGTCTGTCTGTCTTTAATGCCTCCTCAATAATATAGTTTAAAGACAAAACTGTTGCATCTGGGAGAAAATGTTTTTCTAAGCTTTTTTCAGACACTTTTCTTATTTTTTTCTTATCAATATTAATAAGAAGAAGGGGCTAAAGGAGCCATTACCCGGCTCCGGCCACCTCCGAGGCACTTGAGTACCTTGTTTGCACACGCACTTGCTGCAGCCACCTGACTTGTGATGCTCCTCTGGTTTCAGCTCAACCCGAGCGTCAGCTCATTCCAGCGCCGCTTTGTCAGCGAAATTAAGAGATGCGAGGAGATGGAGAGGATTCTGGGTAAGTGGCCGTCTCCCACCTGGGATGTGGGTGTAGCGGGGTGGATGCACACCTCGTCGTGTACCCCAGGCAGCAAGGGTTTTTTTGTGTCTAAACTGGTCCCTTAGAGCCTGATTTCACACATATTCCACTAGCACTTACTGAGTGATTACTATGAAACGCACTATCGGCAATTTCTCTGGGCAGGCTTCCTTCTGAGGGAGATCCAGAAGGCTAAAATCGCCGTTCCGGAGGAGGATGAGAGTCCTCTTGCTCCTCCACCCAGACAAGTCCTTGAGATCATGGTAAGTCAGCAAAAGTGCCTGTTACTGTGAATAGTCAAATGGAGACTGATTCTCAGAGACAAACATTTAAATATCACATACCTAAAAAGTTTAGGGAATATTAGTCTTGTGCCTCTGTCTTTTACTCTTTCATAATAACTACATGGAGAGAGCTGGGCTCCATTTGTGCTTTACTTTTGCTGCTTGTTCTGCGAGGTTAGTACTAGTGTGTTTGTTGTGGGATTTTTATCCAATACACCTGCAAAAGGCCTCTAACTCATTCGAATTCTTTAGTTAGAGGCGATTTTCAATGATGCCTGTGGACAATGATTCATGGTATGACTCAGCTTGGTGTCTTTGAAATGTCAGTTTTGAGTTTTGAGATTTCAGGATAAGTGCTCTGTTTTTCAGACAGTGTTTGCTTTCAGAATCAGAGGATGCTTAACTAAAACTTTACTTCCCTTAATAAATTAACTGTTTCTAATGCCACTTACTGTACCACAGACCCAAAAAACAAAACAGGATTGAGCCCCCCCCATCATTAACGGCAGGACTGGTGTTCCTCTGACAACATCCTGTGGCCTTCTTCCCCCATATTTACATTTAGCCACTGTAGTCAGACGTTCTGTTTTAAGATGATAAGATATCAAGCTTCCGATGGTAAATTTTATCATGAAATTTTCCACTGAAGACTCTGCATGCGTGCAGCTTTTCGAGCACAGTGACTCCACAGTCTGATATCTAACTCTTTTAAAAGCTCAGACATGGGGTTTCAATATCCTTAGTTCTCAGTTCTCTAGAAATCTAGAAATCTTGCCATGACTTCTTTTGTTGATTTGAACTAATGCTTATTTGCATTATGAAATTAGGAAACAGTTACCTGCTTCTCTGCTCTCTTATGAAATTTTTCAGTTTTTTTTTGTTTTTTTTTGCATCATGAATCTTTTGCTCGTTCATTTTCACGTTCAATTTGTACAGAGCAAACATGGTCCAACCGTCTTGTTAAAGGCCTGTGATAGTTTCATCTTTTTTCTTTCTAACCATAACTGCCCAAAGACAGAGCATGCAGTGTTGCTGTAGAGCTTAAACATGTGGAACTGTGACCATATTCTGAAGACAGTCACGCTTAACGTTGTTTTCTCGGCTCTCCCAAAGTTACATGAGCAGATTTTCCTGCTGGAAAACTCCGACTAAAGGTGTTCACCCTTTGCTCATCCAGGAGCAGCTTCAGAGGCTGGAGATGGAGCTGAGCGAGGTGGCGAAGAACAAAGAAAAGCTTCAGCGAAACCTCCTGGAGCTCACCGAATACACACACATGCTGAAGATCACGCGGAGCTTCATTCACAGCCGCTCCAGAGTGAGTGCGTCCATCAGCTGCCCGTTTCTGCCGTGTACTGCACTCCCCATTTCCATTCTCCTCGCATCTCTCCCGACACGCCTCCACTCACCTCACTGGTTGTTTTCATGTCGCCAGTGTGTTTTTTTTAATTTCCCTTGGTGTGACAAGAAGCGGTGCTGGATTTAATTAATGACACAGTCACAATTCAGCCATTACGAGCACCATCTGACTCATCCAGGCTGCGACTACTGCAGCAGGGATGTCTGTGTCAGTCGGGAAGTTGTCATGGCATCTACTCAGAACCTACAAGAACCGTGCGAGCAGCAGTTAATCTCAGCTATCACAAATGAAATGTGTTCCCTTTTATAATTAGCATGAGGCTCTTGGTCCCCAGTATGAAGAATTCCCCACTATGGAGACCGACTCGGTTACGGGATGCACTGGTATGCAGAGACTTGGCGCGAAGCTTGGGTGAGTTGCAATGTCCTTCATTCATAACCTTTCACACGACATTATGCTACGAGACACCCTTAACTTAATCTGATTGGCCTGGGGGGCAGGTTTGTTTCGGGACTCATCCAGCGGGTGAAGGTGGAGGCGTTTGAGCGCATGCTATGGAGAGTGTGCAAAGGTTACACCATCCTCAGCTACGCCGAAGTGGACGAGAGCCTCGCCGATCTTGACACTGTGAGCTGAATTGTGAAAGTCTCTTTTCCACACTTCATGACTCTTTCACTGCCTGGTCGCGATGACGTTTCTCAACCGTGTGATTTCAGGGAGAAATAAGCAAAAGCGTGGTGTTTCTCATCTCTTTCTGGGGAGACCAGATTGGACAGAAAGTCCAGAAAATCTGTGACTGGTGAGAGCGCCCTCACTGCCTGTAGAGCCGCCCTGGGTCATTATCCCCACTCATTATCAGCATCTTTATTTGTCGCCCTCAGCTACCACTGCCACCTGTATCCGCACCCCGAGAATGACGAGGAGCGAGCGGACGTGCTGGACAGCTTACGCGCGCGGATCCAAGATCTTAACAACGTAGGGCGTGTGGGAGCCTGGAGGCGACCCCTCCCCACTTTCCCTGCAGGTTTTGTAGTCACTGTTGTGTCCCGCAGGTGCTCCATCGCACTGAGGATTACTTGAGGCAAGTTCTGCAGAAGGCGGCCGAGTCGGCCTATGCCTGGGTCGTGCAGGTGAAAAAGATGAAGGCGATCTATCACATCCTCAACCTCTGCAGTTTTGACGTTACCAACAAGTGTCTGATTGCTGAGGTGTGGTGTCCCGTCAGCGACCTAACGAACCTGAGAGGGGCACTCGAAGAAGGTTCAGTGAGTGTGATGCACCACCTGCTAACGCTGCTTAAAAACTATTTAAATGTACTTCAGCTTCATAGAAACCTAGCCATCTTCTTAGGTTTTAAATGTAAAGTATTGGATTTGTTATGCCTCTGCGTTTTCAATGCACCCAGTGGACAGCTTAGGGACTCAGTGTGTTCAGCTATGAGGAGAAAAACATGGCTCACCTCTGTTTGGCAGAGATGACGGAAAGACATGACTGTTAAGTCTACCGAAATGCAACAAAAAAGATGGATGATAATTGTTAAACATTCTCAGGGACTTACATCCCTTTGCCAAGACAATGAGATTTGGGATCCATGCCAATGAAAACATGGAAAATCTAACAGCAGTACAGAGGCAGCAGAGAGTACCGCACCGGCTTAGAGTCACAGAAAACAAAACGCTGATCGTTTGTTGTAAGATTTTATCTCTCATAATGAATCAAAATCACAGAGGACATTAGTTTTGGCATTTAATTATTTGCGTGGACCCATTTTCATATGAAAACACACTCAGTGACATATGTGTACTAGACTATGAAATAACTCACTTAGAAATGTGTAATCATTCATTGTCAGAGAAAGGAGGGGTTCTGGTCTCTGTACTGTGAATGTTGTCCAAAAAAAAATGGAGAACAAAATCTTAGTAGTTCTCTTCAAAGAATGTTTTCTTTATTTACAGCACAGCATGTACCAGTAACAGCCTGAAACAGAAATGATTGTGATCAGAAAACTATTCTTTCCAAGCCACGCAGCAACGCTGACATTAACCTTTCATTGATTTCTTTCTGATCAGAGAAAAGGCGATGCCACTGTGCCGTCCTTTGTGAACCGCATTCCAAGCACCGATACTCCACCTACCCTGTTAAGGTCCAACAAGTTCACTTCTGGGTTTCAGAGCATTGTGGAGGCTTATGGGGTGGGGGACTATCGCGAGGTAAGCCCAGGTAAGAACCACGTTTAGGGAAGTATCGTGTATTCGTTTAATGTGCTTTCCTTACGTTCAGAATAAATGTGCTGATTTTTCTCCTGCCAGCTCCCTATACCATCATCACTTTCCCCTTCCTGTTCGCTGTGATGTTTGGTGACCTCGGCCATGGGATGGTAATGAGCCTCTTTGCCTTGTGGATGGTGCTGACGGAGAAAAAGCAGAAGAAGAAACGTTCAAGTAATGAGGTAGGGAATGACTGCTCACCTTCACTGTCTACGCCGCATTGGATGATTGTAAACGGGTTTCAACTGATAGTGGTGTCCCCATTGTCTCAGATATGGTTGACGTTTTTCAACGGGCGTTACATCATCCTGATGATGGGGATTTTTTCAGTCTACACTGGACTCATCTACAACGATTGTTTCTCCAAGTCTCTGAATATATTTGGCTCTGCGTGGAGCGTGAAGGCTATGTTTACGAATCAGCAGTGGACGTGAGTATCAGCGAAACTAACTGTAGACTTATCAGTCCGTTCTTATGTCTATCTGATGTTTCTGAAAAGACGTTTCCCATGTATACATATCTTTTTCTCCGCAGAAACAAAACCCTCCAAACAAACGCTTTGCTCACATTGGACCCAAATGTGAGCGGAGTCTTCAGTGGACCATACCCATTTGGTATTGACCCTGTGAGTGAATACAGCCAGGCACTTCAGTTATTTCAGATATTTGCATGTTAATTTTCCTGATATTCTTCTAAATCTTACCACAGATATGGAACATGGCAGTGAACCGTCTCTCCTTCCTCAACTCGTACAAGATGAAAATGTCAGTTGTCATTGGGGTCATTCACATGAGCTTTGGAGTGGTGCTGAGCGTCTTCAACCACTTGTAAGTGACTTAGATTATATTTCTTCGTATTAATTAATATAACTTTTGGTAATGAATCCACTGTTGTAATTTCTAGGAATATGATTCAAAGCATATGCACATTCAAATTCAGTATGACTTTGACATCAAGATGCCTTCATGTCAACCAAAACATGAGTAAAAATCAGAAATGACACCTGGAATGTGTCTGGGTTGGTCGGTTCAGGCCCTAATTAAAAATAAATTAAAATCGTGTTGTTTTGGGGTGGGTTGTCTTTGTTTAATTTTGTTGATGTTTATATAAAGTTATGAAAATCAATTAAAAAAAAAGAAAAAAAAAATTAAAATTAAAATCTTAAAATAGATTTTTGACATATGACTGAGAAAATCATTTTAATAATGCGTTGTTAATTTGGTATCAACCTGACAAACATACTGTCTCTGCAGCAATCCATGGCCATAGGCCAGTGTGACATAAAGCCCCCCTGGACATTACTTATTGGTCAAAAACCTTGTCTTTATACATTATAAGCCTTCAGAGATCCAATCGTTAAAACCTTTAATCACTACATTGTTTTTTTCCTTTCCCATTAGGCACTTCCAACAGAAATTCAGTGTTTATCTGCTCTTCCTTCCCGAGCTTCTTTTCCTGCTTTGTCTCTTTGGCTACCTGGTCTTCATGATTCTCTACAAGTGGTTGGCATTTGGTGTACGGGACTCCAGTAAGGCTCCCAGCATCCTCATCCATTTCATCAACATGTTTGTCATGCAGGGGAAGGATATCGCTCCTCTGTACCCGGGACAGGTAAGTGTTGATGACACCAGATGGAATTACTCTGCATGTTGGAACAGGGTCTAAGCTCGTTTCTTTGATTCCACAGACCGGGCTGCAAATATTCCTCCTTGTGATAGCTATGCTGTCCGTTCCCGTGCTGCTCTTAGGGAAACCTCTTTACTTGTATTGGCTGTACCGTGGAGGGAAGGGCCTGCGTAGGCGCAGAGTAAGTCAAATCAAAGGTTTTGCAACCCCTTAATTTGGTTCTTTTGTCAGTTGTCTGATATGGTCTTCCTGGTTGACCTCAGGGTTACGAGAGGGTGAGGCGTGTAAGCGAGGATGACAACTCTGTCACACCGTCCTACGAAGACGATGAGGAGGAAGGACTCGATGAACCAACCGGCAGAGAGGTTATTCCCAAGCAGGTCAGCAAACAGTGACTTCTGTCTGTCCGTCTATCTGTGATCAAGCATGTGTTCATTTCCAACCACTTGAAATTTTTAATGCTATTTTCACATTACCAAGTAAAAAGTAGGGCAAAAGAAAAAGAGTCAGTTGTAAAGCCAGCTCAGTCATCATGTGATTACATTACAACTAGATTACGAGACACTTCATGCTGTACTCAAACAGGACAGCCAGATGATCCTAACTTCATTTCCATCACTGTCTCAATTGTTTTGCAGTTTGACTTTGCCGATGTGCTGCTGCACCAGGCCATCCACACCATAGAGTACTGCCTGGGCTGCATTTCCAACACTGCATCCTACCTGCGTCTCTGGGCGCTCAGCTTGGCACATGCCCGTAAGTGCAGCCGGCAAAATGCACCACACGGAGCCCTTTTTGCTTCTACCGACTCTTTAGACTTTAGACTTGATTTCCTCTCTCTTAGTTTTCTCCGGGCTTTGTGTTTTGTTGGGTTTAGAGCTTTCAGAGGTGCTTTGGACCATGGTTATGCGTCTTGGCTTTAAGATCACCACAAAAGTCGGCGTGGTGTTTTTAGTCCCCGTGTTCGGCCTCTTTGCCACGCTCACCGTGTCCATCCTGTTGGTCATGGAAGGCTTGTCAGCGTTCCTTCACGCTCTCCGACTTCACTGGTGAGTTTCACTGCTTTTAGATTTGACTGTTCCAGCTTACGTTGACGCTCACAATTGTTGCTCGCTGAATGAGATTACTTTTTATGATCTTCTCAGAATACGATTCAAAGTTTAATGATTAAGATGAGTAAAAAGTCCTTTGAGTCAACAGGCCATGCTGATTTTCCGTTTTCATACTGAATGGAAACATTTTCATGTAGATTGAAATTGGCATTTTGAGAAATAAAATGGGTAAAGGTTGTCACTTTTAGTCTAGTTTATCTATTAAAGTGTCTTTTTTAAAAATAATTTTAACATTTTTTATCTCAGGGTTGAGTTTCAGAATAAATTCTACCACGGGACCGGTGTAAAGTTTGCTCCCTTCGACTTCTCCCTTCTGCCCTCCATTTTCGAGCAAGATGGCTTGTTGTAAACCCTCTGACGTGATGAAAGCAATCTTTTTAACAGGGAGGACACAATGAGTTGGAACAATTCACACTGTGATAACGACAACAGACCTTCAAGACACTGAACTGAAACTCATTCTTGTAGCAACGTTTTTCACCTCGATGGTTTTTAAATGTTATCGGCCGTGCTGACTGCCTTACTATAGTACCCAGCAAACCTCCGAAGATTAGGAGGCCCGAGTTTTTCTTCTGTTAATCATTTCATTTTGAAGGTTAAATATTGCTCAGTACTACTTGTAACCCACTGGGTGAAGTTAAATATTTTTTTGCATTGTGCTGTGGAAACTGGTTTTGTGTTGTTAACAGCACAGTATTTAAACAGTTACACGGCACAGTGCAAAGTCAAATTAGAATCATATCAAGCATCCTGATGTAGTGCCATAGAGATTTTGTTCTGCTGACAATATGGGGATGCCTTTGTTTTGTTTGTTTGTTTGTTTGTTTTCTAACTTCATGTGATAAGAAAAAAAGCTGCAGGCATCAAAATCAAAGACATAATAAACATTACAACCCTTTTATGACATATATTTTCACAAAGCACTTTGCAGAAATGATTGTACAATTGAAAGTTTTCTCTGATGACTGTGATGATGCCAAATGAAAATAATTAACTGTTTGCTTACTTAATACCGCATTAATTTAAATGTAACCTTCCCTATAATCGTTAAGAAAACATACAAAACAAACAGAAAAGGTCAAGCCTTTGGTCTTTCTTTGATTAAACTGCTTATTGCATTTGTTAATGATGATAATTGATGTTATTTATTTAAGTTGTCTGTACGAGGGTAACATTTTACTTTTCTGATGTGTTAAATAAAACGTTTTGAGAAATGCAAGCAAATTGAATGGATTTTATTAGCCTCGTTAATCACTAAACTTGGTTCTAAAAAATGTTTTTTCAGATTGAACTTAAAAAGAACTGGAGATGTGTTTACGGTAACAAAAATGTTAATTTCACCTATAAATGTATTAGTTTAAGTATTAAGAGGTTATAAATCCTACTATGCGAAAAGATGCAGATAATTGATTTCAAAACATAAAGTTATATGACAATAAAAACTTTAATTGAATTTGACTTAACATCTGAATAAAGGGTAGCTCTTCCATGTTTCTGTGTATGTTTCTATGTCTCTTTGGTTCCAAAATACAGTTGATAACTTCTAAAAGTTATTGATAACTAAATGATGAGAGTCTAAACTTCTCATCACAAGTAAACAAAACCAAACACTGAGTTAAAAAAATGTCTTGCTGAAGACACCACAGTGTCCTCTTGTGGTCTTAATTTGACAGTACAACTCTGTCTGGAAGAAGCACTGCATCTGTGGACTTATTCCCAAATTTTGCGCACTGGATGGCTGTAATGGCTTTAAATAGTTCAACTGAGCCAGCATTACGTTTAAAACTTGCAAATGGGGCGTTAGAATCTCGCCCTTAAATGTTCTAGGGTTCCACGATTTGAAAAAACACACCCATATTTTCAGTTTAGTTGAAAACGCGATTTCCTACAATTTTCTCCATCACAGCAGCAAATCGGAGGACCGTGCCATATGTCACGCACGGGCACGCGCACGGGCACGCACACACACCGCTGCACCCATATGCTACAGTCCTGAGATAAGGACGTCATCATGATCCCCCTCTCTCGCGTCCACCGGCTTTATCACTACGCACCGAAAGTGCTGCAGTTGAGCAGCCTCGCACACTGTAATGGGGTTTGTCCTTTTTTTCTCGTAGCTTAAACAGTTGCGTGTCATTAGATATAAGTATATGTATATATATTTTTATTATAAGTATCTCAGCTGAGCGCCGAGCCACTCAAACAGCTGTCCGCTAGCAGCAGCTGGACAGGAGGGCACAGCTAGCTAAAGCCGCGCAGCTGTTTGACAGCGGCGGGGGAAGCTCCACGCGAACCCGCACCGACCCCTCCGTCCATCCCCGTCCGGAGGGACCTCCACGGCCTGAGAAAGGGGGCAAATGAACGAGCTGGTGAAGAGTTTGCCTTCGCCGACGCTGCCCGGGCTGCACCTCCCGTGCCTGGACGGCCACAAGGGCTGGCTCTTCAAATGGACCAACTACTTGAAGGGCTACCAGCGGCGGTGGTTCGTGCTCAGCAACGGCCTGCTGTCCTACTACAGGTGACGGTTTGGGCGGCCGTTAAATAAAACAATATGAAATGCGAGGCAATTTTTTGTGTTTATAGGAACGCGGGGTGAAACTTTTTGATTTCTCCAGCGGAAAGAGAGTCCCAAAATACTGAAATGGGTCATAACTGCAAAATGTTGAACTTTGCTCACGTGCCTTCTTATTTAATTGACCGTCTTTCCTTCTTATATACATGTATAAATTAGCACTAAGGATAGAAGTTGTTGACTCAGGAATGAAGCACAGGAATGGAAATGCAGGCAACCGCCCCCATGGAGAAGCTTACTTCAAGAAAAAGGGATTTTCTCAAGTTGAAATAAAAAAAATAGTGGCATGTCTCCTTGGAGAAATGTAGAGTTTGATTATTTAAAAAAAAAAGGTCCAACCTTCTCATTTTGTCGTTGTTTTTTTCTTTGGTTTGTGGAATTGGGCTGAGTCATCTGAGGTTGCATGAATTTATGCCCTTTTTAGTTTTGCTTACAGTTACAAACTGGATTTATTCTTTTGCGCGTTGCGGAAATAAGTCATAGTTGCCCCCTCTTTTTTCACTTCTGTTGTTTTGGTTCCGCTGTTTTTGCTGTTCTGAGAGTGGTGTACTTTCAAAATGGACTTGCCCCAGTTTGCAAATGGAGCATGTCAACTTGTGCGAGGAGGCTTTTGTCGTTCCTTCCCGCTGTCGCAGACAACTATTAATAACCCGGTTTATGTTATTCTCCCTCAGGACGCAGGCAGAGATGGCTCACACTTGTCGGGGCACTATTCCCCTGGCAACGGCGCACATAGAGGTGGGTGACACCTGCCACTTGGTGTTAACCAGCAGAGGCCGGAGTTACCACCTGAAGGCCACCTCTGAGGGAGAGTGTCACCGATGGGTGTCGGCTCTGCAGCAGGCCAAGGCCAGCGCCACCCTCCTGATGCATCACTCAGGTGAGATGGACCTTTTTCAGTCAATGGAGTCACATCTGTTTGGCTGCAAGTGGCAGTAAATATACACTGAATGCACATGTAGGTAAATACACATGGATGTAAATACATATATAAATACGTGTGTGAGTGTGTGTGCGCCAATCATGGAATAGCATATTTCATTTCTTTCCATCTTTTTATTTCATGTAATCTCAAGACCGGGGCACCAGAGGGCAGTGTTATCTGTGCTATCCAGCCTGTTTTCATGGGATCAGTGTGTGGGGGTTAGGGTGTGATCAAAGGCGAAATGGAGACAGGCTGTAAAGACAGCCGTACCATGATAAACGACTTATTCTGCCAGATATCACTGTGGAACTGCATTTTCTTTGATTTCTGAATGTTGTTTTTTTATTTTGAATCCATCAAATGCTCAATATCCTGATTGTGTGGATACGTTCAAGCCTTATGTCTTCAAACAGGATTTTTGAACTAACGAGGGAAAGGTGTGCAGTCTTTCGCACAAATGTGCGTTGATACGCTTACGTCCGCCACCTCCCTCCTCGCCCTGCATCTTTCCCCCTCCCTGTCTCCTTCCGTATGACGGCAGTGAGTGGTGAATGAAATGACCTTCCTTACATGACTCCTCCTCTCTTTCTGGTAGCAGGAGGGGTAAAAAAAAAAGAAAAGAAAGGAGCACAGCACAGGCGGGTGCAAGCGGGTTTCATTGAAAATATTTTCCACCGTATACTCCGTGGACAGTAGGGAGACTCAAGCTCAGCCTTTTCAGTGAGTGTAACCTTGTAAGTAAGCTCCTAATTGTTTTAAAAATTAGAGGAATTAATTGAGAAGGATGTTGTGTGTTTGTTTGATATTATGTCTTGCTTTTGTGTATTTGGTCTTTGTCCCAAAGAGCATCTTTCAGGGGCGTTTAGTAACTTGTGCAATTCTTTACACAATCAAAAATGCAGTTTAAGCGTTGAAGTTAGTAAAATGGTACATACATTTCAAAGTCATTGCAGGTTGGAGCAGCTGGACAACAAAAATGATTAATTCATGCTATCTCTTTTTCTCAAATTGTTAAATGTAGCTGCAAGATAAATTACTACAAACAAACTAGTGCTTGGAAGCACCCTTTAACCCTCAAGAAAATGTGAGCACCTGCAAGACCAAATCGGTATAGTGTGTCCTTCTTATATTTGCATACAGAGACCTTGACTTTTATCTGAGGAATTTAAGCTGCATTTACCAGCAGATTTTGCTTTACTTGTGGCGATTAGAGTTGAAATTGTATTCGGGATTTACAGAGCTGAACCAGTTTATAGGATTTTGCTACAGCCTCGCCCTATTTCTAATGTTTATCCCAGTTCAGAATCTGCTGCATACTGTATGGTTTGTCCTCTCTGTTTTCTATAAATGTTTTACATCAGAATTTTATAAGCTGCACAATATTTTCCTTTATCTTAGGAAAGTTAAGCCAATGCATGTTTTATGCAACTGTACACAAACACACAAATCCTGTGTGCTTCTGGTGATTACAGATTATCATTGCATGAGCAGTGAGGGACTTAGTTGCGGCGCTAATTAATTGGCTAAAAGTGGATTAGAACAGCTGTAACTGTGTGCGGTATGCAGAGACAGGAAATATCTATCACATGACTAGTAAATAGAAACTGTACCCTCTGCTATGTACGAGAATGAGGCATTTTGTGCTCCTTGAATGTGGGGCAGACAGCTGTCTGCATGGTGGAAGCTATACATCTCACTGTGTTACAGCAGCCGTTTAGCAGACTTGAAATGATCTGTCTTTGTTGTAGAATCTGACAGAGCATTCCCTCAGATTTTTATCTGTGACTCTCTTCCCACACTGTGTCTATAATGACACTTCCTCTGTCACCTGTGGGCGTAGTTTTATGACTCAACGATGAGTCACCAGTTGGTCTCGGACTCTCCAATGTCCTCTGTGGAAAAACAACCATCACTACCCGGACTAGACCAGCAGGTCTTTTCCTTAAATGCCCATCATTATTTTATGGATGATGTTTGTGGCTGTAGTAAACATGCTGAATGGCAGATGGCCTCAGAACTCAAATTCCTTTCAGCTGGAGTCTTTTACATTTGGGTCATGAAACCATTACAGAAGTCTGAAGGATTGTTCATCCTCTCGTTTTTAATCTCCCTTTCCAGAGACTTTGCTAATCCACTTTTCCCTGATTGTTTTATTTCTTTTCTCCTTTAATAGATCATAGTAGTGTGTCTCCATTCCGCCCTAGATTCAGACAACACGCCTGTGAGCCCTGAGACTGAACACACAATGGGTCCTTTAGCAGGTTTTGCCCTAGAAAAGTTTCTGTGCGAAGGATGGAGGCAGTTACTGTACATGTGTTTAAAGCTGGATTATTGATGGTGATATTTAGAACTGTAAAGAAATGCAGGTCTTTAATCTCCTGATGTTTATGTAATGCACCTGTTATAGAGCATGTTGTGGTATTAATCCAAAGCTTCAGAATGTTTCTATAAAGAAAGCAAATATGTTTTAGATATCATTCTAAAAACAAGTGAATATCCTGAAAGGAAGTCCTTATTTTAATGGTTTTGGGAATTTGTATAAAGCTGAGCTTGTTAAGGTGAGTGAGAGGCCAGAAGCTAGAGACAACTTTTGTTTAGATTCTGTGATTATTATTTTTCTTTGTAATGCCCAGTAACCCCTCTAGTCTCCGAAACAGGCTGAAAAGCCTTGAGACTGATGGCTCAGCTGATGCCAGCAAGTGGAAGAGGGACACAGAAAGAGATGAGGAAAGGGGTAGTGCGTCATCGTTTTTTCTCCCTCTTTTTCTAAAAATAGCATTGCCTTCCGATTGCAGAGGTCTGCGTTTCCAAGGCAACAATGTCCATTCACAGCTTTCATAGAGGATGGGCTGGTGGAGACCAGGGTGTGAACTGTTATTACCTTCCTATGTCCATTCCCTATTAGCACTTTTTCACTTGTCTGAGGGTAAATTTAGAACACTCTTGAATAATCATTTTGAATAGACTTCTCAGTCCATCTGAGACCTTAATTATCCATCTGCTCTTTACTCCAGGGCATTTTATCAGGACATTTAACGTTCTGATCTGCAGACGTAATATTCTGTTTGTCAGAGATTTAATAAATCCTCTTGCTTTGATTTTTGTTTTTGTGTAAAGATGACTCTGGAGATGAGGCCCCCGTACCTCAGGAGGACCGAGCCCTTGCTCAAGGGGGGCTCCAGTCTCTGGCCAGCAAGCTGGATGATTTGAGCACCTGTAATGAGCTCATAGGAAAGCACGGTGCTGCCCTCCAGCGCTCACTCAGTGAGCTTGAAGAACTGCGCGCATCCACTGACAACACAGACAGAGTGAAAGCTGTTAATGAGCGAGCCACCCTGTTCCGCATCACCTCCAATGCTATGATCAATGTGAGTTCACGCAGTCAAAGCTTCAGCAGGTACAAATCAGTCGCAAATCTGTCTTGGAATGAGGAAATGTCCCTTTTGTGATGCCTTCTGTCTTGTTTGTTTTGTTTTTTTTCCCTCATGTGTTTTTTGTTCACACCCAAGGCTTGCCGTGACTTTTTAGATGTGGCAGAATCTCACAGCGGGAGATGGCAGAGGGCTCTTCACTATGAGAGAGAACAGCGCCACCATCTGGAGGAGACTATTGAGCAGCTAGCCAAACAGCACAACAGCCTAGAGAGAGCCTGGAGGGAGAACCCCACCTCATTCGCGGGTAAGACATGTGACGTCTTTTGTTGTCTAGACAAGCTTGGTGCTTAACGGGTGAAAGGTAAAAATCTTGTCACAAAAGAGAATGTGGCTGTCCTCTGTCTGCTACCGGTGATGCATTCGGGGAACAAACATTCGGGCTCATCGCAAGCATAATTAACATTGTAATATTGGATTTACGTGTTTGGATGATAAGCTAAATGTTAGAATATTGAGAATGCTTGAAAATAGAATATGTTTTTAATTCAGTGTGTATTAAGCTGCATGCAGGATGACAGGCAGCAATCAGAAGAGAAAAAAGAAAAATAAAATCACCTTTATTGCTCAGTTTTTTCATTGTTCTGTCTTGGATAAAATGTTGCCGGGGCTCTTTTTTAACATGGTTATCATTATATCTGTTGGTTTATTGAACTCTGCATCAGTGCATTGCAGGTTTCTTTGTACTAGAACCACTGTAAGTGGCGCTGAAACAGAAAGAGCTGGATCGTGGTAGAACTCTGGCTCAAAACTAGCAAATGAAACACCGATAAGCTATTCGGTTTAAATCAAATCTCAATAGAAATGTTCTTGTTGCTGTACACTTTATTCATAGCAACATGGTGCTGTGTACAGGTATAATATATACACATTAAGGAATCTTTAGACTTCTTTTTGTATTTGTTTCCATAGGTGTGGAGCGGTCTCAGGAAGGGGATGCAAGTGATGAAAATGATGATGCAGAGTTTTTCGATGCCATGGAGGACTCCCCAGCATTTATAACTGTGACTGCAACTGGCACTATACAGCACAAGTGAGAGACACCACGATCATTACAGCGAAAGTAGTCTCAAAGCTCCGCTTAGACAGGAGAGGCACTCTGAGCTGTGTTTAAAACCTCATACTCTCTCTTAGGCGCTCAGGAAGCAATCAGAGTATGATGAGTGGAGGACTGCCTAATGACTGGACTCACAATGAGAATGTATGTCTCAGTAAGACTCAGCCCTATCTTCCTCTATAACCTTTCTCCTGTGGCTGTTTCACCATAACTCCTTGTGTTTTATGTGTGACTTACAGGACACCTCAGGCACCAATCAAATGCAGCTACGGAGAACAAGACGCAGCCGTATTCCCGACAAACCAAATTACTCTCTCAACCTGTGGAGCATAATGAAGAACTGTATTGGCAAAGACCTCTCTAAGATCCCCATGCCGGTGATTTTATTTCCTTTCTTGAAATTAGGCCGTAATCCTGTGTATTGTTTTGTGAGGATGTAGATATATATGTATGCTAACAGTGGACTTCACTGCACCACAAAGGCTGCTTTTAATAAGGAATTGTGTTGTTGCAGGTCAACTTTAACGAGCCGCTGTCGATGCTGCAGCGTCTGTCAGAGGATCTGGAGTACAGTGAGCTGCTGGACCGGGCGGCTCGCTGTGACTCCACCCTGGAGCAGATGTGCCTTGTAGCTGCTTTCTCTGTGTCCTCCTACTCCACCACAGTCCATCGTACAGCCAAGCCCTTCAATCCTCTGCTGGGGGAGACTTACGAGCTGGACCGACTGGAGGAGTACGGCTACCGCTCAATCTCTGAGCAGGTGGGGGCAAACATCTTATTAGTGTTGTTTCTACGACTTAATACATCTATTTTCCAAACAAAGAAGTGAAATAATCGTTTGGATTTAATTTAATTCCAGGTCAGTCATCACCCACCAGCCGCTGCCCACCATGTGACCTCACAGCGGGGATGGACTTTATGGCAGCACATAATGATCGATAGCAAGTTTCGGGGGAAATATATTTCTGTGGTGCCATTAGGTAAGAAGCTCAAGCTACAATATATAATATGAGACTGACACTGATCCTATTATACACCCAAATGTTTGGGTTGCATTTACATGTTTTTTTCTCTTTATAATAGGAAATATTCATCTGCAGTTCCATTCAAGTGGAAACCACTATGTGTGGAGTAAAGTGACATCAACAGTACACAACATTATTGTAGGGAAGCTGTGGATTGATCAGGTGAGATCCTCTGATGATAAGCACTTTATAGGCTAGTGTAATCAGAAATGTACAATGTCTACTCTTTACTCATTTGTATAGGCATGCTAGAAAATGGCTAAAGATGGAAATTGCAACCAGTAAGGTTATATGAAACATTAGAGCCAAACCTAGATGTGTTGCTCGAGGAAACACTTGGCCAGTGCATCGATATAAAGGTTTAAAAGACGGGATTGAATCGTTGTATATTAAAACAAATATGTGGCTATGTTTCTGCTGTGCCCCTGTTTGATGCTGTTGGCAGTCTGGGGACATTGACATTGTAAACACCACCACAAAGGACACCTGTCGTCTCAAATTCTCCCCGTACAGCTACTTCTCCAGAGAAGTCCCCCGCAAAGTAAGTTTGAAACAGCTTTTTCAGTCAGTTACATCCACAGTTTTTTGTGGTTGTATTTATTTTAAGGCATTTATGCAGTTTTACTCTCACGAGATGGAAAAAAATGTATGAAATAATCATTACATCTGAGCTTCACTTCTTTGGATCATACTGGCTCCTTATCTGCGCTCCTTATCTGTGCAGCATTCCTGTAACTGATCTCTTCCTGTGTGTCCAGGTGACGGGCGTAGTAGAGGACAGAGAGGGCACAGCCCACTACATCCTGTCGGGAACCTGGGATGACAAAATGGAGAGTGCTAAAATAGTGGAAAGTAGCCAAGGATGTGGAGGCTCAGAGGGCAAACAGAAGACAGTTTATCAGACTCTGCAGCCCAAACTACTGTGGAAGAAATATCCTTTACCGTATGTTTAACACATTTATTATTACATCACTACTTATCTTCATGACTGAACGCGTCAGTGTGCACCCCTTTGCGATCTAACTTTGCAACCTGCATTTCCTTTTGTCTACCTCTCCACCCCCAGAGATAATGCAGAGAACATGCATTTTTTCTCCTCCCTGGCTCTGACCCTGAATGAACCAGAGGAGGGTATTGCACCCACTGACAGTCGTCTGCGGCCAGACCAGCGACTAATGGAGGCAGGTTTGTGGGACGAAGCAAACATCCATAAGCAGAGATTGGAGGAGCGTCAGAGACTGGAGAGAAAAAAACGGGAGGCACAAGCTAATCAGGCGTTGGAGGAAGGTGAGAGATGGAGGACCTCTGTGAGAGATGGTAGTGAAATTTTGACTTAAATCCTTTGTGCAACATTTTCATGCCCTTCAGCATACTGTGGTTCTAGAAAGCTTGTTGTATCACAATTTTGCTGTTCCTCTGATGGTGGCTCATGAACACAAACGGTCAGAGAAAATTGGACATTGGTACTGCTTTTGTCTTTGGTTGCATGCAAAAACCAAATCCCCAATACATTTCGAGGCTAAACTCAGAATGTAGGAATGTAGAGATTTTGAATTTGGGGAAAAATAAAAAATGGTTTGTAGTGATGAATCTTTTTCTCCATTTTTAGCTGAGATATTTTTTAAACTGTGGTAATATTAGATAGAATAACTAGTTATATTTTTGAAGTTGTAGTAGGTAAAGGGTTTTATTTATAGTGGGTATTTAAGAGTGAAAACAGTGTCAAAATAGAAATAGTTACTGAATCTGTGCCGTAAAATTCATAACCCTTTTCTTTTTTCAGGACAAGACATTGAGGGTTACCAGCCACTGTGGTTTGAGAAGAAAACAGATGACAGTACAGGAGAAAGCACTTACATCTACAGAGGAGGGTATTGGGAGGCCAAAGAAAGACAGGACTGGAGCCAGTGTCCCGAAATCTTCTAGAACATTTCCCTCATACTGCGGCATAAGATAGAGTGAATGACCCCTCTCTATGTAAGAACACTGTTTGACTGAGTTTAGATGTGCATGTTCCAGAGAGTGTGTGAGCTTCTCACTCCCAGACATCTGAACACAATGAGCCCAGCTTCCACCTTCTGATATACTCCCTTCTGCTCTGCTATATCTGTGTTTCCAGAATGCATGGCTTCAGTTTGTGTTTACACTTTAACACAACAGAGAAATTATTTATGGGAACATTTCAGTTCCTGTATTATGGGATGTTTGTGCGATTGACACATAGTTTCCAGAAACCCTCCACACATAGGATCATTTGGGAGCGTGGAGAGCTCTGGATGGTGAGTACAAGCACTTAATGTCTTGTATTTCCCAAACTAGAACAGCTTTTTCGCTGCTGGACTCTGGGAGAGACACCTGGTTTGGAGAGAATGAGATGAAGCCTTCAACTGTGCTTTAAGCAGAACTTCATTTCTTCATCCCTCCAGATTCTGTGGTGTTTTTTACAACTCTTTTTCAAAATGCACAAAATGTGATCCTGAATGACTTTAAAGTTATCTCTCGACTTGCCTCTGAAGAAGAGCTACTTGGACATGATAACCAAAGCAGGTGTCAATGTCTTTGGATGGACAACTGAGTGAGAACTCCAAGCTGCTTTTACGATGACCTTCTGTTTCAGTTGAAAGTGCACCACACCTATTTAAAAGGTTTATCTGAAGTAATTACTAAAAGAAGGAACTACACCATGAAAGAGCTCTTGTATGTCTTTGCTGGCCCTAAAGGAACCTTTTTTAGTCCATTAAAACAAGCAATATCACTCATGTAATCTCACCTTGGACGATAGAAAGACTTTGGTACATACTGGAGATTCTTAAAGGTTTATCAGGAATTGACAGTCCAGCCACAGCCACTGCGTGACTTCAATATTAGAATTCATGGAGGTGGATTTCGAGCTTTACTCAGACACAGGACTAAAGTTCAAGATATTGCGGTTTAAGCTATATCTGTTTCAGTCATCACTTTTTTATATCTGCCCGGCTCCTTCCAGTAATAATACATTTATACTTTCAGTGCTTCAGATACCTCCTAAAGTTTGTGAAAGTGCAGTTGTATAGGGTTCCTTTTTCCCTCATCAGTCTACACAAATTCAAATAAAAAGCAAACAGATTTTAGAAGTGTTATGTTCATTCAGATAATTAAAGACTGACATCCAGAAACACTGACGATCTTTGACAGGACACTCAGCACGGAGCTTTTGGGTGATACTTCAACTTGACCACTCACTGCATAATTGAGGTCATTGGCCGTAATTAGGAAGGTTCACACCTTTCTGTTTAAGGTTTTACACCAGATGGTATTTGACAGAGTTGATAAACTGCATAATCAGGGTTGAGGGACCTCAGGAAGGCAGGTAACTTTAAAGCCAATGGTACCTATGGATGAGGTTCTTTGCCCTTCTTTGGAGATAGCAGACAACCTTGCACAGCCACCTTGCAGCACTCCACCAATTAGGCCTCTGTGTGTGGTGGCTGACAAATATAATTTCACACCATTAGGGGCAGGTATCGTCCTGTGATCATTTTGTTGTGAGAGGGAATGGGAGACTAGTCGGTATAGAGGCAAAGATGGATGTCAAAATGCAAACCTGGGTGAAAACATTCTCAAGGGTTCTCAGGATCTTGTGCTGGAAATAATGTTTACATTTTCACAAGATTACCAGCGAAGCATTTCAAACTCAGGAGGGACATAATGAAAACCATAGGAGCGCTCGGGTGACCCGGCAGGAGGTCCGATTGCAGTCTAGCATCTCTGGAAAATCCCAAAATGCAGCTGAGTACTGACGCTTTCCCAACCAGCCTCTGGATGGGCTGAGCATAGAAGTAGAGGAGAAAGTTCTATGGCAAAATGTGCCAAGACGCTGGGATCAATCTGAAAACAATACACTCATAAACTTCTCAGTGGAGACTGTGTGGAGACTGATGAGAAAAAAATGTTTGAAATAATTTTGAAACTGACAAAATGTATAAAAGTTGATAGGGTCTAAACCACCTCCATCAGCACCGCACTCCACATCTTGAGTACCCCATAACATACTGAATTTTGAGACTCAACTATAAGAGTTTATATGACTATAAATCTGACACACCTCTAGGATTTCCTTAAGCAAAGGGTCATATCGGTGCTTAATAGTTTTTCATTTTAGCCTCAATTGTTTTAAAAATCAATAAGTCCCCTGAAAGTATTACACAGAAACAAAACCATTTTGTACAGATTCAACCGTCTGAGAAGCATTTATTTTCTGATACTTATCTTTAGACTTAAATGTTTACTTAGCAGTGAATTACAGTATTTTGTAATAAATTTACTCTGAATATCAGGGTTTATCATATTGGTAAGTGTTAAGAACCTGCTTTCCCAGTTTTAAAAGTTTTAGAATGGCTAGACCCATGAAGGATTTATAGCTAAAAAATTGTGTTGCTTCTGTCACCTTCTTTTTTATTTTAGCTATAACACCAGATGGACAGCCACTTAAGAAAAAAAGATTGCAAGGTCAGCGACGTGTCTTATGCCCCTGCCAATAATAAGAAATATAAAAGGTATTCCTTTAAATGAAGAATTGATGTGTGAAGATGTCTGATTTTTACACGTCAATAAAGAACCAGAAAATAGCTAAAGAAAGGCATAATGATCTAGGAATTATTCTTTTTTTTGTGGTAGCACGCGCCAGTGTACATCAGTAGTCAATACCCTCTATAACCAATAATCTGTTTGTTTATAACTTGCCATGAGTGATTCCAGGGCATAATGGTCATGTATGACTGTTTTGTTTTTGTGATGTGTATATAGCAACAATACACTAGAAGTAGGATCACCTCAGTTATAATTGGTGTTAGAAAGTATTGTTTCACATTACTTGAATATTTATACTCCAATCACTGTTGAAGCTCTAGTTGTTTATACATAATCTTCCATGAAGTCAAGGCTACAGCTACTGAGGTGATGAGGAAACAAAATTTGAATGTCAGATTTATGAGGTACAGGACATGAGATTAGATATGAAAATAAGATCCTGTTCAAATAAAGCACAATATCATATTTATCTAATGATACATGCTACATGATTAAACGGTTTCCATAGCAATATATAGCTATGCATGATTTTAGAGTGCTTAAGCACTTCACTAGTGAGAAGCCTATTCTCTTTGCTAATTGTGGATTATCATTGAAACATGTGAATTCACCTTTTGTGCCCAATTACCTCAGAAATGTTACATTTTTGAGCTCAAATAAAAACATAAAACCAATTATATGCTGTTGTTCACAGCAATCAAGCTGTTTCTTTATTCATGTATTTTCTCTGCTAAGGTGCAGAATTATTATAATTAGATGTTAGTAAGGTTAACCCCACACATTTATACTGTTGGTCAAGAAGCTTACCCTCTTTAAGAAAATATAAGTCCCAGATGTTACCAAACAGACAGTTTATCCTAGTACAGAACATCTTTTTATATTTGAAATGTACCAAATTGCCTGAAATGTGACAGTGATGTTTTTAAGGTTTATCTTGAATTGTTTTCTGATTCACTGATTGCATTGGTTGTCACAAAATAGCATAAGTTGCATTTTATAGGGAGACTGAATTGGATATATTTCAAACTAACTCAAGTCCTTCTCCAGCTCCTCCAGTGTTGTCCATGTTAGTAGAGGAGTACTGCATGGTGTTTTGAACTGTGAAAACGGTGGCATTGCCCTTTAAGTGAACCGTCCAATAACACTGAAATCCGCCTCAGCCTGGCTGACAGCGCCGTGACCGACCGCCGGAGATTTGGGGATGCTGCCACAGTGCTCCGGTTACAAGGTAAAAACACAGCCTCGTCTTCTAAAACAACGCCACTCGTGTTTGTGTTGGTGTCGACGTGGGACGAGCTGACATTATTACCGCGCAATTAATACCTTAAAAAAATGGCTGCTGTGTTGTTTAGCGGCGAACAAACCTGCCGTTAGCCAACTAGTGCCCGGTGGTGGCTAGCTAACTTTAGCCTGTGCTGTCAGGCTCGGATATGTATTTCTGTCAGGCGAGCGACGGCGCTGCCTGCTGTGGAGGTCAGATAACGTAACCCATATCCACTGCGTCAGCCTGTCGGACAACAGCGCCGTTGTGTTGTGTTTGACGGACACTGGCTTTGCTTTAAAGCTTAACAGCACTGAGACTCACACCGCCACCGCTGCACGATGCAACGCAGCCGACAGCTCCGTAAACCGGAGCACTTTTTCCCGTGAATAGAAACGGGTCTGTGTCTTTACAGACAGCGGAGGAGGCATTTATTGAATTCAATTTAATAGGTGAAGCATGTGTTGAATGGCGCAAATGCAGCCATAGTTAAAGCTAATTCGTACAACTTAAACCGCGCGCTGTCTCAAATGTTGTCGTAGTGTTGACATCGGTGCTGTTTTTTTTGCGCATCATGCGGTTTCGTCGGTGTCAGTTCATTAGTGCAGGACAGGAAATAGCCAATCCAGAGTAAGAAAGCACGTACAGCGCCTAGCTTCCCGCCCCGAGCAGCTACCTCTGCTCAGATCTGTCTTCCCGCTGGAGCATCTGTCATTTACGGTACGTTACACAACCAGGGCGTCATGCAAAATAGAAACACGTGTCCATAGGCGGTGCTGAAAAGGGCTTCTTTCCCCAGACAACAAAGCCTGGCTGTTGCACAGGGAAAGCACATCCCCGAAGGTGGTCGTTTTCGTCATTTGTAGCCTTGAGCAGAACGATTTGATGATGGCTTTTGTGCGGACATGACAGGGAAGGCCTCGCCATGTGTTTACTTTACAGAGAGGACAATGATTCGAACATGATCAGCACGGATGGCTGTTCAAAATGCGAGGCGACTCTGCAGGAGAGAAGCAGGAGGAGGCCACCCGCAGAGATGCTCCATCTGCTGTCGGCAGTTGTCGTTTGGCTGGTGACCGGCACCACCATCTCCAGCCTCAACAAATGGATATTTGCTGTTTACAACTTCAGGTACCCCCTGCTGCTGTCCGCACTGCACATGCTGACGGCCATAGTGGTGGACTATGGGCTGATCAAGCTGCGGGTGATCCGCCACAGAGGGGCTGCTGAGCGGGACCTTACCCCCAATGCTAAGTGTAAGGTGTTCCTGTTGAGCCTGACATTTTGTGCCAGCATCGCCTTCGGGAACATGGGTCTGAACTATGTCCAGCTCTCATTTGCACAAATGATCTACACCACCACTCCACTGTTCACCCTGGCCATTTCTACCCTGATCCTCGGCAAGCAGCATCACATCATCAAGTACACGGCCATGATGCCCATCTGCCTGGGCGCATCCTTCAGCATTATGGGGGAGGTCCAGTACGATCAGACGGGCTGCTTCCTTGTGTTTGCAGCGACCATGTTGAGGGGCGTCAAGTCCATTCAGCAGAGTGAGTACAACTTTAACTTGGCTGTCTCATTGGTCTCCCCGAACGCTCAAACTTCAGCCTCAGATCACTCGTGTTTTTATTGCAGCTAAAGTGAGATCTGTGAGATCATCTCTTTGCTTTTATCACATCACCCTGACATTAAGAAGCACTTTAGTTTTCCTGCAGATGTCGTAGCAATCTGTGGTCTTGGAATGTTTTTTTACAATTTGGTGATTCACCGGTTCAGAGACACACCCTCGCATAAACATGGAATGGTAAAACTGCTCACTCGCTGGTTGCTATGGAAACATAACAGAAGCATCATTACACATCTACAAGGCTCATTCCTGTTTAACTGTGTTTTGTTGTTCAGTCACGGAAAAGTTTGAAAAAGCTGAAGTGTTTGTACCCTCCACATGGTAAAGGCATTTTAAGTCAGCGGATGGATTCAAAATGACAGATGAATTTAATTTCTTGTCATTTGCCATGGGTCTTTCTCCCTTCAAAGGGCTGTGTGTACAGACAACATTTAAATAAGTCTTTGGTTACTCCTCAGTGACTTTTGAGAATGGGTTCATCCAAAGGATATGCTCTGCGTGCCTTGAAAGGCCTATTTTAGATTGGCCTTAAAATTGCCATTAATCATAAGTGTACAGGGACAACTCATTTTCTTGAATTCATGTCATGAGGGTTAACTATTGCTCTAACGGATTATATCCAGTTAACCCATTTATCTAATGTTCTGTGCTGTTACTGGGCCATTTGTTATGTAATTAGTAAAGCTGGTTTCTTGAACCTTATTGCATCACAGATGAGTGTTTGTGTGCAGCAGATTATTCACTCTAACGTCATCAGTCTCAGTAACACGGTAGTTATCATCAGAAAAAAAGTGGCAAATTTCAATTTATATATTGAGGCATTGTCTTTAATTTGTTACATAACTCAATGCTGATGTAGAATTTTCTCCAGGCTAATCTGTGAAGCAGAGTACAGAGATGAGCTGAGACCAGAAGACTCAATGCCTAATGCCTGATCAAGACTATCTGAAATCTTCTGTTTAACTTCATTTGATAATGTTGAATGAAACATTTGTGTTGTCCTCTCGCATTTGGATCAGACTGTGTAAACAAGGTCCAGCAGATGTAAGCTGCTGACCAAAACTGTCCTAAAATCTGGTGTCATGTTTCAAGAAGCTATTTTGGTCTACTTGTTGTAGCAACAGGTTCCCCTTTAGTGCATTTTTGTTTTTAAATGCAAAACCTTGGCTTAGCATTGATGAACAGCTGTGAGGTATTTACAGTTATTACGCTAAAGGCAATCTTACCTCGGGACACCACCATCTGTGATGCTCATCAACATGTTGATGCACTGGTCTCAGTCTTTATTATGGAGGACGCATGACCAACTGTAAGGTTTCAGGAGTGCCTCTTTGGCTTTAGGGACACTGCTGTGTTGACAGAATATGCCCATTAACACACAGGCTTATAAACACCTGTCCAAAAATGTAACACTGGCTTTATGATAGCAAACGGAGACCACAAACCACATTCTTCTGTGATGTGACACGCAGGATCGTAAAGGTGAGAACAATGCCGTCTGTGCTTAGTCTGGAGGTTATCGTGCTATTTGCTTATCACAATGCTGCTGCTGGGCTTGTTGCTGATCAGTCTGTTCTTGTTCCTTGTTCTTGAAATGGAAAAGAAATGTTCTAGCTGTCAGTCTTAGCTAAACAGTGCCCTGAAACAGGCCTACTATACAAGTCTGAGGAGCTAAGGCAGGAGATTAATTATTGAAATCTTATTTACCTTGCGTTTTTTATTTGGTGTTTTTTTTTTTTTTTTTTTTTTGTCAAATGCAAAGAAATCCATCATTTTTGCTGCCTGCTTTCACAACCACTATTGAAGTCGCTTTTTTGCCTCGTGGTTGTTTCAGTTCACAAACAATAATAGTGCGTTTCCAGGAACAGGGCACCAAGTTGATAGAGGTTGCTTTGAGGTGCTGAGGTCCTTTTAAGGCTTCCTGGTTCCTAATTTGAAATGCTTTCTGACTGTGTTTGCATGTGAGTGTGTTCTGTATTTCTTTTCCCTGATCACTGCTCAGTGCCTCATGACACAGTGAACCTGCAGCTATGCTGCTGTTATGGTTCATGTTATATGTTTCCAGTTTCTATACAATATTAGTTTCCAAATATATTGTAGAATAAGTTATCTCAGTTCATACCAACGTGTTTATTGTAAGTAAAAACTGTTTCAACTTTAAAAAAAAGTTTTTATGTTTACTATTCTCTAACCCAGTCTCATTGTGCTGCCCCCCCTTGTTTTCTCAGGTATTTTACTTCAGGAGGAGAAGATCAACTCTGTGTTCTTACTCTACCTGATGTCCATTCCTAGCTTCTGTATCTTAGCTGTGGCTGCTCTGGCCCTGGAGAACTGGGCTCTGCTGGAGTCGCCGCTGCACTACGACTGCCACCTGTGGGTCTTCATCCTGCTCAGCTGCCTGGGCTCGGTCATGTACAACCTGGCCAGCTGCTGTGTCATCACGCTCACCTCGGCCGTCACCCTGCATATCCTGGGCAACCTGAACGTGGTGGGAAACCTCCTGCTGTCTCAGCTGCTGTTCGGCAGCGAGCTGTCCGCCCTCAGCTGCGCCGGAGCGGCGCTCACGCTGTCCGGCATGCTGATTTATCAGAACTCAGAGTTCATCGTCGGCTACCTAGACGCTCGCAGGTCTAAAGCCGGCGGGTCAGAGCAGATGGATTTTCACGGCGCAGATGGAGAGGACCCGGTAAGAGCTGGGGCGTCTGAAAGCACGAATCATCAGCAGAGAGAGGAGAGGAAACAGGACAAGATGGACTGAGATGAACGTATGATGGCAAAATTAAAATAGAAAAAAAAGAACAACTGCATACACTGTAAGTTGTATTGTCTTCCTTTTGAGTGATCAAGAGGTGAAGACAAACAGGACTGTAACCATAAGTAGTCCTCACTGTGCCAATATCTTCTGGTCACACAGAACTGGAGTCTGCAAAAAAAAAAAAAAGAAAAAGGGTTGCCTTCATGTTTCATTGTGATGGGTGAAATCAATTGTTTATCTGTAAACCACTCCTATATAGCCTCTAGCGGTATATGCATGCATGAGCACACTAAACTGTCTGATACCTAACAAGGTCTTGAGGTACTGGCTCTGTCTTCACTCTACTCCACTGTGAAAATGTTCTTGATCCCAGAGGGCTGTAGCCAGTGTTTAGGGTGGCTGTTGTGGACATATTGCCTATTGCAGTTCAAATGATGGTGGTGCGTAGAAAGAACCCCATCCTCAAAATTAGCTGGCACAATTTGTATCAAGAAGATATATTTATGGTACTGTTACCTGATAATCTCCCGGGCCCATTATGGTAAGGGACTGGGTTTTTGGCAGCTTTTTTGATGATCTGTAAAGTGGGAGGCTGATGCTGTAGGGCTGAAGCTTCCAAAGATGGACAAAGCTCACGTCATTTTTTTTTTTTTCTGTTTAATGAGACGCCTCTTCTCTACTGAAGCACATTTTTGATTAGAGGCACGTCCTCTGCGTTCTGCACTATGAACTTTGGGGTGACCTCCCACTAAAGACCTACATTTAGTTCCGGTGTCAATCTGAAAAACCTGTCTCTTTAGATTTAGGTCAATTATTTCCATCTCCTGCATAAGAACACTCCTTCCCTTCCAGCGTACCTTTTATAATTAGTTCCACAAGATCTCTAAGGAGTGTCAATCAACTTTAGCCGTTATTCTCCGGGGAAGATATGAGGGAAAAGAACATTGAGCTTTCTTTTAAAGGCTCCTCTTAATCCTTCGCCTTCATGCCAGTGACATGTTTGAAAAGTTGTAAAGTTCTTTTTTTTATTTAAAAAAAAGACTTCTGCTGGACATCAGCCATGTTTACATGGAGAGCAATATTGTGACTATTGATTTTATTCCAAAGAAGGAATACTCTGTGATGGAAAAAAGATAGACTTCATCTTCCCATTTACGTGTTGCAGATAGTTCTCTTAATAACCCACATGAGCTCCTCTTTTGGCACAATAATGTCTGTGCTCAACTGAACCGGGCTCTACCCACGCACCTCTCCTCTGACCTTATCTGTCTCCCCACAGCCGTCCTGGTGTGCACCTGCTCTGCCTGAACTCAGGGCCTGTGTCCTAAAGCCGAGACGTCTGTCGCCCGACGCTGTGTCTGAATATTGCTGTGCATGTAAACACCAGCAGTGCTGTCTTTCACTATTCAGAAAGCCTCTTCTTTATCATGTGGAAGAAAATAGTTTCCTAAAGGCCTTCGAAGTCTCTGGCTTTTAAAAGCTATATATTTTTTTTGGTCCTCGAGTGTCTTGCATCTACGTGTGTGTGTAATATTTGACAGATTAGTCTCTCCTGAAGCTCTTCTTTCTTAGAAAAGGCAAGGCAGAAGGCTGCATGCTGTCGCTGCTGAAGGCATTAAAACAATGCTACAACAACAATGCGCCCTAGATAATGTTTGATGAGCCCTTTTCAGTGCTTATTCTCACGCTGTCATACAGGTTCTGGCTGTGTTGGCTCATTTGTAGCACTGCCTGATGGTTTCAACTCTCCACACAATAACAAAGCTATACAGATGAGATTGTTTTAGGTTTGTTTTGTTTTTTTCTTCTTTTTAGACCTTATGCTTTCCCCCCGTATTTTGCCATAGGAAACACTACATTTTCATTTCAAGGGTGCCATTCGTCATGATCATATTTTTGAAACAATAATGAGAATTGATTTGTCTAATATATATTTTTTTCCTTAAAGCCGCTGACAATTGAAAATAGTCACAGAAAAAAAGTTGTATATATGATTTTGTTGGTTATGTTTGTCCCATTATCCCACTGGTTTAACTTTAAATACCTCAACTGTTTAACAGCACTCGTGTTCAGTCATTGTTAACTTTTAGACTGAGATCAAGCAGCTTGTCAAAGGCTATTAGGACTGTAATAATGCTGCATAACAGTGATTTTAGTTTCTTCTTCTGTAGAAAAATCCGATCTCTTGATAATATGAAAAAGAGACATTTAGAACATTTCGGAGTACTTTTTTTTTTAAACGTCAGAGATGACGGTTGAGCTGTTTGTTCCGATGATACCATGCTGACTAAGTTATGAGTCGGCTGTTGCACAGGGTACAGAGATGCTGCCTTCCGAGTGTACGGTTTCTTTGTACATATGATTTTGAATGTTTGCAAAGCTCATTTGATGTAAATAGTTATTTTATTATATTTATGTATTTTGAACTCCATATGGCTAGCTTTAAGTATACAGGTTCAAGAATCAAGCATTTGCCTCATGCCTTATTTGGACATATTGCAGATGAGAAAGATGCGATTTGAATTTACTAGATAATAATTTGAAAACTACAGATGCTTCTGTTTTGGGGCAATTTTATGGATAATATGAAAATATTATATTAAAATGTTATTTGCTCTTGTTTTTTAAATAAATAGACTGGAACCACAAATAAAAACTAAAAAGACCTAATAACTGCTTAAGATTTGTTCTTTACGCTGTGTGCATATTTAGAGTAAATTCAGCACTTAATGTCCCATATTTGTGTGATTTAAAAAAAAAAAAGAGTTATTTGCCTGTTTTGCACCATTTTGTGAAAGAGCAGTATCTTTTCTCAAAGTCTGAAGACTTCTTTCAGATTATAAATTAGGGCTCAAACATTAGAAATGTGTGAATTAAATAATGTTTCCTGTTAGGAACATGTTGATTTTTGAGTCGCCAAAACCAAAACAAAACTTTTAACATTGTTAAACTTCTGACAGCATTTTTTCAAAAACAAAAACTGATGATGTGTAGAACACAGAGAAAATCAAACTGAGGAGACAGTCTTTTGAAAGAGTGCAAACCAAACACATTACTTGTTGAAAGTGAGGTTAGGGACAGTGGAAGATTTTGAAATCATCAATCTGGAACAACTCATAACACATAAGGTTATTTGGATAAATATTTATAACATGATGGGTTCACTACACTATCGGAGAATCTCATCTTCAGTAGTAGTCACGCTAGATTTTCCTATAATTTCCAAACCGTTCAGAGCGCCAAATGAGTAGCCTGCAGATCAGAAGGAGGCTGCCATTTATGTTTAGGAATGCAAACAGTGTTTAACACATTTGCTGCCATTCATACAGTGCACTGAAAGCCCCAATTATTTCTGAGAGACAACAGGAAGACACTTCCAAAGTGGCCTCGCTGTTGTCCCAGCCTCTCATACCAAAAACATCTGTTCATTCTCATAAAAAATACCCCCCTGAGCTTCTGTAATGTTAAAATATTGCAAACAAAGTCGGTGGGGAAACATTGAAACATTTTTCCAGTTCAAGATGTGCCCGTCATATCTCACAGAAGCTAAATGACACAAAATGTCGTAGCTGATGGAGGCTGGCTCGCGCCTTTTTGCTTTCCTTTGAGGGCTCTGGTGCTTTGCACGTGTTGGCCAGAGCAGACAGCTAATGTGTCTGGGATGAGTTGTACTTTTCCAGCTGTCAGGTCAAGCTGTCTGAGACTAGGCACGTTCCCACACTGGAAAAGATCTGGAGGCAGTTGTGCATTTCATCCACCGGGTGGCGCTGTTTACCTGCATCCAGACTTTTTGGAGCCACTTTTTTTTTTTTTCTGTGCTTTAATTTTAAGTACACAGTAATCCCAGCTTGATTTGCCAGTACTTTAGTGGCCCTTGCCTCGCAGATGCGTGTGCTCATACGTGATTTTCGACCTAACAGAGCTACTTCCTCTGCTCCTTTAAACACGGCTCAGCCTTTTTGCCTGAATAAGGCAGTGCTCCTCACTTTTTGCCACCGTTAACCCTTTTATTTCCCACCCTGTTCACTTGCCCGTTACATAGTAGGTAAGACTCGATTGACTTATATTTGTTCCAACAACAAAGAGAATTAACAGAGGGAATCGACTCGGACATCGTCCAGGATTCAGTGACTTGACCGTGGGGGTCTGAGCTGAAGGTGACAGAGATGGATGGACTCTGTCCTCCTCCTTTATCCTATTTTGGGTGGTTCATGTACGCAATCCCCACTCTCTCTCCAAACATGCATCCTTATGGAGTAGGGATGTGGAGAGAGGCGTCAGGGCTGAGCTCTTCCAGCTCTCCTGACACAACAGCTTAAAGGAAGAAGGACCAGAGGACCCAGCTGAGCTGAACCCAAAAGAACAGCCACAGGACACACCAGCTTTCATCCTGATAACAGGTGAGTCCCACAACGCATCAGCAGCCGCCCATCCCCAGCCCAAATTTAACTTTTTTTCTTCACACGTCGGGATCTCTTACTTTTTTCTCCCCCTATTTTGTGACATCAGGCACAAGATATTTTCTCAGAGTCTCAGCACATGGTTTCGCTCTGTTATCAGATTCTTTTCGTATTGGTCTCCTTCCATCACATTACTATATTTGTACGTGCCCGTTCCCTCTTTTGTGCTGCTATGAGCCAGTTGCAGAGATCCGCTGAGGGGGTATTTCAGTGGGACAAACTTTTCTTTGTATGGCTGCTCAGTTTGCATATGTAGAGACTCACAGAGGTTTAAAATAAGTCAGCAGAGTACAAGGAGATCATATTTACATAAACATTTTTTTTAACTTCTTTAAGAATTACGAACTTTGCTTTTCAATGCCAGGATCTTTTTTTCCTGGAAATGATTCCCGAAGAAGTGCTTTCAAAATTTGTCGTGACAGCTGATTTTGAACTTTTTCAGCCAAATGAACTCATCCGACATGGAGCCAAAGACTGATGGCGGACTGGCATCTCTGACCAGTGAAAAATTGGCTGCTATTGAGGATGAGGAGGTTCTCAACAAGATGGTGAGCCAGTTTTGTCAGACCTTTATTTAAATTTAGGGTAATCATACTTAGCTGCTCTGCCCTGATGCTGACGAACTCTGATCTGAGTCATGAATTATGATGCCTCAAAGTCTCTTCTCTGAGTCACATCCACAAATATTTCAGTATCAAAACAAAAATCTCCATTTGTCAAACTGTTTGATTACATTTAGCTGGACAGCACGACCGATTTTGAAGAGAGGCGGATGATCCGGGCTGCTCTGAGAGATCTCCTCAAGAGGAAGAGAGGTAACAACATCGCTGACTGACGTAAAGAACCTGAGGAAACAAACATTACACGGCTGTATTTGCACTGAGTCGCGCTCCTGTGTCGCTGTCTGCCAGAGAAACGGGAACAGGAGCGAGGCTCCAGGCAGCAGGACCTGCGACAGCAGGGCCTGACCAAAGCAGGAGCAACAGGTGGAGCCGCCAGCGTGGGGAGAGCGTCCATGACCCTGCAACCGTCAGCTAACAGTGAGCCCCATGTCCTCCCTCCCTCACACCTCTGTCTCCTTTGTTTAACTTCCTGAAGTTGAACCATTTGTATATTCTCAGAGCCGGCAGGCCAGTCGGCCCCATCGTCTTCCACTCCGCCCAACAGGACAGCAGGCAGGTGAGTCGCATAGTAAACAGTTTTATGTGTTTTGCTGCATCTACTATGACAAGCCGCTTAAACCCTTTTCACAAAATGTCCACGCCACAACACGAAAATGTTTCCGGAGTTCCATCCACAGCTGACGACTCTTTTAGAAAAAACAGAAAAAAGGTCCGTTATTTCTATCTCCTCTGCTTGTTTGTGTCTTCTCTCCTCAGCAAGGCCAATCCCGCCGCAGCATTAGCCCAGAAATGTCCTCCGGCTGCAGCACCCAATGCTAAAAATGTCAAACAGATGCTTCTAGACTGGTGCCGGGCCAAAACAGAGCCATATGAGGTAAACATCCCCCGACTTGCTTTCCCTGTGATTTATAGCCCTTTTAAGCTTTACATAGCTTCTTCCCTTATGCCCAAACTATTCCTCTCTGCTACGATATAGGGGGTGGACATCCAGAACTTCTCCTCCAGTTGGAAAGATGGCATAGCTTTCTGCGCCTTGGTGCACAGATTCTTCCCCGATGCATTTGAATATTCCATCCTCAACCCCAACAAACCCAGGGACAATTTCGAGTTGGCTTTCAGCACTGCCGAGTGAGTCCTCGATCCATATATGCAAAAAAAAAAACAAAAAAAAACAGCGAGGTCACATCACTTTCCGGCTTTTCTGTTTGTCACTGTTTGCAACCGGTAAGTCTGGATCAACATCCTGTCTGCAGGAGGCTGGCCGGCTGCCCCCCGCTGCTGGACGCCGATGACCTGGTGCGGATGAAGGAGCCCGACTGGAAATGTGTGTACACGTACATCCAGGAGTTCTACCGCTGCCTGGTGGAAAAAGGGCTGGTCAAAACCAAAAAGCGACCATGAACTCAGAATCAGCTTTTAGGAGTTGGCATGGATTTCATGCTTAACAACCGATTTTCAAAAATGCCCCATATTAAGGTCAAAAAGACATTACGCAGCAATTATTCGACTAAACATTAACTGCTATTGCTTAATTTCTGAATGTAAACGCACTGCACAGTGATTTATGGATAACGTTTGTATTAGTTTGTGAGTAACGGGGACTTATGTGTGTCCGTGTGTTTTCACTGGACAGCTGGTGCTTCGGAGCAGCACATTCCACTGTGATTACACATCTGCATTAATCCCACAGTCAATCTGAGCTCGTCCTTTATGATGATGCTCTCCATGGCCTGAGAATGTGAGTATTTAATGGTCCATTCAATAAATATCCATTTGGTTAAACATGCTGTTGTTCTTCAGCTTTAACTTGTCACTGAAAAATCATTATCTGTTGAAATGTTTAGGAAGTCTTTGTGGTTCACTTGAAACTCCAGACGAAGTTTCTTATGAATGGCTTAGTGCTGTGCAGATGTGGGACAGTTAAAGGGTTTATAGTTCAGTGTTCTTGCCCTTATTGGGCTGGAAGACTACAAATTTGTCACATTTTGACACACACAGAAAGTATAGTTCAATAACCCAAAAGACATCCAAAGTTTTAGGAAAGAAAGTTTGTGAAAAACGTTTTGACCTAAAGAGTAAAAGTGGGGATTATTGCATCTATTATTTTCTGATGTAACTGTTTGATAGATTCCATGTTTATTTCTTAAAGTATTTCTTTATTTGACCATTTATTGGTAATTCAGATGCAGGGCTTTCTCCTTGTGGGTTTTTACCATGTCAGTAACTATTTTTTAAGATTTAGTAATTAAAAGCCTTAACGTATAAAATGTTTTCAAGCACAACAGACTGAATGAGATCAAACAAGTAGTTGGCCTCTGAATCCCAAGCATTGTTGCACTGGGAGTCACATTTTAGACCTTCCAACTGACAACGGCACCACCAAACGGGGACTTTTATTAATCTATTTTACATCGGAACATCGCACATTGTTTAATTCCAGTAAATTTATAAATGATCAAATATTTCAGAGGGAGAAAAAGTATAAGTTATGACTAGATTATGTCTTTGTCCCTTCTTATAAAACCTCAAATAACTGTAAGCAGATCAAACTGGTAGCCAACCGCTCACACACAGATCCCGCAGCAGTTTCATCAATAATAGATTAAGCACCAGTCAGATTCAGCTAACAGTATTTCAACTTTATACCTATGAATTCCTTGGTCGTACACGTGTCATTTTTCATATCAAGTTAGACTTTTCATTCAATTCCTTATTTCATGTAATATACACAATTATGTTAATTATACTTTTACTTGTGTAGAAGATGTCCATTTGCTCTTGTCTATGACTGTACATCTTGTCATATAGAGTCATGAACATTTTAGTATAGTTAACTCATGTGCCTTTAACAATTATACCCATAATTTATCTTTAACAACAGAACACTCTAAATTACATTCTGTTCATGTGGGCAATACTTTGACCACAGTACTGTGTAATGTTCCTTATAGTCACAGTTTTATATTTGATTTTGATCCTGGTTTTGTTGCTATACGGTGATCAAGGCAAAAAAATACAAAAGTGTAGCTTCCTAAATGGATGAACCTGACCAAACCTAAATTTTACAGGCTGCTGACATGATGATGAACTCTATCTTAGCTGAAGTGAACAGTGTCTTCTGAATGCGTCACTCATTGGACAGATGCACTGTTATTCCCGGCTGGTTGGACTTTGGCAGCTGAATTTTGGAACGTCCATCACGCCGCTGTGCCCGCCCCCAACCGTTCATGTTTTACCCGGAGAGGGAGGGAGGGAGATGGAGAGGTGTCGGGTCGGTGCGCAGGAGGTGCGTGCGGGATGCTGGCCGGAAAAAGTGCACACAGCTGTTTTCGACATGAGGCGCCGTCCGCGGATCGGCCGGAGCACAGACGTCCACGCGCAGGGGTCCGAGCACGCCAAGCGTGAGCGTTTTTTCGTCCTGACCGCCCGGCTGGCCGCGCGCTCAGCGCCGTGACCAGACGTCCGCGGCCACCTTCCCGACGCGTCGCCTCCGTCCGTCCCGCCGCACAGCGCCTCCGCTCCGGGAACCGGTCTGGTGCTGGACATGGCAGTCCGGTCGCCCTGATTGACGTATGATCGGGGGCTGTGGTGGGGGGGTGGGGGGAAGAAACTAGTGACATTGTCCGCTAGGGTGTGAGATCACCCTTGGGGTTCACCTTGGATAAAAAGAAAAAAAACACACACACTCTAAAGGTAAGTCGTGTTTTCACGTGTTCTGCACGACAAGTCGGGCACTGACGCTGTTTATTCCATCTGTTTGTGCGGTTACTGAGTCCGTGCATTTACATTTGTGGAGAGATTCTGTCTCTCCGACTTGCAGGCTCGTGACTTAGAATTTAAAAAAGGGCCCACCTGAGCTGTGTTTTATGATGTGAAAGTTTCACTTTCAAAGTGGATCCAGTGCAAACCTTCCTTACACACAGTTCTGTGACCACTGTGGCCAGTTCTCTGTTAATGAGAGATCCTCATTAGCATATTTAAATTATTAACAGAGAGGTGTATGATTTCTGTGTTGGAGGGCACCTAAGCAAAATGGAGGTAGGCTCCTGTTCTCTAACGCGAGGCATCCTCCTCTTTGTGACCTACAGTATCTGTTGACATTGTCTGATGTGCTCCATTATGAGCGGCCCATCTCCATGCACCCCCTCATTTCTCCTCAGCTCATTTTCGTTTTCAAATGGCCTTTTTTGATTGTTTGTTTCGAAACAAAACAACAAAAAATAAATGCTTATGGGAACATTGACGTTGCTCGGCAACGTAAATGTATTCAGGATGGAAGCATAAAGTTAGTTCGGCCCAGTTGCCTTTAAGGTATCAGCGGTGACGCCAGGCGGGCTTGATGGAGACAGGTACTTAATTTAACGTGATGGGCTGTTTTATCATCTACCCACCGTAGGTGCATCTTTTTCTCTTTCTGGTGCACACTGAGGACTTAATGATAGATGTTGTGTTTCATGCCCTCTGCAAGCTGCATTATCCTGTTTATTATTAAGGCGAATGCTGTGTTATAGTTCTCCACATACATTTGCAGGCTGATGGATCTCCCTCCGCATAAGGATACCAGCCCATATCACGGGGGTTCCAACATGCAGCCTGGATCCTGTGGGTCGGTCGGAGCCAGCCCTCCTTTGACACCACAGCTGGCCGTTCAAGAGCCGCCTCTCATCGTCCCAACAGACGCCTTCAAAAGGCAGCCGGCATCGAACGCCGGGCAAGCACCTATAAAAGTGACAGACCAAATGCAGTTTAGCCAGGCAACGTCCTCGTCTGCCCCAGTGACGCTGGCAAGCATATGCCGGCCCAGACCGACTGCTCTCGGAACCAAAGCTGTTCTGAGGCCCGCCAGACTCTCAGTGGAGCCGTCTAAGGAAAAGGATTTGGCCTCCGTTTGCATTCCAGGGCCCCACAGCGCAAACGTCCTGCCGCATGCTCCTTCCGAGTCCTCGTTCTCTCTCCACAGTCCCCAGAGCCCCCACAGTCCTCAGTCTTACCTGAACCCCCCTCCCAACCTGCCTCCGCCCAAGCCAAACCCCAGCCTTTCCCCCAGCCTCAGCCCCAAATCCAGCCTCAGTCCGCAGCCACAGAGGACCCCCTCGCCTGGGGGCACCACGCCGAGCCAGGCCAAGTCCGACAGGCCAGGAGAAGAGAACAAAGACTTCAGGTGGGACAAAGATAACGCTTTGCTTAAAATATTTTTTTATATCCCGTAGGCTTAGTCACATCCACTGATCGAATCACATGAATCACAGCAGCAAATGTTTCTAAGAGCTTTATCAACCTGACAGAGTGATGAGGTCGAATTTTGTTGGCAGACTTCCCAAAAGCACTTTTGTTGTGTTCCAGACTCATAAACAAAGCCGGCTGTTTAAAGTCTTGGAAGTGTGTTTATATGATCAATAAAACATGTCGGGTGGTTTTCAGAAAGAGCAGCTTCTGCCGGTCTCACCGCTCAAAAAGATATTTATGAGATCACAAAAATATTACCAGATTCCATTTTTTTGTCCTGGTAAAAATTTAGTTAGCAGGTAACAGAACTTTGAGCGAAGTAAATTAACACGCAGAATAAGAAAATTTGGAACTAAAATGTTAATATGCCGCATCTATTATTAGGATCACTTGGTCCTTTAGTGGCAGACCTGAGTATTCAGCACATGATTAGAACTGACATTAAGACAGATAAAAACAATACAGCCCAGTGCAAAACTGCATTTAGGACAGATTTCAAGTTTCGTTTTAATTATCGGAAACTATTTTTATAATGACAAACTCTTGAGATTAATAGAAACAAATGACTGCAGACGAGATACAGAATGATCAGTTGTAGACTCACAGTAAGATCAAACCAACTAGTTCAGCCACTACCTAGTTCAAGGTTTTCTTTCATTTATGTGCTCAATGAGCTAATAATGCATCGTGGACCATTACCTTTCTAAATATTATAGCTGATGGAAATTTTTCATACTACAAAATATTCAATTAAGAAAGATCAAGTGAATTGTTTGGAATTGAACTGAAGGTTAAGTGTGAGCTTAATTAGCTGTTTCTCTCGCAACAGTGCAACTTTGAATAATAGTTTACTCTATCAGTTTCTATTTTAGTCGGCACATACTCTCCCATATGACCTCTGCACACACACGAATGCACACACACAGTACTTAATCATCAGTAGGTGCACCGAGGTACTTAATTGTGCTTATCTTTTTTTCCATGTACATAAACCCTGATGGGAGCATTTTCTTTGAGGATTACTCTGTGGATTATGTCCTCGTTCAACCTGTTCTATGGACCATAAACCTACCGCAGCACTCACTCTGTCCTTTTCCCTATGTAAGGGTGTGCATCGTCACATGGAACGTGGGATCAGCTGTCCCACCAGATGACATCACCTCTCTGTTTGGACCAAATGTTTCAGATGGGAACACTGACATGTTCATCATCGGGTAAGCAAGTAATTCTGCTCGGCTCAGCGGTGCCAGAGAGACAGCCGTGAGTGCCCACTCAGTCATCTGTGATCCCCCACACACTCCCTGTCATTATCCTTTTTTCTTTTTATTCAAAGTTCTGTTATATGTTAGTTATATCTTTCTCCATCCTGCCACCATCCAGACTCCAGGAGGTAAACTCCATGATAAACAAGAGACTAAAGGATGTTCTTTTTTCTGACCAGTGGAGTGAGCTTTGCATGGACACACTCAGTCCTTTTGGATATGTTTTGGTCAGTATATCTTGTTCCTATCAGTTTGTGCCGTTGCACACTGTCATTTACCTGAAATGTTGCTTTCTCCGCCTGTCTCGTCCATTCAGGTGGCCTCGCAGCGAATGCAGGGTGTGCTGCTGCTGGTTTTTTCTAAATATTACCATCTTCCATTCCTCAGAGGCGTGCAGACACAGAGCACACGCACAGGACTTGGGGGATATTGGGTACGTGCAACGCATGGAAGAGCGCCGCTCCGCAGCCGGCCGGGAATTAGGATGTCGCAGATATGTGAGGGGTCGGTGGGGTTTAGAGGGGCAGGGAGGCCAGAGGCGCTGCGTGCGCTCCCTCCCGGGCTCCGGCAGGTGAGCGCACGCGTGGGTGCATATGTCAGTCTGCAACCTTCCCGTGCCTGTTGATGTCAGCATCACCCCCTGGCTGCCGCTGGTGCAGTCTCCTTCTCTTTGAGGTCAGTGCAGCAGCGGGCTGTCTGGCGCTCCGGTTCGGGGGTTTTGGCGACTAACGGACGGATGATAACGTGCCGCTTGCGGTCTTTCACTTTGTCGGGAGGACTCCACGTTAGGGATTTATTCGTCACATTGTTAATTTGTAAATGGCTTTCTCCCTTTCTGTCTCTCACAGGGGAATAAAGGGGGTGTTAGTGCCCGGATGACTGTGTTCGGCCACTCGGTGTGCTTCCTCAACTGTCACTTGCCGGCTCACATGAGAAACCTGGAGCAGCGGATGGAGGACTTTGAGAGCATCCTTCAGCAGCAGCAGTTCGAGGGGGGGACTACTACCGGTGTACTGGACCATGAGTGGGTGGTTTCATTCTTCACAGACCATAAAACTAAATGAGGTCCTCCCGTCTATTAAGAAGTGCTCGCCTCAATTCAGTCAGTCATAACGATTAACATTCAATATTCAGCTTTATACATCCTGAAAGCAGGGCACAACTATTGTAATAGTCCCATCATAAACTGGTCCTCCCAGCTGGAAAACAATAGCCACTCTTGGCATGTTATATTGTCATTACTTGTTCAACAAACACTAACCCAAAATGCAGAAGTATGACCTTATCAGTCTCTCACACAGTAATCTTTTTCCTTCCTCGCCGTCCTGTCGTCCCAAAGCTTTTGTGCTTGGGAAAGATTGTACTGTTGTAGGATCAAGTTACGTCCAACCTGGCAACATTTTCAAGAGAGCTATTCTCCTTCAGTCTTTTTTCTAATTGTTCAGATGCAACTTTTATATTTTTACTTTATAATAGAGGAAGAAAGGAAGTCTGAGAATTGTGCCATTATTTATTTATTTTATGCTGAAAATTACAGTCTTTTCACGGGGTGAGTATTTGCATTACTGATTTGATCACTGATCTTTGATCCATCCAATTGCACATGCCACTCTTCTCAGGAGCTTTACTCCTCATTTTAATACTAGCTCAGTTTTCTATGTTGTTGTCATACATTAAAACTGACAAACATATCTGCATGCCATACTGTGGAGTTCTTGCTTAAATTCTTGGCATTGGTTACTGTAAGTCCATACATGGCATACATATTTGTCCATTTAAAATCAAGATTTTTTTTTTTAATTTAAAGATGTTATAGCTGCTAAAACTGCTTCACTTGGTTAAGATAATCAAAATTCAGAGAGCATATTATGTCGAAAAGACAGTATTACTGTTTTTTTTATACATCTGGAACATCAAGTCACATAAACACTGTGTTGTGGATGTAAATAACACAATATCCCACATTATGAAGACGATTCAGGTTGTATTTCTTTCTCCAGTAAATGACAGGCCTATCTGCTGTGTCCACAGTGTTGTGTTTTGGTTCGGGGATTTAAATTTCCGGATTGAAGACTATGACATTCACGTGGTGAAGTGTGCCATTGACAGCAATAAGCTGCCTCTTCTGTGGGAGCGTGATCAGGTGAGGTACCTTTCACATCATAAAACAGACAAAGATGGATATTTATGGGAGGCTTTCAGACTACCTTTGAGTTTGTCTGGTGGCCTTAACCACCAGGGGGCGCTGCAGCACAGAGGAAAGGTGTGGCTTGTTCTGTTTATCCTCTTATTTGTGTACTGAACAGCTCAACATGGCTAAAACCACAGAATCCATTCTCGAAGGCTTCATCGAGGGACAGCTCAACTTCCCACCGACGTACAAGTTTGATGTGGGCACCCACACCTACGACACCAGGTTTGCCAACTCACCTCTGTCCCGCGGCCACGCTTTAATGCACTCAGCGAGCTCCCACGTTTTTCCGTGGGTTCTGACTGCCTTCACTCTGCTTCTGCTTTTTCCTTTGTTTCCTGTCAGTGCCAAGAAGAGGAAACCTGCCTGGACGGACCGCATCCTCTGGCGCCATCGCCGCACCGGTTCCCCAGTACCTACCCACAATGCAGCACTGCAGCGGGGTCTAACCTCATGGTTGGGTGGGGCAACTAAAGTGACACAACATATGTACAGAAGCCACATGGGCTTCACAATCAGTGACCACAAGCCTGTTTCTGCACTGTTTTCACTGCATGTGAGATGAGATCGCGTTACCACTTCTGAACGACCGGGCCTGGCTGTGTTCTTGTTAACTGTGACTTGCCTCTAGTTTCCGTTCAGGGTCGAGATGCCTCTGGTGGAGCTGCAGGTCAACAAGGAGTGGTCCAAAGTGTCTGACGCGACGGTTCGATTCACTGTCGCGTCGACTTATCAGCGCAGTTCGTGGGACTGGGTGGCTATATACAAGGTGGCTGTTACAGTAACTCCTCAGATGGATGCCGGCAGTCTTTTGTCCAAAGTGTCATTAATGGGTTGCTGTTCCTCTCCGAACAGGTGGGATTCAGACATCACAAAGACTACCAGGCGTATGTGTGGGCCAAGGGAGAGCACGCCATACAGGTGCGTTCTGCACTCAGAGGCAGGGAAGTATCTTGAGCCGCAGCTGAATTCGTGGTTTATTTGACTTATTCGACTCTTCCCCCCAGGTGACCTTTTCAGAGGAGGATTTGCCAAGAGATGATTGCGAATACATCCTGGGTTACTACAGTAATAATTTGAATAGCATCGTTGGGCTGTCGTCGCCAATTCAGGTAACGCTGTCCAGAGCGGAAAATGTATTCAGTTACTGAATACATCATTTTGAATGAGCATATTAAACAATAAAGCAATGAACTGTGAGCCATTTTAAATTCATTTAAAAGCAAATTGACTAATTTCAGCTCCTAAAATCTAAGAATTTGCGTTTGTTTGGTCTTCTCTCTCACTTTGAGTGAGACAGAAAAAAGTATTTGTATTTTCATATTTTTTACAATTCGTTTTTCAAATCTAGCTTTAAATACGATGTAAGTTAGAGGGCAGTAATACATGGGAATAAAATTAAGTTATTTTCTAATCAGTTTCTGATATTGTGGTTTTCCAGAGACAATGTCACACCATTTTTAAAAAGTCTGCTTTTGGATTAAATGTGTCTAGAGGAGCTACTTTCTTCATTAAGAAAGCCAATGGTTCAACATGAATAGATTTGAATACAGGAGCAGCCTAGATGCAACTGAAGAGTGTGCAAGCAGATAGTTAAAATATAGTATTTTTCTCTCAGTTTAAATAATGTGGGGAATATCCTTATTTATCATCTACTTCCTCGTCACAATTTTCAAAAGACAAGCCCAAAATAAGAAAAAGGAAACAGCTCTGTTCCAGGCGCGGATGCACATATTTTCCTGTCCTGAGGGATTCCTGTGATGCGGCCGTACAACTTTCTGCTGTAATCTTCTCCGACAGATCAAGGTGCCTGCTCACAGCCCTACAGTGTGTCGCTCTGACAACTCTGACGTCAGCTCAGAGGATGATAGCACTCTGGTTCTGCTGGCTCCAAACTCCCGCAGTCCGAGCCCTAAAAACGGCAAACACCACCATCGGAATCGTCGCAGTCGCAGCCCTGCTGTTCCAGCGCTCTCCTCCAACCCACTGCCGTCTCTTCAGGGCCTCGGCCTCAGCCCTCGCTCCAAAGATTGCCACTCACAAAGCCGCTCTCCGTCCTCTATAGCTAAAAAGGAGCGTCTTGTCTCACCGGACACCCTGCCCTCTCCTATCAGCCCCCTCAGCCCCCGCAGCCCAGTGTCTCCAGGTAGTGGCGTTTCTGCACCGGAGGCCCTGATCGTAGCCATCTTAGGCGAACACAGCCCAGCTCAGGTTAGCCCAACAGGGCTCAAATACATAGGGAAGCAAGATGAAACAGACACAAGAAAGAACAAAAAATGTTAACATTTGATTCTGTCCAAGGAGAACGAGGGCAACATCCATGCGTTCAGGGTGTTGTGATCCACTCTGTCACCGTGCTCAGCGACGCAGCACACGTTGTGACTGTAATGTAGTTTGCGAACATTCTACATACGTAGCCCTACAGTTCCCCGTCTGTCAGTCTGCCATCTCACGCACAGCTGTACTTTATGTTTAGTCAAAAATGTGACCAGACTCTTGCAGTGCTTTCATAGACTCGGAAGCTACAACGTAAATAAGTGAATACACTGAATGTGAAACCAAGGTCTGAGTGAACCCGTGATGAAAACGATAGTCGTTTTCCATAGGAATATGGATCCACGTAAACAAACGCGTATCACAAGAAGGACTCTGAATGACGAGTATTGATGGTATCACAGTCCACAGCTGAAGGTTGATGTTTTTGTGAAAGCCAGTGTGTGTTCAGTTATATGTAAATGTGTGGAATCGGCATTTTAGACATGATGATTTTAGTTCTGCAGGAGTCGTCTGTGCTCATGAGATCAGTCTTATGTGTCCCAGACCAACAACTGAGCATTTAATCAACTCGGTTTTAAATTTACACGTGACTGTGTGAAGTTTAATGGTAATCCAAAACCAAGGCTCTTATTCTTCTTAGCAGCTTTGTGAACACAACCCTTGTTCCATACAGCTCAGTGAGTGGATACTAACGTTGATGTTTGCCTTAAGGAGAAAGCATTGTTGGACCTGGTAGAAGTGCAAATAAAGTGAGAATAAATTACACACATGTGTAAACCACCTTTTTTTTTTTTTTGGTAGCGGTGGTGGGGTGTCAAAATCCATTAACAGACACACAAGCATATTTGTGCAAGTCACAGAGTTTAGACTTTCAAATCAGTGGACTTTATTGGAACTCCATCCTCTTGACATAGGAGATAGTTGAGTGGTCCAAAGTGGATATTGTGCTATTCATTATTTTCTTGAAAGCTGATTTTCTCTAAATCAATTTATTTTAACCACTGTCAAATAGACCAAAATATAAAAATGTGCTACATGCTATACAGGGTATGCTTTTGAGGTGGTATAACGAAAACATTTCTCAGTGGATTATCCACCATGAAGACCATGAAACATTCTGCTGACAACCAACATAGATAGATTGTGACACATTATCTTAGAGCACGCGCATTCTAGATAAAGAGGATTTAGTAAGGGGACAGATACTTGCTCTGATGTATACAATCAAGATAATCACACTTTGGATTACAAGCAGATTTAAAAGCCAGAATCCTTCAAGGGGTCAAGCATGAATATGCTGGGTCTTTAATTAAATATATCTATAAAAGTAACTAAAGGAGAATACACATTATTTATTTACTTTTGAGGAAATAGTTTTAACTTCTTCAATATTAATAATATAAAGGGAATGAGACACTGACCTTTTTGTCTCTGAAAATCACTGTCTTCATTTATCTTTCCATATGATTTCTCAAGCAATAGATACTATAGTACTGAGGCATTTAAAATATAATCCAGATATATGACAGACGTTTTTTTATGTCTTTTTATTTATGTCTGCCGATAAACAGTTTCCTGCTTGTAGTTTATATCCTCTGCACTCATTCTGTCCTCATACTTTCATCTCAGGACTACCAGAGATGCTGGAATATTTCACTACATAAACATTTCTGCATCTTATTCTGTCAGGAGAGGGAAATTTAAATAGGTTTTCTCGCCCCATCACGGAGCTCAGCGTCTCGCTTCGGGTAGTTTTGCTTTGCTTTATCCGGAGCACGCCCCTGAGCACCACATGGTCTGCGCTCATCCGCTATTGGCTGCTGGGGAAATTATGGTAAAGTGGTTCAGAGAAATAAATTCATCTCTCTGCTCCTCTGACTTCCACCCGGCTGACTTAAAGTCGCTAGACAGCGCCACTGCGTTGCCGTGTAAGCTGTAAGCGGTAAACTCAGGTGAAGGCACTTCTTAAAACCTGCACCCGTCTTGGAAAAGCTCTATATCTGCTAGCTTGTTAGCTAATCGCGTGGCGGCTAAAATGAACGGTCATCTGCACGGTTTCCATAACGACTCCCTTTATGATGAGGACTGCTTCCTCTTTACATCCGAGTCAGTCGGTGAAGGACATCCCGGTAAGTTTTAATAAGTTACCGCCTGTCTGCGAATCACAGACTCCATTAACTGACCTAGCATCTTATTAGCTTCTAAAACAAGGTCATGTGGCTTGTTAGCCTGTCTGCTGCCACAGATTATTTAGCCTTAAGGTTTGGCTTATAAATAAAGCACAAAAATGAACTCATGCGCTCTTTAACTAGAGAATTACAAACTAATAACATCACACCATTGACGGAATATATCGGACATAGGAAAGAACATGGTTATTTTGAGGGCATAAAGTAAGAAAACATAAGAATGTTAAAAAAAACTAATTGAACAGGGTTTGTTTATACTTTTACAAGGCAAAATTACTGATGCTAAAAGCTGCCTGCTCTCACTGTTCTCAGGAGTAAAGTCAAATGTAACGTTCGTATTTGATCTAAAAACCATTCGTTGCGTGTTCAGGCGATGATGGGAACAGTTTCTGGAGTTTAGTGGGAATGTCGCTGTGGGATGCTAACAGCTCCGCGGCTATCAGCTGAAGCTAACCCCCTGATGACTGCTGGTGCCTGTCAATCCCACCCAGCTCCAGCATGTGCTCTAACGGTCACAAGTAGCTGTCAACACCAAAGAAGTGTGTTTCAGTCGCAATTGCGAATATTATCTCTGATAAAACGATCATCCACAGCCTCATATCCAATATGGTGCAGTTTCAAGTCTTTTACAGTATAAATGTAACAGTTAATAAGTTTAGCAGTGCGTCTAAATATAGGCACAGTAGGGACCCTGATCATAGGTGGGGAGTAAGAAACAACGTCCAGACCCTTGATCCGCAGGAGTAAAGTCCTCACTGTTTGGTTACAGGTGAATATTTATAGGGCTGGATTTTTTTTGTGTTGTAACACCTCTAAACATCTGATAATTCACTAAAAATGTCATGTTTATGATGCCAAACCACAACAAATGTAAACTCTGGGGACACAATACAGTTTCAAATACAAAGAGCCAATGAAATAAGTTTGTAGATAAGGTAACCAGCAGATTGCATCAAATCTCTTCGATCCAAAACCCATCTTGAGCATTCACAAGGCGACTTTTTAGTGCTCTTGGTTGTTTTGAATTGATGACTAAAAGGAATTGCAAAGAGAGGAGAGCATCAAGGGCCCTCAGGGGCTTTCTGTAAGTAGAAATGACACGATCCAGACCATTGCCACGGCAAAAAAAATCCATTCGTTGTGTGTTTGGTTTTAAGTAATCACATTACATGGCAGGGAAGGCTTTTTTTTGTTGGTCCGTTTGGATTTTAAAACGTTGAGAAGAAAAATAATTGCTTCATCATGCAAAAGGAGGCACTTCTTACGTTAGAAACAACTGCCCTATTTAAAATGATGTTTTTCCAAAATTGTTATGCTCTCTCCTCTGACATTATTGCTATTATTTGTACTGCAGAGGAGCTCATATTGCACAAATGTTCTCTTTTCTGTCTTGCATGGAAAAAAAACACCAGTTTATCAGTGCTGTGTTGTGTGTAAATAATCCCCCAAAATGTTCTTGGATAAGTTGAACTTTGAATTATATTGATTGTGTTTAAGTGTGCATTGAATAATTCTCATCTTATTGTACAGATAAGATTTGCGACCAAATCAGTGATGCTGTGCTGGATGCACATCTTAAACAGGACCCTGATGCCAAAGTAGCATGTGGTAAGTTTTTCTGTTAAAAATAAATAAATAAATAAATAAATAAAAGGATGTCCTCCACTGAGCCACACTATGAAAACATAGACCTCCATTATTCATGTTCCTCTATGAAGAAAAACTACATATACAATGTTCCATTTTATGTCTGAGAAATGGGGTCCCACTTGAACCAAATGGAACCATTAAACTTGCACTTGAAAATGAAGAGTCCCTTTGTGTGTTTTAGTGGTTTCTGATTCAATGAAATCACATTTGCTTTAGTCTTGAATACAGAAGATGATGAAAGCTCTAAAAGCTTTCAAGTTTTTTTTTCAGCCTTTAATGGTGTGTGTATAAATTGATTACATGGTGCTTCTGCTTTAGAGTTTTGACTGAACAGCACAGCTTTTGTCTCAGTTTTGTATTATTCATGTAGACGTTCAAACCGTACATAGTGTGACACAAGCTACACAGTTATTATTTTAGTTATTACTCCTTAAACACAGATCTTTTAATACTTGTATCTTACATTAAATTCTATTTTTTTGCAGAGACTGTAGCTAAGACGGGGATGATCCTGCTGGCGGGGGAGATCACCTCCAGGGCCAAAGTTGACTATCAGAAGATTGTTCGGGATGCAATTAAGGATATTGGCTATGATGACTCCTCCAAAGGTACAATGATAAGGGCAGGCAGCTTTGATTTTAAATTAGGCAGGCTTAAAATAAATAATCAATTAAAAAACGCAGAGGAATGAGACAAGAAAGGAGCCCAGGCTGTAATTTATACCTGCAAGGCCAAAAACTATAAACTTAACATATTTGAACATGGCGGATGTGATAAAGGACAGCAGTAGCTGATGGATTTGAATCGGTCTGGCCATTTGCCTTTGCTCAGGCTAAATGTCATCTTCTGCAAAACTGCTACAGCGGTATGTGGAGTAGGGCAAGTCTGCTCACAACCTTAACCACTTATACACTGGCACGTACACCAGATGCCTATCTCTCTCCAATCGTTGTTGAACGAATACGTGTCCATGTCAACATTAGGCTGGGAGAAACGCAAAAGTACAATAAGAAAAAGATTCCGCTCTACACAAAATGAAAAAGTGAATCTGGTGTCTGTCTTGTGTCTCGAATGATTCAATATTACTTTTGAGTATGGTTTATTTATCTTCAATTGAACTTCATCGGTCTGACAGATCCATGTTTTGTTACTGTTATGCGTCCACCCTCAGGAAACAGTTCACCTTTTCATTTGAAACAGATACTGTCCCCCACATGATCTGCCATCTCATATTGCCAGCTAATGCAACAGAAGGAAGAACAGGAGCCATCCTACTGATATGATCATGTCTGTTTGTTTATTTAAAGCCACTGCGATTGACCTAGATGTTAAGATACAAGTAACTACTACACGACAACTGTGTTTTGAAAATGAAAAACAGTGAATATTGGAACCAGCTAAACATGCAGGTATAGCAAAAATGGCCCCAGAGTAGTCTCCTATACCCTGGCCTTGACATGATGATGGGGGAAATCTGAGTGATCAAGAGTAAGATATCTAAAATTATGTTATGTATTGGTTAAACAATACAATCTTAAAATCAGGCTATACATGTATGGTAAAAGATATCCAATATGAGGAGATACTGTCTTCCAGGTCTACAGCAAAAGCTTCCATAAGATGACTAAAACTTAAGCCTCTCCAGTGAGAGCCTTTATCAATTGAACCTCATTAATGCACAAATACCAAACACTCTGGAATAAAGAATGCTCAAAAAGAGCCAAACTACTTTCTTTCTCATCTCACATCACAATGAGGCAAATCTACACTGACCTTTGCTCAGAAAAGATTTTCTAGTTAACATGCTTAGGTGTTGGTGTTTTGCTAAGGTTGTCTATTCTTCTTGGCAGGTTTTGATTATAAGACGTGCAATGTGCTGGTGGCCCTGGAGCAGCAGTCTCATGACATTGCTCAAGGTGTTTACCTCGACCGCAAAGAAGAGGATGTGGGAGCAGGGGACCAGGTCTGTGTTTTGTCTGCTAACACATACCAACAAAACCAGATACGCCGAGGTTCTAACTAGACCCCTGTTTATGCTTCATGATTCTGGACTGCTCCTGTCACAGGGCCTGATGTTTGGATATGCTACGGATGAGACTGAAGAGTGTATGCCTCTTACTATCGTTCTGGCACACAAGCTCAATGCCAAGATGGCTGAACTACGTCGAGATGGGACTCTGCCCTGGCTCCGACCTGACTCCAAAACTCAGGTTTGATGAACACAAAGTTAGTCTTTATGAAAAAAACTTGTAATTCAGTTATTCCTTTGTCAAGCATGTATTTAAGCTTTAAAAGGTTAAATACATGCATACATCTCTATAAGAATATGACTATTCATTCCTAAAGTAGTCTTGAATGGGATTTTATCTTGCCTTGCATGTTGCCATCTAGTGGCATTGTTCTGCCACTAGCTGTTCTATTGGTTTGAGTCCATCAGCTTCTTGTTTAGGTGTTTACCATCATTCAGTTTCTGCTAAATAAAACAATCTGAGACATGAGCTACATATGGGCTAAAACATCCAGATTTCCACAAGTAAGATTTAGCCTGAACTGTGGGAGGAGGTGTGGATATACAGGTGGATGTCTCCTGGGGTTTTGACAACCTGACCAGTAGGTTTGATAGACCAAAGGTTTTAGTGTCTGAAAAGGCGGTCAGCACCACAGGACATTTAATTTCTCACCCTTTTTCTTCGCACATCTCAAACACCGTACACTGCTCTGTCAATAAATACTCAGATGACTCTACAGCTGTTAGATCTGTGACTGAGCAGAGGCTGAGATCAGGGACCTGATCAACTGTTTTGTGGCATGGTGTCAGAACAAAATGTAGACTGATTCTAAGAATGATCAGGAATATATCAAATGCTAAACCTGCCTTTGGATAAGAGGTGGTGGAGGGCAACAGATACTTTGACAAGCAGACTGACTGGAAATACAAGCCCGAAGCTTCCTAAAGAGACAGAGAGCACAAGCAATTTTCTTCTCTCTTGGAGGTCCTGGAGCTGATTACTTAAAGCGGAATGCAAAGGTGCTCAACATTGTAAAATGTTACACGATCACTGAATCATGCAGAGGATGTACAGCACAGTGTGTTCAATCAACTAATTTGAAAGAAAGAACAGAACAGGAGGTGATCACAGCTGTAACTTAAAAAAATTACTGCTTCTCTTAGGTGACTGTCCAGTACAAGCGGGACAGGGGCGCGGTGGTTCCGCTGCGCGTCCACACCATTGTGATCTCCGTGCAGCACGATGAGTGCGTGCACGTAGAGGAGATGCGCCGCTGCCTGAAGGAGCAGGTGGTGAGAGCAGTGGTTCCCAGTGGCTATCTCGACGACGACACCATCTACCACCTGCAGCCAAGCGGCCGCTTCGTCATCGGAGGCCCACAGGTGAGGGAGAGCAAAGCGGAAAGGCCTGTACGTCCTTCCAGCATGTGGAACAGAAAAAAAGAAAGGAACCTTACTGACATACTTTCCACTCTGCAGTCTAAATGAAGACAAATAGTTTAAATCCGGCCTGAAAGTGTTTTCTCCTCCCAACAGAGTGATGCAGGTCTAACGGGCCGTAAAATCATTGTCGACACCTATGGGGGCTGGGGAGCCCACGGAGGTGGAGCCTTTTCTGGAAAGGACTACACAAAGGTTGACCGCTCTGCAGCCTATGCTGCCCGCTGGGTGGCCAAATCTCTTGTGAAAGCCGGACTCTGCAGGCGCGTTTTGGTCCAGGTGAGATTACATTTAGTGTATTTAAAGACCTTTCAAATGTGGCATTCTGCTGGATGGTTTGAGGAGTTTGTAGAGAAGGATATAAAAGTTCAGTCAGTGTTTAACGTGGTAAAGCTGACCTGCGCTTCATGTTGATGAAAATGAGAAGTGAAAGGAGTTCGGTTCACCCAAGACTGTGTGACTTCAGCTGTCCTCAGTGGACGAGCCTGCAGTGTCCAAGAATAGGAAAGGCACATTGGGTCAGGAACACGACCACGAGCACTCTCTATATTTTCCTTGACATTCAGAGGGTAATGCTGTTTAAGACAAAGTTAAATCAGGTGCTTCATCTGATTGTGATTCGATGTCTCATGTGTCAAGTTTTCTATTCATAATGTGCTCCAAAAGTTGATGTTTTGTTGTTGTTGTTTTTTAAGGTGTCCTATGCTATTGGTGTTGCACATCCCCTCTCTGTCTCCATTTTCCACTACGGGACCTCCCAGAAGAGTGAAAAAGAGCTGCTGGACATCGTGAGAAAGAACTTTGACCTCCGACCCGGAGTAATTGTGAGGTATGCTGCGATTAACTTTTTTTCACATGCAAAATTACGTATCTCATCAACTGTCATTTTACTTGAGATGAGTTCCTTTCAATCCATCCACTGGATTGAATCATAGTTTTCAAATGTGAGTGGATACCACTGCAGAGGTATATGGTAAATTACCACGATGTTCTCAGCTGGTCAAAAGAAAACTCCTAAAGGCGCTGATAACGCCCCATGCTGTACAGTTTAAGATGATAAACAGAGCTGTGTCAGGGTTTTGCCCAAGCTCTCTGTTAATCCAATTTTTAACAGAATTTAATATATGTAGAATACTTTAAAAATGGCTGAAAACAACAGACAAAAACTAAATTACATTTGTACTATTAGAAAAAATGCCCCACAGCTGCGGTGTCTACAGATGCTATTTTTAGTCTTTCCATTATCTCAGTTTACAGGCAAAAAACCTTTGACCAGACGCAGAGCTCTGACTTTTGTATTTTCTTACATTTCCAACTGAACGTTCAGTTAATATCCTCACCGTCAACACATTAGAAATAACGTTCTGTTTCTTGTTCTATTTCTCTCTCAGGGAGCTGGACTTGAGGAAGCCCATCTACCAGTGCACAGCAGCTTACGGTCACTTTGGCCGTGACATCTTTTCATGGGAGGTGCCCAAGAAACTGAAATTCTAAATCCTTGTTGACTGCTAGCAAACATAAGATGTCCCTCAGATAATCCTGAGCGTTTCCCTTTCGCACTTTTCCCCTCCGTTTTTTCTCCTCCATCCAGCCACACCCTGACAGCCGCAGCTAAGTCACAGTTGTTTTGGCTTAATCGGAGTCGCCAGCTTACGTTATCTCTGTCTGGGAGGTTCATGTCTGACCAGATCTTAGTATTAAGTACAATCAACAGAAAAACTACTTTCATCACAGATTTAGAAAAAAAACTCTTCTCAACCCTTGAACAAAAATCTCTCGCAGCAGCTACATTAAATTTTGAATTCTCGTTTCAAGGTTGGCATAACATCCCCCTCCTTTCTGTCATTTCTTTTCAAATTCAAAGCAAACAACATTCTCTGTTTCTTGGTTTATTTTTGCAGTCCCTTCAGACCATTTGTTTTCTGACGTTTTACAGAGAAGTCAGAAGCTGCTAATGAACTTGTGGTCATGTTGGGCTGCACCATAAAATGCTGTATCCTTTAGTTTATTTTCACCCGTAAACGGGGGTATTCCCCGTGTGTCAGTATTGGAGTGACCTTGCTATGGGAGCAGTAACAGCCTTTCTGGAGAGCGCCTGTGGGTGCTTTGTCTCCTCTAGGCAGGAGGTGTCCTGTAATAATGATAATATCGTAGTATATGTTTTATGTGTAAATGCTGCTTACACCTGCTGTCCCTGTAGGGTGGGAAGTCCAAAGTGGACAGAGCAGCACAGAGTCGGTGTAGTAGAGGATTCTGTCCTGATTGTTATTGATGAGTATGTTGCACTGTTAATCCCTGAATCTCCAGGATGTCTAGTTATTCTTCTTGGTGACTCTCCCCACCGGGAAATCCAGCTGTTTTAACCTTTAAAATAAGTAAATAGAGCTGTGTGCTTTTGCTCTCGTTTAAACTAGGTCTCCATCATGTGTACGTCCCCGGTAATTTTTGCATATAGACTTGTTTCTATGTGGACGTTTTTAGATTTACTCCTCCAGTTACACTTTATGGTTCTTTGAGTGTGTTACAGCGACACCTCAGAGAGCCAGATGGCATGGATGGAGCTTGTAGCTAGTTTCTGGTATTGTCTGATGACAGGGTGTTTTTTTTTAACATATTTGTGTGCTCTCGCTCATCCACAGCTCAGATAAATGTTTGGTTGGTGTTGTACAGAGAAATCAGCCTGTTTACATTGTCTGCCGTGGGGAGCTGAGTGGCTTTTCTTTGTAGCCAAGGTTTTTCTTTGTTGAACTGTCAAAAGTGTATTTGAATGGGTTAAAGTGCCTTTTCACAATTCCTGCAAACACCCCGAAAACACTTCATACCATCTGGTCCGTCCTGTCCACTTCCACCTGTCAAGTATTAAAGTTTCCCACCTCTGGAATTGTCCGATGTCTGAATTGTTGCAGAGTTTCTCTTTAAAACAATTTAAATAAAGTGCACTATTGCTTTGTGCTAAAAGGCTGCGCCTTTTTAATGAGTACAAATCTAGCTCTTTTTTCGTGGCATCCGGTTACTTGATGCTTTCGATCACCAGACAGAACACAAAAGCAGAAGTGCGTCTTATTAAAAAAAATGCTGTAAAGGTGATCACTTCCTCATATGGCATTTTAAATGAAGTGAAAGTAGATTTTACTCTGGCTTTTAACGTTGGTTCTCTATGCCTGTTTATTTTAAATCAAGCTTATTATAGAGCACTGTGACATACATTTATATTAATCAAGATATATCTCTGAGTCTTGAGTTCTTCTAAATTCATGATCAGAGACCAAAACCTTTTTGAATTTAGATTTATTCATTATAAGCAACTACTCATTTAGTCAGCCATGTCACAAATTATTTAATACAAATTTGTGAAAGAGTCCAAGACTAGCATCATGGAGGCTGAAGAAATCAGGAAACGTCACGAGCAAGATAATTACCACAAAGTACGCAGAAGAACCGAAATTGTGACAATAAGAGCCTTTAACAATGCTTTTATATATTTTCTGCATGCACTTCAGAGTTTAGTTTTTGTTTAATTTCTCTTTTCAGTGCAGTTTGTATAGTATCAGGAAGCAAAATCATCATACAATGCAGAAAGATACCGCGTTAGGATTTTAAAGAAAAGCCAACAGGTAGAAGTGATGCAGTCATCCTCGACTCTCAGTCCATAGATTTTTTGATCCAACTGTAAAGAACAATGAAGAAATATTTCATCATTGTCAGCTTGACAAAATACATTTTTAATGTAGACAATAACATACTAGCTCCTCCAAAAAGAAAGTCACCTGCTTTGAACTGCCTTTAAATCTTAGTTCAGAGAAGTCCAGGCAAATTTCTGACAGTAGAAAACAGTCTGCAGAGAAGAGGGTTTGAACGTTATCAGCACAGAACAAGTATGAGCTAAACCAGATATTTGGTTGTTTATTTTCTGCGTTGCTGTTACTTACTCCACATTTGAGGGCCGTCTCGAAGTCTCTGCACCTGTACGCTGTCATGGTGCACGGATCTGTGAGATTAAAAAAAAGGGCAGATCTTGAGTAAAACTACATGCTGAAGCAATGAATACAATAACCTTCCACTGAAAGATGAAAATGAATAAAAATCTAACTTTTTTTCAATTTTTTTCATGTTAAATTCCATGGCTTCTTTTTGTAGATTTTTTTTCCTTTTAAATGATTGGTATATTTATCTAAGGCAGTTTAATCTGTCTGAGACTTGCATGTAATTTTGCACATCCTCACGATGAAGTGCCCTCACCTGAATAAATAGTATATATAAAAAAACAATATGAGAGTATCAAAACCGTATCATATGATTTCCATTTTGATCTAATTATTGTTTATCGGTGGCTGGAAAATAATTGTTAAAGAAAACCAGCTGAGGCACACTAACCCACTTCCAGGGCCCCCTGCCCTTTGCACATGTGGATTAGGGCACAGATCGCCTCAGGGGTGGCGTGGCCCACCAGCGCGTCCAGCAGTGTCTTGCTGACGTTGCCGACGATGGTCTCACACTGGCTTCGGTAGAAGGAGGGCACTATCAAACAAATCTCTTCCAGCAGCTTGATCACAGCGCCCTGCGGAAGATAAGCGGCACAATGAATAGATGTTCATCTTTATTACCTGCTGGCTGCTCCGTCTATAGGGTCGATTTCATGGTACAAACTCGCTCACCTCAGTCCTCTCCTTTGGGAGCAGGCCTTCCAAAGTCTTGAAGAGGAAAATGCAGAAGGAGCATTGTCTTGTGGTTTTTACCTGTCCGATGGGCACAAACGGTGCAGGTTGAAGTAGAGGGAGGCAACACTGGGCATTTAGAGGTTTCTTTAAGTCATATTTTACTGACCTCTCTCATCGCACCTGCCTCAAAAGCCTCGTTCACAAAGTAGCTCAGCATCTTGTCATTTCTCTCGTCGGAGCCACAGAGGCCCATGATTTTGCAGATTTCTCCTGGTTTCTACCAAAAAGGAGGGACTAAATGTGTTTTGATCGATAGTTCACAATACATGGGTGTAGTTCTCGAGGACAATTCGAGCCACGAACTTACTGCAACACCCGTAACAAAGGTGATGGCCACCGGGAGCATCTTGTCCACTTCTTCTTTGCAGAGTTTGGCGGTCGGCCCCGGCAGGTGCGCGCACAGACCGTCGATGCCATTCATGATCTTTTTCTAGAAAAAAGGGGTCTGGTATTGACTAGAGATAGGTAACTTTGAATAATACAATCAAAAACAAAGATTTCTTCTGTGCTTCTTGTGCTTTGCAAAGTATATGTCAGACATAAACACACAAATCTGCACCTTGACTTTGTCATAAGGTGATATATTTAAAGTCTTTAGCTAAAGAACCAAATGTGCTAAACAAGTTTATTTTTCTGTTATCTGCCGTCTCTCTAAGGGAATTCTAATGAACACTTTCTTTTATATCTTTTTTGTTTAAAAGATAAAAGTATTCCGCTCCTTTGGCGTGGTAAGCATGATGTAATGATCAGGTTATCTCTTATAGTTAGAAGGTTTTACTTCCCATGAATTAAGGAGAAAAAGGGGATCTCTGAAAGCAGGTGAGAAAACAAACACGCTGAGAAATTTCATTTCAACTTTTTTATGACCTCGGGTATAAGGAAGTGGCTTTTCATGAAAAGAAAACAGGAACATTCCCTCTTTGTGTTTTTGTTTCAGTCTATGCACCACTGATTACAAATTATTTGCCTATGTGAGGATCAAGAATGTGGTCGAGTTGATAACAGAACAAATGGGAAATTATTTCCAGAATGCAAAAGATTTCCCTTTTTCATTGGTTTAAAGAAAACTCTTCAACCACAGATCCCAGCAGCTGTGTGTATTTTAGTCCCGACTTATGAAGAGAACTAATACTATAATCAATGAGCAAATATGAACTCTCAGGTATGTGTTTGGTGTTCATCGTCCACTATTGTACTCACCTGGAGGTCTGCATTGGAAAGCAGGTCAGCAAGGAGTTCAAATATTTTGGTGCAGTCCTGGCAGACATCCCCTCTCTGAATACATGTGCAAATATCACATTTTAGGAATAGATTACAGACTTGAGTAGATTTTTGGTGTGAGGAAAGAGGAAAAAATACTTTTTTAATATCAGTTAAACGTTACCTTCTAACAGCATAGGACACTGATGCTGTTTGATTCATTTGAATAATCCTATAAAGCTTTCACTTGGCATCATTGTAAAATGAGTCATGATGGGTAATTATCACATCATAAATTTCTTTAAAAATTTTAGGAATCGGTGCATCACGCTTCACCACTTCATCACCACAGAGGCTAAATTTAACAGTTTTAGTTGGTGTCCTAAGTTCAGAAGGCTAAACAGCCTGATTCACCCCAGCAAAGACAATTAGACGCCAAAAGTCAAATAACATTTTAAAGATAAAGAAAACGATCACTCACTGCCGGAGCATCTGGAACAACACCGCTGGTACTCAGAGACTCAGTCAGAGCTGCAGGAACAAAGGTTTGTCAATAAAAACTTCTATAAATATGCTCTATATCATTTCCAAACTGATTTCGTGTCAGTCTCACCACAGCCATGGAGACCGATGGAGAAAAGCAAAGCTAACACAAACATGGCCATCGCTGGTTTTGATCAGGCTTACCACACTCTTCGCTCTTCACATCTGTGAGGGAACTGCAAGTGCACCTTATATCAGTCATTGTGCCCCCCCACCCCCCCACCCCCAACCCAGCAAACTGCTGCCCCCACCTACCATATACAAAAGGGGAAAAAAAGGCTCACGCTGAATTTGTAGGATGTTTTTTTTTCTTTAGAACTTAAGTGTTATTTTCACTTCCTCATGCCAAGAAGAAAGAAACCTTTCATCTTTTTAACCAATTAATTTTTTAACTAAATTCCAATGAACTTATATTCTTTCAAACGTATTTAACTTTTTCTCCTCACATGACCTATTTTGTTTTTAGTTCTCTGTAAAACTGTGAAAACTGTATGCTTGGATATCTGCTGCGCATTTATTTGCTACTGAAAGTTTTGGATGGTTGTCAGAAAGTTTCGATCTCAGTTTGCATTTTATACACAGAAATTAGTGGTGAGTTTGTTGGTCCTAAACTCTCCTCTTATTTGTGCACTTGCTTTTCTCACATAACATCTGTTAAAAAAAAAATTACTTTTAAACTATTTGGTGTATCTTTCAAAACTTTCAAATCATAACTGACTGTTTATTCTTTCTCAAAAGTTTTAGATGTACACATCTCCCTTTTAATGCTCTTCCATTGTTCAGCTGACAGATTCCCTCACTGCCTTTCTCATCTGCTTTGACTTCTGCTTCCTTGTTTGATGAACCAAGTCCTCCCTTTCAAGAACCTGATTTATGTTTTCGTTCTACAGAGGTCACATGTCAGCACATGAACCCTCTCAATCTGAGAAGCCATTTTGATGTTTCCGACTGCAGATTTATGTTATGTTAACTAGTAGCTTCTTGTTTTTGGGGGGGGGGGGCTAGTGAACAGTGCTTTGTTTAAATCTTGCAGGGTTATGATTTTGTCTGTACCCCATGAGTTACAGCCTATTCAATAGTATTTGTATTGGTGATAGTATTTGTTTGTCTGGTTTGGTGCTGCGCTTTCCTTTTGTCCTGTTTAGATAAATAAAGTTATTACACATGCTGGCTGGAATATTTGATAAAAAATTATGTCCTGATGTATCACTTTTTGTTTTGTACATTGAATAGTTTTAGACGCACAAAACCATCAATGCGGAATATAACATGCAGCTTTAAATGAGATACACAATAAAGGTGTGGGTTCAGGAATTTGCATTGATTAAGACTGTTGCATGTTATGAGTCTGTTTGTCTTAGACCATGAAAAGCCTCCCTCTCCCATGAGAGGACAGTAGCTGAAAAACTCAATGACCAGGAAGTGTGTGACCTCCTAGTTTAGGCTGTGTCTTTTTGGTGTTGTAGAGGCATTGTCAGGTTGTGCTGCTTTTTTGTGTGCTACTGTGCAATTTAAGACCCACACAGAGATGCAGGATGCTGGCACACTGTCAATGGAGCAGCTGGAGAAGATGGTAAGCAGCTCCCTCTGCAGTTACTTTCAGGAACTTGAAACCGGGCACCCGCTCATTGTACTCCCCATTGATGCTAAAGGGCTGAAGAAATGACCTCCTATTGCCTTTCTTGAGCTTATTCCTTGATCTCAGAGGAATGCATCATGGGATGATAAGGCAAAGAAATAAGAAAGTACTTCAGACACACTTTGCAAAGGAAATTTGACATAACTCACACAGACCTGCTATGTGAGTCTGTAGTACTGAAACTACAAAGGTTGAGTACTTTTTCTATGCACACATGTTAATAAATCAAAACCCACATGAATAGCCTGTTCATTCCTTCAACATCTATTATTAGTTTGTATCTTGCTCTTAATCATTTTTAGTCTTCTTTGGCTCCGTCTTGTGGTTATTTAGATGTATTGACATTGCTACATTTGTACCTGTGGCTTCATGGCGCCATCTGCCTCTACGTGGTCATTTTCAGGACAAATTCCTAAGCTGATAATGCATTTACTGCACGTTCTTACCTCAATACTGCAATTCAACAGCCACATAACGTTTTACACAGATCTACTAGTCTAAGCCAAGTGATGGTTTTGTAGTCAACACATGCTCAAATGTCCATGCCAGTTGGTCATCAACACTGAATCACAAAAACGTGGAAACAGTTTGGTTCTGTGCAGCATACGAGGGGCCGCAAATGTTTGCAATGAACCAACGAACATATCACCAAACAGCTTCAAATTGAATCCTAGTCTGTGGAAGAATTGCTCAACAACTAAACGTCTTTTAATTCTTCACTCTGTTTTAGAGATTTAGCGACAAAAAAGAAAAAGAAAAAGGAAGTTACAGAGAATGTTGTGCAAAGCCCATGGTTGGATAATCTATTTCAACAGCAACGAACACACATTTCGTGTGTGTGGGGGTGGTGTCATTATCTCCTGTTTACTGACTTGATTACTTTTCTTTCTTTTTTATCTAATATTTATTTTTCATCTATAATCAGCACAGGTGCTTTGAGTGCCTGTCATACATTCATGGAAAATATATTGTGATTCTAATGCTGGAGCAGCTAAATCACTGTTTCTCTTGTGTCCATAATGCTGGGGCATATTCTAATGACAATGAGTAAAGGTCGTTGAAGCATGGACAGATTTCATGTTAAGATTGGTTTCCTTTTTAAAGCATACAAAGGAATGCAACATAGCTGAATTATTTACACTTATTCTAAGATGATGACATGATGTCCTCAGCTGATGGCTGTCGCTTTTTAGTGCATGCTATAAGTAATTTCCAGTCATTTTAATTATTCATAGATGGGGTACAGTTGTTCTTGTACAAAGACAGATGAGGGAAACAAAAAACAACGCGGAAGAAAAACATGCTGGCAAAGGTGTTACTGTGTGCCTAGGCATAAGTCAATAATTAGTTATTACAATTATTTAATAACATGCAATTATCAGCACTAGTACTTGTTGGTTAAGTATTTCCTTCTCATTATCAGAAGGCAACCGTTGGCCTTTTTTCTTGTCCAATGTATGTTGCATTACCAGGAAGTTCATAGTTGCTGCCATTTCTAAGTGAATGACCATTTGACCTACTTTTTCTACTTTTTCTGTCACTGGAGAATTGTGATTGGCTTATCTTCAAGTCCAAATTTCAAACCCTACCACAAAGAAAAGAATACAAGGCGCAAGGATGCAATTAAAAAGATTGAGCGTTTACTTGTAAAGACTTTTTTCAGTGGATCAGTGGATACCTCTTGCCTTATCTTTTTAACCAGTAATATGTGGCAGCGGATTTTTGTCCTTCCAGTAACATACAAACCTCAGCATGCTTTAAATGAATAGTGTTATCATACAAACAGAGCAATATACATACATTAACAAAAATCTTTAAGTTGCTTCTTTGATCTGGTTTGTCTGTTAAGTTTTCTTCTTGAATAATACAGTATATTCAACATTAAAGGAAGTAAGCACAGAATGTTCAAGTTGTGATGGACAGTAGCGGAATGTTTGACAATTGCGTGCCGGAGATGCTGAGTGATCCATGTGCCTTATTTCACAGTGGACGTAGTAGATTGATTCTATTAATTTGCAAGACCTTTGTTTCCTTCTAGGTGTCTTTTCCTTTCAGGCTTTATAGTTTCCTTGTGTATTGCATCTTGTGAAATATCCCTGGCTTTTTACTCATCGCTGTTTCCCTCACGCATATTGTTTGTGGAATATCTTTCCAGTGATTCACATTATTGTTTTTTCTGTGCTAAATTTATTTGCCCTTCTGTTACATGACAAAATGGTACTCTTTTGTTTTGCTCAACCACATCTTAAAAGTATGGCAAAAAGTATCACATATAACTCAATTTCATATATAGATTATAAGAAAAATAGTGCTGAAGTAGGGTGTGACGAGCTGATGAATTCATATTTCTAAAGTTTGAGCTCCACTATAAAGATTTTTGCTGTAAGTTATTACTCTGAAATAAACAAGTGTCTGTTAATATGATGTCAAGACGGGAGGATATCCGCAATGATCTTAGACATTCAGTTCTATCAATTTCTGTGAGCTTGTGAGACTGTTTCCATAAAATATTATAACCATTATTCTGCAACAAGTGGAAAACATTAAAGATAATTGCCAATCTTCTTGGGAGGGCTTCACTCTGAGTCCAGACCCTGCAATGGCTAACTCATTTAAACAGGATAAATGCTTACGGAAGCCTATCTGAGGCTTCTGCAAGCATTCAATCGTTACAAAAAAACAATTGAATGATGGAAAGATTGAAAATGGCAAGCACAACTTTGTGAAAAGTAATCTAAAGTAATCTGAAACGAACGTGAGGCTTCTTCAATAACATTCTTTTGAAAGGGTTTGCAAACGACACAAAGTATGTAAATCAGCACGAACACCAGTGACAACGGTGATTAATCCCTGTTGTACCAATGAAATAAGAAAGTTAGTTGTATACAAAGCCAAGATGATCAAGTCAACTCATTCAGATTCCTAAAGCCAAAGCCCAATAATCCTGTTAATCTACATCATTAGTTAATAACATGTGAATAAATCAACTGTACAACACCTGAGTAAAAAAATTGCTTTTAGTGGGTTATTACCAGGAGGGTACAGTAACAATAACAATACAGTTGTTTTTCTATTCTGTATTATTATAAATTTTGTAATGCACTGGCCTGTTCAATTGTATACAAAGTTTTAAAAATAACTAAAATTGGGAAACAAACATGAACATGTTGTAAAAAAAACCCTAGTACCATAGAAAGGGTTTTTAGTTGAGCAACTTTCTGCAAATAACTGAACTAATCGCTGTGTTCAGATGTGCAATAATGTGTGAAGTGAAATGTATTCTTAGTCTTTAAAAAGGTCTAAATATGCGTAAAACATCTGAATATCCATCATATATTATCCATGATGGCAGATGTGGAAAAAAAAGCCATTTCAAACTGTAAAAGTACCCATATCCTCATAGTTATAACTGGAACACTGCCTATTTGTTGCAGCTTGTTAATGCCTGTTGCTGTGGTGAGGCACATACTGAATGAGATAAAAAAGGAAAAAAAGAAAGTCGGTCAAGGATGTCTGATATGCATGGATACATACGCAGCCGTCATTTACAGTACAGGGTTGGTGTGGTTTAAACATTTACATGCAACTGATGAAAATCTGATTTGTAATGGCTCAAGATAACACGTCCTGGATGATGTCAGGAACTCCCTTTAGTAGTCTGCGGGAAGACGCTGTGGACTTACTGTCTCCAATTCAAAGTTCATAACTTCCTTATTATTTTTTATAGAAGAGGTGAGGTCTGTAACAAACAACTTTGTATTGTACGCTATTGTCTGAATGACTCATGCATCAACCAGAACCGCTCAGTTTCCTGGAGATGAAGAATTGCATAAATAACAAACTAAAGTACAAGCCATTGTTCACTAAATAGTCACTAAGACATTTGTTCAGTGTCCTGTGGTGTTGAATAATTTTGGTGGTGACAGTATTAATCTGCATGGGGAAAAATGGGCCTTTTTCATATTAAGTTTCAGTTAATAGGTAACGGTGCACTAACTGTGCAGCATTGTTACCTGACTATAAAAAGCAGAACTTTACAACATTCTTTCCTTTCATTTATAAGTATCTCTTCTTAAACCAGTACAGCGGCCAAATGTGATTTCTTGTGACATCTTGGAGTTGACAAAGTGTTTCTGTAATCACTGTTTCTGCTTTTTTTTTTTTACTTTCTTCAAAAAACTATGCCGGCACAAATGCAAGCATTCTGTGAATATTGTAAAAACAGTGATAAAAGAAAGGTTACTTTTATGATAGCCTGGAGACAAATCAAACCCTTATTTAACAGATAATGTAGATGTGTGTAAGGAAAAAATGCCAAACAGTGGTAGTGTGGATCTGTCAGTAGATGTGTGTGGTACTACTAGCTGGTTTCTATCACTGTTTAAATAACAGACATTTAGAAAAAGGTAAAAGTGTGTCATGGTGGAAATGTAGGTATATGATTTGCTTCCCATTCCTCAGCTCTCTGTTTAGTTTACTTTGTACTTTGCAAAATATGCTGTCCACACTTTGTCATTTACAATTCCTGTATGATTGAGATCTTGTTGATTAAGATGTTACACCAAAACACTTTTGGGAGAATGCAAATTAACACCTCGTAATACCTTAATTTCCTTGCTCTTATAATTCTAATTGGATCATTCACATCTCAGTGTCCTGAAACTGTGTGTCATTCTTTATAAGAGTGGTTGATGAGAAATAGAGAAATAAAGTTACAAGAGTCGTGTTTGTCCCTTCTGCATTAAAACACGTGCAATCAGATGGTCCCCAAATCAACTGCACCACCACAAACCCACAATTCTAAATATCAACAGACATGAAATGTTTTGTTTATGGGCATAATCTTCCACTAAGATAATGAATATATTGTGTTTTCTGTCTTTATTTCAGTTTTTGAGGTGTTCTGTGGTCTTAAATAGAACAATAATTTGTTGTTTGGTAGCTGTGACTATTGCTCACAAACTTTGGAGGCAGCTTCACATTGTTATCAAGGTAGAGGGACTTTCAAATCTCCTTTCCTTGTTGTATTTTCAATCTTAGTCACAAAATTCCATGACATCTACAGCAATAACAAAAGCATGTATCGGTCAAAGGGATACCCACCCAAATATGTGCATGCTGTTTCAAGGTAATATTAGGTTCGACTTCATTTTTCTTTTTCCTGTTCCTCATTGCACAACGCCACCTCACAAATGCAACCTGATTACGCACAGAAAACACCTTTTGTCTATACAGCTTTGAAAAAACTGGAAACCAGATTACTTTTAAAAAGCAGTTTGTTAATCAATCATTGAAATGTCGGGACAGCTCTCTTTTTGATCAGAATATTTCCGTTGGATTTTTATTCCTTGTTAGTTTAAGTATGTCAGTAAGTATGAAGAAAGTATGAAGTACTTCCTGATTGACAGACACTTACAAATTTCTCAAGTTTGTCAGTTTCTGTGTTGAAATGCTCATGGCAATGGCATAACATATCAGCCAGGACTGTGTCCCTACCATATTCTTTAAGCCATTTATGATGACAAGAAAACAAGTCAGTAAATATCATGCCCAAAAACAAACTATCATTATTTAACTTTATCTAATGTTACTATAATCATTGCAAAATACTTCAAAAGGCTGCAATGTTTTGTGAGCATCCACACACAGTATAACAGATTTTATGGTGACCAATCTCAAGGGCATGAAAAAGGTCCTCCAGTCATATTGAGGTCAGCTAGAAAAGTTTTACTTTGTTTTTATGTGTTTTGGCCTTTTTCCCTGAACACTGGGTGAGAATCCACAGTTGAAAGTAAGATGCATCCAACTTAAAGAATACCAAGAAATGACACAGTGGACAAAATGCTTTATACTAAAGTTATCGTTAAAATAAACTAAAAAAGCTAAAAAAGTGTTTTTTAGCTTTTTCTTTAAATACCTGAAAATATAAAATAACATTTTTCTATTGTTACACTGTAGTGCCATAAAGAACAATCTTTATGAGACTTTTTATAATAGCTTTGTCGGTCTTATCTGTTGACCAGAAGCTGTAACTGATGGGCTGAGAGCATTTCCAGCAGATCGAGAGACGAGGAAGAGGGAAGTTTTCTTTACTGATATTAGCTTCACCTAGAGGGCGAGGCCTCCAGAGGGTCTGCTGTATATAAGCAGGAGACACAGAGCCACAAACTCAACAAGCATCTGATCCCTTCACTGAAATATTCAGAAACGGAGGTAAGAAGACCAATTTGGTCTTTTAAAAATGTTTTCAGGCTCGATTTTTCACACTAACAAATTATTTTTTGATGCAATCATCCAAACTCAACTTCTACCAACTTTTTAAATCTTATTTTCTTTTGCTTTTTCGTTTGTTTGTTTCAGATATGCTTCTCTCTGTCCTTTTTGTCCTGGGCATTAGCCTGGTGCCCACTCACTCCAAACCCACAGGTAGGGTCACTCACACCCAGGACACGTTTTCATGTCTTCTTTTTTTCCTTGATTTTCTAAACTGTTTCAAATGTCTAAACATGCAGAATATCTGGGCAGTCCTTTCCTTCAACAATGCTTTGAGGAGGCAAAGAAAATTGTGGATGACGCATACAAGTACTCCAGAGACGAGTGAGTTCTTCACACATCAGTTGTTTGTAGTAACTCCAAACTTAGATGGTTGTGAAAAGAAGTTAATAGCTCTCATAAGGGATTTCGTTCATTAATTGTGGAACAACTTGTCATCCAGGAGTCTGAGGCGGGTCCGCAAAGACGTGGTGGCACCTCACGATGCTCTTCGCCTCATGAAGCAGCCCCGTGGGGACACTCGCTCAGCTGTGAGGTCGGCAGACTACATGGCACAGACCCTCCGTCTGCTCCACGAAAGGGTGCACCACATGCACAAGCGCTCCCTCAATGCTACAGGTCAGACTTCCACACAGAGCCCGCACACACAGCGCTCGCATTGTTTTCTTCACTTGTCCTCATCTGGTTACAGATATGAATAAAGGTGTACTGTTTCATACCTGTGAAGTCAGTTTATTCCTTCCAAACTTTTCTTAACTAGACTTTATCACATGTCTTTCAGATTTGCTCACGCCCGAGGATCTGATGAAACTTGCTGAAATAACTGGATGTGCCGCTCGAGCCAGACTCCCATCATGCGTTACTACGCCAAACATGAACAAATATCGCACTGCCACCAGCGTCTGCAACAACCTGTAAGAGAGACAAGAAGAAATGCTCATTTTACAAATTCAGATCATGATAAATAAGCTAGAATCTTTCCTAAAACTAAAAGAAAATTGAAAGGCTAAGTGTGAGAGTGCATGTCCGTGGTCTTCAAAAGAAATGCTTGGGAAATCAGCATCTTAGGCCATAGACCGCAGAAGATGTGTTCACTTTTTGGGGATTTCTTAAACAGTGTTTCCAAATACATCTCCCGTTTGCTTTTCAGAAAAAACCCTCGCCTCGGGGCCTCCAACACTCCCTTTACCCGCTGGCTCCCTGCTGAGTATGACGATGGTGTCTCCCAACCTAAAGGACACCTAAATCGAACTTTAAACAACTTCCTACTCCCACTGGTATGACGCGATGCTCCAGATGCTGGTCAATGAAGGGTGGTTGGAAACATTTGAACATTTCAAACACTGTTCTCTCCTCTCTTAGGTGAGGCAGGTTTCCAACAACATCCTGAGCACAACGGACGCAGCGGTGGTCAGCGACAGAGAGTTCAGTCACATGGTGACCCTGTTTGGCCAGTGGAACGACCATGACCTCACCTTCACACCCTTCTCGCCCAGCATCCGCTCCTTCAGCAACGGGGTGAACTGTGACGAGAGCTGCGAGAAAGTGGAGCCATGCATACCCATCCCGGTCAGTGTCAGTGTTGAAACCTTCCTGTGAGACGTTGTTTTCCCCCTCAGCGCTTTCTCTGACACTAAGTCTCCTCCACAAACAGATCCCCCCTGGCGACACCCGTCGGCCCTCGGGCCCCGACAGCTGCATCCCCGCATTCCGATCGGCTCCTGTTTGTGGAACGGGATTCACAGCCCTGAATTTTGGCGGCGAGACCAACAAAAGAGAGCAGATCAACTCCCTGACGGCCTTCCTGGACCTGGGACAGGTGTACGGCTCTGAGGAGAAGCTGGCCCTGTATCTGCGTAACCTCAGCAGTGACGACGGCCTGCTGCGCGTCAACACCAACTTCACCGACAGCGGCCGGGAGTTCCTGCCCTTCCACCCCATGCAGGTGCAGATGTGTGCCACTCGCAGAAGAATCACCAACGACACCAATGCCAAAGAGGTGCCGTGCTTCATTGCAGGTAAGAAATCCTGTTCGGTTTTAAAATTGTTTTCAGACATTTTAAAGTGGTATATGATTAATGCTTTGCATAAGTAACAAGACCAGTGGCAGTATCAGTTTTAGATTATCGGTCCATGATTGGTGTTTAGAAGTTCTATTAATCACTTCAAATTAGTTATGAGCCTCAATTAAGGAGGGCCTTGTCTTCACATTGAACTAATTGGGGTTCCCCAAATGTTCCAGGAACAGAGGAATGTTATTTTGATAGCTACATTAAAAACCAACAAAACACTTAACCAAAAAAAGAAAACCACAGGCAGAATTTCTATGGCACAGAAACCTGAATTTACAGTATGATATATGATATGTTCTAGAATTTTCTGCCAAATTATTTAATTGCTAAATTAACATTGCTGTGTAACAAACTCAACACATCTGAATGAGTTTGTCTGTATTTATAGCTAGTTTATATTTATACCACAGGGCACATAGCACCTTAGGGTGTCAGTTATTTAAGATGGCTAATGTCTTGTTGTAAGCTATTAGAGCAAATGATAAGAGGGAAAAAACAAGTCACATTAATGTGAATCCGACAGAGGATTAAGGTCGATCGTCCACCATCAAAGCATGAAATCTCAAATCTAACAGGGATCTTAACTCTTGCTAATTTATTTCTGTGCAGGTGATGTCCGTGTGGACGAGAACATCGCCTTGACTTCCATCCATACACTTTTCATGCGTGAGCACAACCGCCTGGCTCGTCAGCTGAAGAGACTGAACCCACAATGGGACAGTGAGACTCTCTACCAAGAGGCCCGCAAGATCATGGGGGCTTACACACAGGTAGAGGCGCCAGAGGGTCACAGGGAATTCACATTTCTGCCAAACAGAAATGTCAAATGTTAAACGCGCTTCCTCTCTGTCAGATATTTGTGTTCAGAGATTATCTGCCGCACATTGTGGGTGACGAAGCGATGCGCAGGCAGCTGGGCCGTTACCCCGGCTACAATCCCAATACAGACCCCAGCATTGCCAACGTCTTTGCAACAGCTGCGTACCGCTTCGCCCATTTGGCCATTCAGCCAGTTTTATCCCGACTGAATGCAGACTACAGGGAGCACGCTCTATTCCCCAGTGTCCCCTTGTTCAAGGCCTTCTTTACACCCTGGAGACTAGTCTTTGAAGGTGAGCTTTTTACAAAAACTGAAGTACGCTCTCATTCTTGTCTTCATGCAGCAGCAAAACTGACCCCTGTCCCTTTCCAGGTGGAATTGACCCTCTGCTTCGTGGTCTGATGGGCCGTCCCGCTAAACTGGCCACCCAGAGTAACATGATGGTGGATGCCCTGAGAGAAAGGTTGTTCCAGTTTGTGCAGCATCTGGCTCTGGACTTGGGCTCTCTCAACATGCAGAGGGGACGTGACCATGGCTTGCCTGGTACGTACTCAGTTATTCCCATCCTTGTGATCTGATGTGTCCATACTATCTTGATAGCCTCCAACTGTTTTGTCCTCATTTTGTCTTTTCCAGGCTACAATGCATGGCGCAGATTCTGTGGTCTGTCTCAGCCCCGGAACCAAGCAGAGCTGGGCCGTGTTCTGAACAACAACAATTTGGCTCGGCGACTCCTGGAGCTCTACGGGACACCCGACAACATCGATATTTGGCTGGGAGGTGTTGCGGAGCCGTTTGTGCGAGGTGGCCGTGTGGGGCCTCTGTTTGCCTGCCTCATTGCAAACCAGTTCCAGAGGATCCGCCAGGGGGACAGGTCAGTATTCCTGTGTATACTTGTTTTTAAAAAGTGAGGGTGGAATTCAAGCAAAGATTTCAAACCAGTCTTTTCTCTTTTGCTTGAAAACTCTAGGTTGTGGTATGAGAACCCAGGTGTCTTCACCCCAAGGCAGAGGGCTGCCCTGTCCTCTGCTAGCCTGTCCAGAATCATCTGTGACAACACTGGAATTGCATCAGTGCCCACTGACGCTTTCAGCGTCATCTCCAACGGGAACCGGCTCACGCAGTGCTCCCGTATACCCAGACTGGATCTGTCTGCCTGGAGGGAAAGATCCTGCGTTAATGGCATAGGTGCGTCATAAAACCCTCTTCGTCAGGGGAAACTTTTCAGCATTAATTCCAAAATCCTTTAGCATTTATTTGCTTTTGTAAATAAAAGTTATACGTGTGTTTTTTCACTTACTCGTTGCCTTCTTAAAATGTACTTTTTGCTCTTACAGGTGGCGGGTGCTTTCCGCTTAGGGGCGAAGAGGTCAGTTTTAAAAAATAACTGACTTTTTTTCCTACAAAAGCACATTTGAATGATACTATAGAGAAACATACTCTTACTCTTGTGTTTGCCTCTTTGTGTAGCTTGTGAATCAAGACGATGAGCAGGGCTTTCAGGATCCTCTGGATACCGAAGATTCCCAGGAACTCCAGGATCCTGTAGATCTACAAGACCCCTTGGACATCCAAGATCCTCTGGATCTTCAGGATCCTGTAGAACTGCAAGACCCCTTGGATGCCCAGGACCCAGTGGGTCTGGAGAACAACGAGGTAATCTATATTCCACTTCTTTTCATTTGTAGTTTCATGAGGCTCAAAGATTTAACGAATTATAGTTTTATAGTCTTATCTGAACACCTAAAGGCATGTTCTTATTATTTTCATTTCTAGAATAATATAGAGTTCAAAAGCTTAATTAAACTGTTTATTTTGAATATCTTAAGAACAGACAATGAAAACTTCGCTCAGCCCAGCAGACTTGTACGCCTATTAATGAAGGCTGAAACATAGATGAGTACTTTACAATTTTTCAAAATTTTAAAGTAAATTCTGTCTTTCCACAGATCCAATAATGCTAGTAAGCCTCATAAGCCCTCTTGAACCAAAAGCATTCATCATTACAACCCAACAACCGCAGTCTCCCATCAGACAGCTTCATCAAATGGAGCTCATCATCAGAGAGAGTCACCCAGAGAGGCCTTTTTACACATTTCATTCCTGGTGTCTATCAGTTAAACTTTCTCAACGATATCTCCATCAAATTGGTGAAAACTTCCTGGTGTTTTGGCTGGAGGCCAGCAGTGGTGACCAGGAGGCTGTCCACTGGGCACCTGCCTCTGTGGTGTGACATTCTCACTCTCTTGCGACTGAACAGCTTGAAAAGCACTCATGGCCTGCCTGCTTTAGTATCTATTTTCACAATTCAACTTATGCACTGAACACAACGCTCATCTGTTATTGTTTGTCTTTCAAAGTCTTTTTAGGCCAATGGCCCATTGTTAGTTTTACTATCATGAAAAAATAATAATTGAATCAGATTTGTTAAACTCTGTTACAGCTTGCATCTATTAACAAAAATCTGTCCTTTTTTTTGTTTTTTCTTTTGCCGATTTTGTGAATGGAATTTACCAGTATTATAATGAATATTCCATGCAATGATTAAATGTCTTTAAAATGTCACAGTAATGCTTCCTCTGTGTGTCTTATTTCTCCGTCATGTTCATAAATGATATAGTTGTTGGCAATAAACATAAAAAAGAACAATCATGGCATTTGTAGCTTTTCAGAAATGACACATCTTTTGTGAACAGAATTGAGAGTGAGAGGAGTAAAATATTAAAATCTGGATTGTTTAGCATACATTTTGAGCCTAATATGACTATATGTAAATGTAAATATAAACTGACTCTCTAAATTCTATTGCTACCCAAAACATGTGCTTTTTTTATCAACCAAACTGATACTAACTGATATCCCATCAAAATAATTCACTGTACATTTTACCTGTTCAGTCTCATAAATACTGACACTAATACTGACATAAATACTGACACTAAAAAACCGTGATGATCATTTTACACAACACATCCAGTAGATGGTGATATTGCTTCTGCTAAGCCAAAACACATTTTACACCCAGATCTAATGCTGCAGCTAAAATTCTGTTATTCCCAATCGAGTCTTTAATCAATATATATCACATTTTAGATTACAATGCCACTTTGCTTATAGGCCCAAATCAAATGGTCTTCCCTTTAAGTGAGCACATTGTGACTGCGATGCTTTAACGTGATATTAATGTTGGACCTCTAACCCAGTGAAAAACTTTAAAAAGTATATTGAACAGCTATGAAAATCACAAGAACTACCTAAAAGCATATACAGAGGGAACCTCTTCCCTTCCTCTACTGTCTTAAATATTTTGTCATGTTGCAGGAGGTCAGGAAGAATGAACCTGTGGAGGATAAACAGACTGACACACACACCTTACTGGTTCGCTAACTTTCAGCTTTCCTGCCCACCTGGGCTGCATGTGTTTACCCCACAGAAAGACAGTACTGAGATCAGATGACACAGAAGTGAACGTGTGAAGGAACATGCAAACTTTATACAAGACAGAGGTCAGGAAGTCTAGCTTTTAATTGCAAACTGAATTGCAAGCTTATTATTTTCCCTTTCAATAGTAATTTTATATCCGTATTTACTAAGCTTTTCTGTTCATTTGCTTCCCACTGCATATTCAAGGTAAATCGATTTTGTAAACTGGATTTCTAGTCAAATCCCAGTAAATCTGCCCACAAAGCAAACTCTATACATGTTTCTCAGATGCTCTTTGAAAAAATACCTCAATACCTCATAACACCTGTTCATTACAACCATCATTATTTTTGTTTTGGTCATACACAAATCCACAGGTTTTATTCATTCATTGGATGTACAAAATACTTAGAGAAAGTGAACTGGTCTCAGCTGTTGATCGTTTGGTGATTCACTGCTCATGAGGAATGTTTATTCATCACAGACTGACAGAGACCAAATACAGAGCAGAAAGAAGAAAGGTTTGGACTTTACCGGGTAGCTGTGTGTATTTTATAAGAAGGTATCTGTTTCCTTATGTCCTCACTGTATAAAAAGAATGTTCTCACATAAAACCAAAAGATCTTAGTACATCTTGAAATGAATGTCAGACATGTACTGTTTCCAGTCAGAACATTTGGAAACACTCTCTAAACAAAAGCTTGTAATGTTATCAAAACTGTTTATTCTATCATTGTATGACAACACTAACTCCAATGTCTCCTTGAATTATTGTAATCTGAGGGTTAAGGGAAGATAATGGGAGTGACATAGGGTAATGAGTCACCACAAAATGTAAAGTTTGCTGGGCTGTGTCTTGATAAAGTGCTCCTCCTCCTCTTGGTTGCAGAAACTACAGTGTATGTGCAGTTTGCCACGTAGTCCAACAGACGATGTGTGTACTTGTGTGTGTGGTGCAAGCCAAGCTTGGGTGCTCCACGGGTAATGGAAACCCATTATTTATGAAAGAGGAGAAAATATTTGAATTGTCTGTTTCTGTCGTAGAGGTTGAAGCTGAGAGGGACTTTATTTAAAAAGGCTGAATGTTGTATATCTGTACAAAAGTTGACTAAAGCAATTAAACATGTATAGATAAGAACAAATGTAAAAGAGATCAGTAGAAGTGCAGTCTTGTAAGATTAAAGGTTAAAGCAGAAGTGTTATGATGCAAATAATGAGAAGTGGGGCTCCCTCACAACGCTTGCGAGTCATGTCTGTTCTTTTTTTCTGAACCCACATATGAAAATCTAATTAAATGTAAATAAGAGTAAACTGATGTTTTAAACAGGATTGGAAGGCTCATTTGAATTTAGGGAGTATAAAATTGACAGTATATTCGGTGTAACTGCTTGCTGGGATATATTTAATTTCTGTCTCAGATCTAGACATAAACAAATGCCTCACATCTCAAGCAAAGTGGGGAGCTGCTTCCAGATGCTGACTCAGAGATGGCACCATAAATTGGTGTGCGTTACAAGGTAAATTTAGAATCCAGACAGGAGAGAGATCTCCTTTCCTCTTTGCTCAGTGACGTGTCTAAAAACAGGGCACCGTTTTAAGTCTGCAATTCAGACGTGGATGTTTTCAAATACTTTTTGCTCAATCGAGTGCCCAAAAAGTGAGGAACTGGGACGAATTCCAGTGACGTGGACAAAGAAATAGGCTAATTCCTTGCAGATGTGTCTCTGCACCATTTGAAGGAAGACTGCGCTGCCATCGTTGGATAGAGTGAAAGGGTTCGACATGGAGAAAGTTCAATGAATAACTAACAAAATACATCACTGACCCAGAACAGCTGGTTCTGACTGCCTCTCTGGTGTTCCAGGGAGAGAAAAGAGTCAAATCAGGAGCATATGTACATAGTTTTTAGTCTCTGGGGGAACTGCTGGAATCCAAAATCACAGGAGCAAATGTTAGTCATCCTCAAAGCTCAAACCACGTTTCAGTCAATACAGAAAGCATCCCAAACAGTTTTATACTGGGGGGAAAAAAACTTCCAGACAGTGTCTCTGAGACAAAACAGGAAACATTTGCACAACAGGAGTGACATTTACTGCTGAGGCTGCTGTGACTGGAACGATTTTTCTCTTTTGTATCCAGAAATTTTTAATGACTTGTTTTGATGTTCCTTAATCCTCGTGATCATATCTTGATCTTACATATGCACAGTCTAGTATGGATTACAGTGCCACTGGCGTTTTTCCAGTGTCTGTTTTCCAGCATTTTTTTTTTCTTGAACAATTCATTTGAGTGTCAAGGGAGGATGTGTTGTATTTTCTGGAGCTCAGATTGTTCTATTTGGCTCTGATTCACAGAAGCACACTGAAAAAGAACCTCACGTGTCTTTGATATTATTTGTGTCCTCTGTAAAGAATTCAACTAGTTTAAATGCAGCTTATGGCATGATTTTATCTTTTTACTAAACCGAGCCCAGTCTATACAGCATTTTCTTCTTTTTAGCAAAGAGTTCTTTGTTGCTCACGGATTTGTTCTATTCATAATTAGTGTCACTTTGTGGGTTTGAATCTCCAAAATGTTAATATGCAACAGACAAAGTTAGAGGTTTTCTATGGAGTTTTCAACCCATGAATTTGTTACAAAGTATTTTATGTTGAAAAAAAGCTGCCATGAGCAAAAAACACGCAGCAGAGATTAAAACTCAGAAGGGCTATTGTGATAACTAACTTTAAAGAGACTGTATGTTCATATTCAGCTCACAGCTGACAGAAAAAAAATCTATTATACATTTGGGAGCTTCAAAAGAACCAGAAGAAAATCATTAATATGAGCCTTATATTTTGGTTAAAACGTGGAGCGGATTTACACGTTGATTAAGAGCATTTTGTTCTGGTTAGGACATTGTCAGTTATACCTTTGCTCACACATTTGACATAAATTAATGAAGGATAGAGTACTTCAGAGCGATCTTTCTTCTATAAGTCAGTCTGCTGTAAGTTTGAGGATTTAGAAGATGTTCAAGCATTTTACAAAGCAGACAATAAAATGTTCTGAAAATCTTGAGCAGCAACTGTGAAGATTAAGAGATCGACTTGGACTTTATAACAGTAGGGCACCTTTTTGAGCAAAGTATTTAGTACCTGGCAAGTGAGAAAATATGTAATTCTTACTACTGAGAAGTTTCCCGGTTTAGCTGGGATTCCAGGTTTCCAGGTTTAGATGGCGTGACCACAAACAAAGCACTCCAGCAGAAAAATGCTACGAAAAGAGTCATTACCATTTTTTCATATTTATAGATAATGAGAGCCACTTAACCCAAATAGTTGCAAGTGCATTTCAACAAGCTGGCTGCTGTTTTAGACCAGATATTTCATCCACAGACCATAAAATAAATACAATTAAATCAATAAATGACTTCAATGTGTTTATGGATTTTGAATATAGAATATTTTTTAATTAAATATATATGAGAAAAACAGTTGTAAAGCCACAATAAGACACACAGTACAATGTTGCCTCCGTGTTCCTGGTGATTAGGGTTCAATTCTCAAATAGGCTCTGTATTATTTACCCCACCATTAATATGCCTCCCTCCTCGGAGTCAAGTCTGTTAGTTTTAAAAAATGTCTTATTCTTTGCAGTTCCATGGAAACAAGTCAGTTGTGTAACGGACTACTTCCTAAATTTTCACCCTCATACTTTGGACAAAAATCTAATATTTAAACTCAGACTCTGATGCCTTGTGACTTTATGAGAACCTGTGAAATAAATCTTCCTTAGCATTAGCTGTGGTTTAGTGACAGCCATCCTGTGATCTTGTGCAGATCAGGACAGAACTAAATGAAAACCTTGGATTAAGGTCCCCTACCTATGCATTATCCATCTGCTGTTAGCAGAAGGGCAGTCATTTGACTGGGCTGCAGCAAATTACTTAGATTCATCAGCACAGGAATTCTGGGTCAGCAGTCTGCACTAGAAACAGTAACCTGGATATCAAATATCACCATGCAGCCTAAATTTGTTTCTTTTTCCTCAAAATAGACTAATTATGACCTAGGAAGGTTACCGTGAAATATCTGTGATGAATGTTTTCAGGAAAGCTCAGACAAGGCTCAACTTAATTGGAAGGAGTGAGGGATTGTGGAGGATGGTTTCCTGGAAAAACGTTAACTGCTACAGGGCCATCAGAGAGCCATGCCTAGGTTTTTGAGTGGAGACTTTTGGCAGAGGGTGTTGCAGTTTGGTTGGGAGTTCATCCAAAAGTCAGCAGAAAAATTTGCATTGCCTCTTGTTGCTCTGCAGGTTTGAAAAGGGAGACAAATGAAGTAGTCACATTGTTCATAGACTATCCGATGGATTTCACAAGAAGTTTGCGTTTCTCCCTGATTTTTGTGTTAGTTTCATGTTGTATCTGTTCTCTGCAATGAAGAAAATAAGCTGTTAACGTTTTTTTTCAGCAGTTCTTTCGCAGTAATTCATAAAGGGTCAGACTGTGCAGTTATCAAACACACTTGGCTGGGCATCATCAAACACTACAGTGGTTATATGACCAACAGCAGCAGACTTGTATAACAGAATTACAAACGCCAACTGTTGAACTCCTCCTCCTTCTTCTCATAATCATCATCATCTCGCAGGGCGCATCTGCAGGCTGCCGGAGCAGAATGAACTGAGCTCTGATGGACGCGCTTAAACTTAGCTTTTGACTTTTACTTCTAATTAGCTTCCTTCAAACAGTCATGAAGGATATTTCAGTTTAAGATACTTGACATCCAGGACTAATTTTAATAATATATATATATTTTTTCAAATTTGAATCTATTCTGACTATCTTCATTATGGGATTACGCGTATTTGGTGCTTCGCATTACGCATATGCGTGCGTCTGCTTGTTTCTTTTTCTGCTGTCGTTTGCTCAGTCTCAGAGGAATGCAGGGCCACAACAAAGAGATGTCCCAAGACCGGCTCTCCGGCAGACTCTACAGTGGTCCCACAACGGAAAGGTTTTCAGCATTTTAAGTCAGGGCTCGGAGTACCAACTCCCAAAGCGCAGAGGCGCACCTCAGGAGCAAGTGCAGGCGCGACCTGTAACCATCATCCGCGATGCCGACGCTAGAAATCAGGACACCCAGAGCCAGACGGTGGTGCAGCAGCAGCAGCAGCCTCCCCGGAGCCTACCACAGCCGCTGCAAAGGCTTGTGAGAGGCCATGAGCACCGCCAGCATCTCCATCGTGAGAGTCCTGGCGAGAGCGCGGGCACGGAGGAGAGCAAAGTCAACGACACCGAGAAAACGGCCACCGTCAGCCCACCTCTGCCCAGGAGAGAAGACATGATGCTCGGTGATGATCCATACGACCCTTACAAGTCGATCGATAGTGATAATCCATATTATAACTATCATGACGTATACGAGAGACCGAGGCCAAGGCAGAGACCCGGATATGGCACAAGGTATCATCAGTACGGTAAGAGTGGGAGAAGTGCTTTAAAAAGTGTTCTAACAATAGAGAATCAACCCAGCATTAGAGTTGTTTTTATTGTTACTTTTTTCTCTCCTTTATATATCCTTGTGTACATCTATGTGCTGTTTGAACTTGTGTGTCTTATTATTTTTATTGAATCGCATCTCTATGAGTATCTTATGTGCTACAGGGCTTCCTGATCTTGTGCCAGATCCATATTACATTCAAGCCTCTGCCTATGTCCAGAGTGCCCCAATGTACAACTTGAGATGTGCAGCTGAGGAGAACTGTTTGTCAAGGTAGGCTAGCATTGGGCCACAGGGAGGGGGGGAAATGCTTTTTCCGCCATGTGTGATTCACATAACTATGAGCCATAACAACCGCCTAAGTGTTTGTGGTGCAGGGCTGAATAGTGGAAGCAATGAGAGGAGGTAAAATTAAACAAATCCCGCCGTTGATGGTGGAGAAACGGGTGTGGGGTGGTGGATTTCTATAAAAGTTTAATCATAGCTTGCCCTGGGTGGGAAAGCCTGAATGGTAAACACATTATCGAAGGCAAACCCAAACAACCACGTGCCTCCAAAAGATTTTTCCACCCATAATTTACACGCAGGCCGGCTTCACGCAGACCCTGAAAGTCTGCTGCATTCAGGAGAGGGTACGAAGAGGGAAAAACCATCTTCGGTGATGTCACGGTGTCCATATATGAACGTGTGTGTGTTTTTTCCCCATCCAATCACATCTGTTTTCTTTACTTCATGCCCGCAGCTCAGCCTACAGAGCAAATGTGAGAGATTACGACACTCGCATGCTACTGAGATTTCCTCAGAGAGTCAAGAACCAGGGGACAGCTGACTTCCTCCCCAGCAGGCCACGCTACTCATGGGAATGGCACAGCTGTCACCAGTGAGTGTGATGCCGTGTCAGTGTCTACCTCAGCATCCGCAGGAGCATCTGGGACTTAGACTCAGTCCAAGTGGATTTTAGTCTTTCAGGCTTTCTTGTCTGTCCTTATTTGTCATTTTCTTTCAATTTAGCAAAACATAAGCCTACCAAGAACCCATAAACAAGTTAAAAATATTTGGGAATATTTTCTCTAACTATTATAAAACTGTTATTCACATAAATTCAGCAAAAATGGTAAGAGACCAAAAATGAAACTATGTATACAAATAAAAAATGTCCAGTTGAAATCATGGAACCTTCCTCTTAAAACATCTAAAATAGTCAATGCTCTGAAAATGTTGAGGACCAGATTTTATTTCATCTACATTTTTGGACTTTCAGCATTTTTTACTTTATCTTCTTGGCATGCGGGACGTCAAACACATTTGTATTTCAACAGAAAAAAAAATCAAACTTCCCCCAACTCACCTTAAGTTATAATGTAAAGCCTAGAACATAACAAGTAACCTGGTGATATCCTTTCCCCTTTGTTTAACTTACTTATGAAAAAGTGTTTCTTCTGTTTTTCCTACGAACTACCTCAGTCCATAGTTATGTTGTGAAGTGAGCAATGCTCAGAGCTACTCCCTAAGAAGGAGCCCTCTTGGCAAAGGTCCAGTAAACTGTTTATGTAGCCTGTATAGATTTTGGTCTGTGTTTTGAAAGTCAACTGCTGTTAAAATCCAGACTGTTTTTCTTATAGATAGCAGAGCCTAATCAGATTATAAATCTTTTTTTCAGACCTCATAAAGTACATAAGTACATGATAAACAAACTAAACATCTGAAATCCTGTAGTCATTGTGCCATTCAACTTCCACATCCTCACATCAGTAATCTTGTAAATTATAGTTAGTACCTGGTTGTTTTTAAAAAGTAAAAGTACACTTAAGTGAATTTTCCGTCTCTGCTGTTGATCCATAGGCACTTTCACAGCATGGATGAGTTCAGCCATTACGACCTGCTGGAGGCCTCCACCCAACGGTCAGTGGCTGAGGGCCACAAGGCCAGCTTCTGCTTGGAGGACACCTCCTGTGATTATGGATACTACAGGAGATATGCCTGCACCTCACATACCCAGGTCTCGATACCAAAGTGCAATTTGGAGTCAAATTTTGAAATGCTCTTCAAATTCAAACAGTTTGTCGAATAAGTTGATGCCTGTATGAGAAGACCATCAGCTGTGAAAATAGGATTCTGCAGTTCAGCACCTCTGAATGTGTGTGTGGGAGGGGGGGCAGGACTGGGAGCCAGCCAAAAATCGTTTTGATATATTGTGGGGAACATAAAAGATCAGAAAAAGGGCGATTTCCCACAGAATACACACGCTTGACCGTTCAGCCTTTTTTAAAAATGAATCTCCACGGCCATTTTGGAACAAGATGGCGGCCACACAAACACAGGTCATCAAACACAGTGGCCATATCTCTTGCAGTTTATTACACACAGAACCAAACAAACCAGATCTCTATTCATGCGTGTCAGTTTTCAGAGCAAAGATGTTGGTGGATTATGTACACAGTCACTACAAAATAACATTATGGCTGAATTTCTCCACACGTTTTCTCTGACACAGTAATTATTGTGTTTGTGTGACCAAAACAGGACTTATCTTAGTTAGACCAAAATCAACCAATAGCTGTAAAGAGTAAGCACAAATCAATGCAGAGGAAATTCCCCAAAAAATCCAATAAAGATTAATTTCCTGTTTCTTTCATCAGGCCGCTAAACCTGGCCATAAAACAAAGTAGAATCTCATCTAATGCCAGATGTCCTTTCAGCATCATTCAGAGAAGTGTTTAACAATCCACATAAAAGGGTTTTCAGTTAGAAGTGAGAAAGGAAGAAGAAAAGTTAGCAAATATTTGGCAAAAGTGCAGCAAAAATATGAAAAAGGACCAAAACTAAAACTAAAAGTGGCATTTTACAATTAACTGTGAAGAGGCCAGGATTTTTTCAGGTAAACAAATCCTGATTTTGGACTTTGCTAATCCTGTGTTCACAGTATCTTGTTGCCGCTTCCAAGTGGGGAATTACAAGGACAATTAACTAGTTATTATCAGTTTTTTTAGTAGTGAGGGACACTGAATTCTTACCTATTTATGCATCAAAGCCATTTTACACTGCAAACTACAGTACATCAGGTAACGTCGAAATAGACACTTCAAAAGAGGCAAAATAATTTCAGTAATTTTTTAAAGCTTTTTTTTCTCCATCTTTTAGTTTTTTGTAACGTAGAGCTGGCTTTTGTGGATTGTATCTGCACCAGTAAGATGCTGACTTCTTGTCAGGATATCTCACTGGAAAAATTAGAATATATTTTTCGTTCTATTATGTTCAAATGGCCCTGCGTTTTAGAGTCACATAAGCAGAGCTCTGACTGAAAGTTATTATTTTACCCGAGCTTGCATTGCAATAGCTTTTTTCTAATCATGATCTAATTACAGATACAGTTATATTGTTAATCCTAAAGTGAAGATATCAGTGAAAAGATTTACTAATACACATTTTACTAAAAGAACAAATTGGAAAAATTGACTCCACAGATGTCTACAAGGTTATGGTGGAGACACAAAAACAAGACCTCTTTTATTGAGGAAGCTGCCTTTGAGCCAACAGCTTAAGAATTTCCTTTCGCTCCAGTCAGTGGTGATGATGATTTAATGAGCTCTTGCTTGTCCTCCAAGATGATTCCACCTGTCTGAACCTCTGTGGTCAGCAGCTCAGCACATGGAGGCATTTTCCATCAATGCCCTCCTGTTATTTTTTCAACAAGTTCGGTTGACATTACATGAAAAGATACGACTGTAATAACACCGAAAAATCTTGAATTGAAAATCGACCTCTTTGTATGTAAAAAGAAACAAACATAACTTAGTGAAATATTTCCTTTTATCGTTTTTCTATGGACACTCCAATGTGCAGGGCCTGAGCCCAGGATGTTACGACACCTACAACGCAGACATCGACTGCCAATGGATCGACATCACAGATGTAAAACCTGGCAACTATGTCCTCAAGGTTTGTGCAAATATCAGATAACTTCATCTGGAGACTTTTGAAGGAGTTCTGATCCTGTCTGAGCCTAACGGTGCCAATAATGTATTTCAGTAGTCCCGTTTTCAACACCATGAATTCGTATTTTTCTTTTCACGCTTGCTCTTCACAGATCAGTGTAAATCCTTACTATCATGTGCCAGAGTCAGACTACAGCAACAATATTGTGCGCTGCGATGTCCAATACACTGGCAACTACGCCTACGTGTCAGGGTGTCACATGTCACCGTAAGTACAATGTGTGGACTGACCCGAATAAAAATGTCTTTGCCTTGCATTTCTTTTCCCTTCTAGTTCTCACGTTGATTCTTTTTCCTTTCCCAGATATTAAGAAACTTCAGTGATCAAGAGGAGATTCACCTGAGTTTTTGTGTAGATTACCTTGAGGAAGGCTGCCTTCAGAGAAGTATAAAACATCATAAGATGAGATTTATGAAGACACGCTTTCAGTTCAAAGTTTAACATTGAGAATAAAGCAGAAACCGTCTGGTATTATAGAACCAGAATGTGTTGAATTATTCTATGCTTATGTGGGAAAGAAAAAGGACAAAAAAAATTACCCTTACAGGTGTTATTTCTTACATCTAATGAATTGTACAATGTGCTTGCATCTTATACACACTTGTAAGATATTTTAGGAGCTCAATCCAAAATGTAGGAGCTTTGAGCAGTAAAATATGAGCATAAACCAGCATTCTCTCATTCTTGTGTCTTGTGTGTGTAATAATACTTTTTAAAATGAACCAGTTGTTTAAAGGAAAGTTATATTTGTTATATTTATATGCAACAGATAAGGTTCTTCACTCAAAAGCTTCTCATAAGCTTACTTGAATAAAACTTTAAGATTTTGTCTCGGTTCTAATCTCCTTATTTGAAGTGAATTCTCTGTCCTCTTTGAGACTTCTATATTTCAACATTCTCAACACAGAAGAGACGCAATGAGGCATAATGAGCAAAGGGGCATAATGAGCAAAGGGGCACGCTGCTTTACAAAAACATATTAACTAAATGAAGAAAGGTTAAACCAAGGTTAATATGAGGTGGCAAATAAAATGTCTTGCTCTCTATCTGAATCCACTAGTTACCATTTCCAAAAATCTGTTGTTTTTTTGTTTAGCTTGTTTTTGAATGAAAAATGTCTTAACAGCCATGACTTCTTTTGGATTAGTGACACACAGGAACATCCTGCAGTGGCAAAGACCACAGCAATGACTCACATTTGATCAGATCCTCCATGAACGCCTTACAATCAGTTTGTTCAAGAGGCTTTGCATCACAAGAAACCATTAGTATCTCGAAACCCTAATGACTCAGCAGTATATATTTCCTGGATTGGCTTGTGAAAAAAAAGAAAACAGATGTGGACACAGAGGAAATAATGATAAAGTTTTCAGATTTTAATATCTTTCATAAGGCTTGCATAAGACCTTCACACGTCTATGATGTTGGCTACAATAATTTAAACTGTACATAAACTCAATCTAAGTGTTTTTACACACAATGTTTATTGATTGGTTACCAATAATTTAACACTTTTACATACCGAATGTACAGACTGAATGTCGCAGACTTTATATGGTGGATGGACAATATATTAAATTGCAAACTCTCTAGCATTAATTTAGCAGCTTTGTCTGGAATGTGATGCATGTTTAACAATTTATCATTCGAATTGAGTTTAAGACAGCACTGCTTGTCTAGTAAATGTGTTTTCACTGTGAGGTTTTAATCGGTGACCATGAGCAGCCTTCTGAGTGAGCGGAGCTTTTTCAGGAGCTGCCTGTGTCCTCCGCTCCAGCAGGGGGCGCCACGGGCACGTGCTCGAGCTCCTTACAATTCAGTGATTTTTATCAGGCTCTCCGTCAACCTGGAGTAAGTCAGCTGCAGCGTGAGTGGGTTTGTTTGTGGGTAATCTGCGAAACCGTTCACTTATCGTCAGGTGAAAATGCATCCAGTCCGGGTGTCCATTCCGTCGTTTCGCTCGGAACACAACTCGATAGAGAAAGGATTCACGGTAAGCTCCTCACCGACAGCCTGACTGTCACCCAGTAGCTATTTTCACTGCAGTCCTGTGAGCTTTTTCACCTTTAAATTAGTGTCCTAGCGTGTTGTTAAAAGTCCGTTTGGTTTGGCTAAAACTCTTCATATGAGCCCTGAATTGTCCTCCGTGTCTACACTCCTTTACAAATGTCTGCCTTCGTGGTTTAAAGAGCAAAATCCCGCTGTGACTCTTGACTTTGGACCTCCCGAAAACCCTGCCAGCCACCCACAGGCGTCGGTTAAAGCCGTGATATTCAGGGGAGGTGATTAAAAAAAATCTAAATAAATTTACAGGAAAGCTGGACGTACGTCAAGAAAATGTGGAAGAAAGGGCAGATTTTTTTTTATTTTTTAGTGACGTTCTGTTCTTGGTGTGTGGAGCTTCGTTTGGAAGCTTTTCATGGAAAGCCTTTCAAAGCTTCCCCTTTTAACCTGCTGACATATGCATGCACAGCCCTCAGCTGACTGACTGAATGAATGGGATATTCCCCTTTTTGTCTGTCTTTCAGGTCTTTAAAATTGACGTGCTGATGAACGGGAGGCTGCACACTATCGAGAAGCGCTACAGCGAATTCCACGCTTTGCACAAAATGGTGAGACGTACAGCCTCCCCACGCTCAGTCCGTGGGGTGTCTGTGGCCTTTGCCTCAGATGGGTGAGGATACTCCTGTTTTCCACTTGAAGAGTCATATAAAGTGCTTCGTTCCTCCTCGAGGCCACAGGCACCCCGCTGGCAATGATTTGTATTCCAAATGTTGTTGTTTTGTTTTTTAAAACATGAAAAATATTCACAGATTTCAGCATGTATTTGATGGTCTTTTGGTTACATAGTAGAAAGCTGAATGAGAGTCAACACTTGGTTGGAGATGGTTTAAAATAGTGCAAAATGAAAAGATGTTTTATCTTTGTTTTTTAGTTTTTTTTTTTATTTCAACTAATTTATGTTTACACATGTTCCCTTTTTATGAAATCCATTAAAACAGGAATTATGAAATAGGAAGAGAGTAGCTGTATGATGAGGCAGTCTGCGACATAGTCTACAGAGTTAAATAAATCTCGACTGCTACCTGAAATAACCCCTCTGACTGCACACCCTCTCCGACAGCTGTCCTCCATGAGTTTGCATCATCTTGCAGGCAAACCAAATCCACTGAGAATAGGGGTAAAGGTTATTTATCTTTTAGATCCTTAAAGGTATTTACATACCAATTTTTGAAAATTTCTCCCTCTCATCACATAGAGGCTCCATAGGGTTTATGTCAGATATGAAATATTGTGTTTTGAATCATTTTTGGCCAAAACAAAACTGTGCTTTCTATTGTTTAGCTGTTTTTCCTCGTTAGACTTTGGAATTGGTTAGATGGATACATTTTATGACCCCGCTGTTGAAAACAAACTCAGACTTATCCTGTCTGGAATTTCTGTCTTTGTTTGTTTTGTCCGCACATTTTCTACCCGCAGGTCCTTGTGGACTGCAAACACAACACATCCCTGGGAGCTTATGTCTTTCTGTGCATGAATGTTTGGTGCATTTGACCCACTGGTTTTATTCTTTAAACGTTTTTGGGTTTTGTGTTAAGTCTTTTTTTGGTGCCTCTGTATAAACTGTGTTTTTATAATTTTTTTCCAGCTAAAGAAGAGCATAAAGCCGCCTGAAATCCCCTCAAAACATGTCAGAAACTGGGTTCCTAAAGTCCTGGAACACAGAAGGCAGGGTTTGGAATTCTACCTGCAGGTGCTGTCACACTTTGACTCCTTTTTAGACCCAAGAATTAACAGCTGAAACGTCTTTTGTGTTGTGGGCAGTCTCTGCCTTCACCAGGGGCTTAGATGCAGTCAAACTGGTCACTCGGAGCACTTTGGCTTGGACCTGTGCTGTCACTGAAATTTGCTTCTGTTTTACCAGACTATAATTATGGAAAACGAGGTTCTTCCAAAGATATTCCTGGATTTCCTGAACATACGCCATTTTCCTTCAGTGCCAAAAACAGAAAGCTGTGGGTGAGTTTAAAGTGCCGGTTTGCTTAAAAAAACAGAAACGATTTGGAGGAAAAGTAGCAGGATAGACGAGGACCATGTGGCTTAATGTTCTTTTTTGTTTGTTTTTTTCTTCTTCTTTTTCAGGTCCTTTGACACAGAATCGGTAGAGTCAAGGTGAGTCATTTTGAGCTTTGAATCGACGTGGGATCACGTGTTTGTTTGTACTTTAACCAGGAAAAGTCAGGCATCGTTTACTTTGCTCTTGAACTTAACTCATGACATCCGCAACTCGACCTGTTTTTCCGTCTGTGTACCTCAGGGACCTCCTGACTCCCTCTCTTTGAATCTTTTCCAGTAAGCTCTCCCATCAGCCGGTCATGCTGTTTCTGAGAGACCCCTACCTCCTGCCGCCTGCCCACGGTGCGTTCAGGCCCCCCCACACCCGCATTGCTCTGTGGACTGTGCCTCACTCGTCCTGCCTCTGAACAGCATCTCCTTCCCTTTCAGACGTGTTGTCCAATGTTGTGATCGAAGGCGTGGTCCATGGCGTTTTCTACCCAGACCTTCAGCCGAGATAGAGCCGCCGAGACGGAAGTGAAGGACACGTCTCCACAAACTGATGTCATGCGCTCACACACGTCCAGGTGTGCGCAAGATACTCTGAGCCTCGTTTCTACTACCTAAAGCATCTAAAAAAAACAACCTAACTTTATTTAAGGAAAAGAGGCCCGATTTATCTTGACATGAATCACCACATTTTGCAGCACGGACACTAACACATACATCGTAACACACATGAAACAAAATGTGAAGCTCTTTTTAAGGTATGACTTCATTATTTCCAGAGAAATGGAGCCAAAAACTATAGTAAACAGGAAAGTAATAAGATAAATCAGCTTAGAAGGTGAGCTTCTAACAGAAGGCTCATTCATGTGAGGAGGAACTAAGGGATGGGCAGTAGAGAGAGGAGAAGGTGGTGATTACTGGAGTTTACCAGAGACGGAGGATGGAGCAATTTCAGGAGGACAAAGGGAGAGACAGGAGCCTGGTTGGTTCTGTGGAGCTGGCTGGCAAACTGAGAGGTGCCACTCCCTCTGCGGAATCTTTCATGTGGTTTCTTTTTATTTGTTTTTAGCTGCTACATAGCGCCAGCTGAGGGAGTGTTCTGGGACGAAGTGGGTGTAAATCTTTTATTTTTCAGCTTTTAAAAAAAAAAAAGGGATCGAAGAAGCCAGAAGTGGTTTTTGTTGGACATGACTGCTACGTGGCTCTGATTTGGACCTTTGTCAAAGAGGAAGAATAGTCTGCCAAAAAGTACTGTAGAGAGTGTGTGATGGTGGTCACTCGACTACCAGATCAGCGACTTGGGTTTTTAAGGTGATGAGCTTGAGGTTTTTGGCCAAAATGGCAGTTTGACACAAAGATAAGCGGAGGATTGCAGGTGGGCATCATCCGAACAGTATGAAGCAGATAGGGTTATTTACCATATCCCATCTGTAGTTTGTCACCTCGTTCGCTCCACAGATCTTGTCAAAAGCAACAACAAAATCGGAGAGTCATTCATTCTCCAGCTCTGGCTTTTGCTTCTGCTCCATCCTGGAACCTGGATGCTACACAGAACACCTGCACGCTTTCACCAGTTTTGAGCAGAATCAGGAGAATGCGTCAACCAGCAGAGAGAATCCTCTTCCCATTCTGTAAACTACAACACTTGGTTGTTTAACTGAAAATCAGCTCTTTGAGTTCTGAACCTCTTTTTTTGTTGTTTTTTGTCAGTGCTCAGAACTTTTGAAAATGAGCTGCTTGTTTTGTATTGGTTAAATCTGAGTCACAGGGTAGTCACAGTGTTTCCTCTGTGATCATTAGCACTCCAAATACAAACCCGCTCACCCAGTTAGGTCAAAGAGAATCGAGTTGCAGTCTATGCAAAACAGTATAAGCTCAAACGGTGGTAGTCACTCAGTCAATGAGCTGCTCCTGTCAAGTGTTTCAGGGTCTGGCTCTTTGACTGCACAAACACACACACATACTCGATTGGTCGTACAAGGAGAGTTTCACACAGATGTTTTTGTCTTTGTATGAATGTAAAGTTCATTTTCATGTGTGTCACTAAGGACCAGCATCTAACACTAAAACCAGCTGTATCACATTTAAAACTAGATTTACTTATGAAGGAGATGCTGCGATGAGAGGCGTAGCATAAAGGGATGCAACATTTGCTCTGTGTGCATAAATAATTTATTATAATGTCAGCCAGTAAAACTTGTGCAATATCAAATTAAATCTGTCTGACTGCACGGACTGAAGGGACCTGTAGATTTTGTGATATGCTGTCGCATGTGTCTTTTTTTTGGGACAGTAATCAATTTAACAGTTATCTGACCTGCTTTGTTGAGCCTTTCACACAACAGGACCTCGCATACACAGCACTGATAGCTGCACATTTGCATTTAGAAAAATGAAGCCAAAACATTCAACCTCAGCTAGAAAAAAGATTATTTTGTGGTCAAAGTAAACAGTTTACTACAAATTCACTAAAGAAAAAAATATCATTATGTGTTTGTGTATCGTTGTACTCTGACTTTATTAAATGTCATGTCTGTGCCATACCACAGTGATCACTGAAACACTTTGTAAAAAAACTAACACCAATAAAATTCAGTCTTTACACAAACCTGCTGAATCAAAGTTCAAGTTTATTTTTTTAATTAAATAAAAAAAATTTAACATTGGAAATATGACTAGAAAACATTGCAGACGGTTGTGTTGCATCATTAGCCGTCCCCGTTTCTCTCCCACTGTAGAAAACAATTCATAACAGTTAACTCCATGAAAAACTGTTGATTCGCTTAAATCTGTCCCTTTGAAACATAAAACAAACCCAGCTGTGTTCTGTGACTCTGTAAGCATCATCTTAAAGGAAGCAGCATTTATAGCGTAGCATGTTCATGTAGACCACAAAATAGCACTTTTGTCTCTGCGATCACATCGTCCGGCCTTAACTGAACACCATCTTAACACGAAGGTTCCACAGCCAAACCGCATCTTCTGTAGTGTGTTCACATCCAAAAACAGAATGCTAGATAAAATTTCGACTTTACGTCTGGAAATTCCTTCAAATACTTAAAATTTCAGAGGTTTTTCAAAATACAAATTAAGCTTGCTGTGCTGCCTGGACAGAGGCGCCCCAGCGGGTAACAGTCCAGTAGTGTTTTTCCAGCACTGGCAGGTAATTCACCAGCTTTCAAGACTTTAAAGTTCTCCGTGACCAACTTCATCTTTGAGCCGGTCATCTTGGTTGTCCTCTGCTTGAGGCTCCTTCATGTTGGCAAAGGCAACCTCACTTCTCAGCTGGTCCAGAGGGGGGAGACCTACCGCCAGATTCCGTACGGCGATGGCCGTCATCAAGAATCTTCCAGACAGACAATCAGAGTCAGAGTTGCGCACCATATTTTGTTTTTGTTTTTTTCCTGTCAGAGGACTCACCCCCTCCGTATTGTATAGTACTTCTTCACAGCAAAGCGTTCCAGGCGCTCCAGCGCTCCGGCTTCCCTGCGTTTCTTCACCTCCTTCATCCGGCGCTGTCTCTTCAGGAACAGCCGCACTATGGGGTCGGTGGCGTTGACCTCTGCGCCGCCATCGTCATCTGCAGTCATCAGGGGCTGCAGCTCAGGAGGGAGAGGCTCGGTTTCTGCAGGGGGAACCAAGCTGGTCGGCATTCGTTGTGCATGGTCACAGCAAGTTAAACCATTACTGTGCAATTGTGCATTTTGTCCCATCATGAACTGAGGCTACTTGATGAAGTGCGTTCTCTGCGTTTGGAGAAGATGCTTGTGCTTTCACCTGTTCCGTTGCGTATACGTTCCTGAATCTCAAACAGCTTGGTGAAGTTCTCCTGCAGCGCAGCCTCTGTGGTGTTCACGTAGACGTACATGTAGCAAGATGGGTCCTCAGAAACCGTGTAGACCTTATGGTAGGCTCCAGCGGGAACCTGCTCACAGTCACATTGTGGAAAATGAATACTTGAGTGTTGCATTAACCCTTTTTCCTATTTCTTTTTCAATGTTTTAATCCAATCATTTCTTTTTGGCATGTATTTGAACCTATTTTGTCATTCATATCTGTCTCACTTTAGCTATTTTCTCAAGTGACTGCTCATTTCGAGATAACTTCTTATCCGACATTCCAGATGGTTTAGGGATTGTGATCTTGTAAAGAATCCAAGAATCCAGCCGCAATGAATGGGACATTACTCTCCAAGCTGTGACTTCTCAGTGTGGTCTCATTAACTTGCCTGGATGGTTTTAATCTTGCACTACGGCTGTTTTCTAGCAGAAGGGTTCATACAGTGTCAGGGAAAGTGGTTGTGGTGCTCACTGTACCTTTATCTGCTCACCAGGCTGAAGCGTGTAATTCTTTTTTTCCTCCACAATCTCAACATTCACTCGCCCCTGTAATAAATGAATGCTGGTGTTGCCCAGATCTTCACTCACAAAGTTTTCCAAATGCAGACCTGGAGAGTAGCAAGCTGTCGGTTAACACAAATACAGTCACTCCTTCCATCTAGACTGGTGAACGAGAAATTTGAAACCTGGGAAGTCAGCAATGAAGACGATCTCTGTCTGGTTGTCCAAACTGCCCTCTATCTCCTGGAACTTGGTCCTCCAGGGCGAGAGGTCCACCAGCAGCGGCATCAGCCACGTGTTCGGTTTGAAAGGGGACCAGTCAGCCTTCACAATGTCCACACAAGGATCAAAGATCCTTCACGAGGAGTCCACAGCAAATTCAAAACGCACACGTTGATTTTATTTTCATCCTTGGAGCATGTCAACTCACCAGAAAAATCTATCGAGAATTTAAAAAAAACAAAGACTTTCACACCTTTGCTGGAAGCGTTCGTTGATGGACACCCAGATATCAAAGTAGACTTCAGGCTCAGAGATGTTATAGCGGGGCAGTAAATCACTGAGGCATGTAGCATACTGCTTCAGCATGTCCCCATGGTCTTTCCAGCGGCGGCTCTGTGTGAACACCTACAGTACACAAAAAGGTAGATTTTTTTTTATTTGTTTTTAAAGAAAATGTGCTCAAATGAAAATGCAAACAAATACTAATCTGCGCTTTATTTCTCAGAACGTCGACAGAAGTTTTCAGCCTTTATTTGTGACAGAATTTCATTTGTTTGAGCTCATCATATGAAACACCTACGGTTTATTAGTGGTTCTGATGGAGTGGCTGTAAGAATATGTCATATCCCCAGTGTTTTCCCAGTAACTCACCCCCGGGTTAAGATATCCGATTTCACCAGTTTTTCCGTCTTTGTAAGTGATCTTCACATGCTGATGGCTGCGGGAGTGAACCATCATGTCCCACGAGTAGCCATATAAGCCATTGGTCCAGTTGTTGTAGCCCTGTGCAAAAAGACCTCATTAAGGTAATGTAAAAAACATCTCATTATTTTCCCACCTAAAAAAGTCAGGAGAAAATAACCCAACTGAGTATTCAGATCATGAGAGGTTGAACGATGAATGTCCACTTTTAAGGTTTCGTTTCTTTGCTGATGACACAAACCTGAGCTGCCGTTTATTGTGAAACAATGATTGTTGACACTGATTGAGCAACTACGGGTTTAAAGGGTTTTGATCAATGCAAATACAACCCCTCTGTGGAGGGCGGAAGACATGTAATCAGGAATTACCTGTGTAATGAAGTGGGAATATGGCATGAAGAATTGTTCTGTTATGTAAAGAATTGTGAAAAGGGCTCCCAGCTTGTGCTTAAGCCTCAGTTTGGAAGTTTTGGCAGCAGGTGGGGTCTCCTGTTGATCAGCACTGCGGGTGTCAGGGTAAACACAGGAGGTACTGGGCTGGGGCTGCACCGACGTCAGGGGCAGGACTGGGCCGAGGACAGCCGGGAAGCTGCCAAAGAATCTTCTAGGCCAGTCAGCGTAGCAAAAGAGGGGACTGGTGGCAAGCATGGTGTAGGGAAACATCCCTGAGGAAGAATTACATTCTCATTCGGGGGAAAATGACACCAGAATTATTGGCAACAAGAAAAAGAAGCGAGGCCACGCACTAACCGATGCTAAAGAGCTGAGAGTTCATGCAGTGGAAGTAGGAGACAAAGAAAAACGCAGCAGGCCGTGTAGCATCAAAAAACAGAAGATAGCCAGCAGTTAGGTCCAGAGCCAGACCGCCTCCGTGCACCACCAGCAGACTCACTAACTCCACAGGAAGGATTGCCCTGGAAAAGAAAAAGTATGGCAACAACTTCTCTAAGAGTGCTGAGGTACAACAATAAGTCATTAATGGCTGCTACCGTTTCACCTACTTGAAAGGGTCAAAGAGCCAATGGTGTGCTAGATATGACATTGAGTATCCCTCCACCCAGTCCGCATCCAGCTTTTTGATTCCAGCGATAAAGTACACAATGAATATCTGTGATGATCAGGAACAAAGACATCCTTAAATTTTAAATAAGATAAGCAGAGATAATTCACTTAAAAAACAACAAGTGTCACTGATGACTGACACTGACCTGTGTCCTCAGAATGGTGTAGTTCCAAAGGGGAACATGAGCATTTCTTATAGTGGGCCTTCGCAATCCATCTATCGACCTAAAAACAAAGAAAACTGTGAGGCGCACAGAGGGACACGCACAGAGGGACAAAAGTAAGCACCACCTCACCAGTATCTGTTGCCATCCATGACAGTGAGCTGGAATGCAATGAGGCCGTAGAGATACGAGTGGTTGTTCCAGGCCGTTTTGTCCAGAAAGAAAATGTACCAGTATGTTGAGATGAACATGAGGCAGGACAGGCGGTAGAAGCAGCCAACCATGATGCCCAGTGCACCTGCAGGCAGAAACAAACATAATTTCAGATACAAAAGATTAGTTTGTCTTTGGGTGGCAAGTAGAATGGTACCAAAGTATACTATAAATCTAGATTATGGAAAATGTAGAATAAAACATTTCAGGGTTTCACTCTGGATGAATTTGTAGTCCAAATGTTTTTTTCTTAATCGGCATTGACTGTTGATATGTAAAGCTGCTTGCTAATAGTTGCTCTAAGGGGTAAAAAAAAAAACTAACAGGAAGTTTTGAGGACTGGTGTTTGTACTTTTATGGCTGCAGTGAGGCACTCACACAGAGACTAGCCTGTAAAATGGCTGCTTCTGCTCTGACAAAAAGGAAGTGAGAAAAGTGTGAGCCAACAATTCAAAATGCTTCATTAAACTGATACATGTGATTCAGCCTTTGAATCACTACCATATCACCCACCAAGGAACATCACCAAGTAGACCAGGTACATCCAGTCTAATGGCAATGGCTGTAAGAAGTTGAAAAGTGGGAAGCGACACACAGGGGCCCCATCCAAGTATTTGTAGTCCAAGTGACTCAGACCACGTTCTTGCGTGATGTCAATGGCCATCAGCAGACCTGCATTACACATAGTTGGTGAAAATGGGAGCTGTGTTGCAATTTTAGCGGGACATCGCTAAAGAAAAACTTAAAAAACTTACCAAACAAACAGCGAAAGATACCCAGAGAGGCTGGGTCAGTGGGACGGTTCAGGAGAGCCACCAGGCTCTGCCAGGAACTCAGATCCTCCTTCTTAAACCCAAGAATCTGCTCCATTCTGCTCTGTGTGTGTGCTTTATCTGTTATACGAGTCTCACTTTTCTTTGAAGTGTCTGCTTCTCCATCACTGCCAACAAGAGCACCTGGAGATTGAACAGGATCAAAAATAAAACACAAAGTAGTCCTTATTTGGAAGATAGTGTGCAGGTCTCGATGTTTTTAAGCTCCATTTGTAAATCTTAAAGGGCAATAATGACACAATTCTCCTGACTTGCACAATAAACATGGGTGTAGCTTAAATAACAGCTTCTTAAATGTTGGTCAAACTGGTTATTAAAGTGGAGAAACAACAACACGACGCCTTCCTATATGTCACCGCTAACAGTTTCCTCACCTGCAATGGCGTCTCTCGCCTCCATGATGCAAAAAAGCTGGAATTTGGTTCGGGACAGGGGGATATTTTTTCTTCTCTCCCTGCCCCAGGTAGGGGTATCTACGTGGTGAATGAAACAGACTAGGTTTACGTGTCACAGTCCCACACACACTGCAGTTTGTCCAGCAAAAGAGGGGGAGGACAGTTTAGGAGGGATTGGAATGTTGTGTAGGCGGTGCTTACTGCTCATTGGCTGATTCCAGGGCCACGCTTCCTTATACGTCATTGTGGACACAGTCCTTACTAAGCAACAGAGTACTGGAGTCTATGGACAAAAATTAATAGATTTTTTAATGCACTTTTTTATACTGACGTTGAATGAATATACAAGGAAAAAATACATTTTTTGTTCTGTTATATATGTATGGATGTAATATATGTATGGATAAGAATCAGCAAAATAATACAATTTATAGTGTAGAAGTCAGTTTCTTTTGTATGACTATGTATGTTGTATGTTGTGCTTACAGCTACAAGTCTCTCAGAATTTGCTTCCCTGTTTTTAAAATCCAGATCACAATATAATCAGATTTAAGAATCACAAACTGGATTAGCAGAGGTACAAACCTAAGCAATCATGGAGCCTTTGCTGGAGAAAAGGGTGCACCCTGACCAGCAAAAACTGCCAGCAAAAGATTCCAGAACACATCTTGCACTCCCAGTCTGAGAGAAAAAACGTGGGAAAAGGCTAAATAAAATTTATTTTGTTGATGACATACAATTTTAAATACAATTTTAAAAATATATGCATTATACTTATAGTAAAATGGAGGGCCAAACCAGTAATTGAAAACTCCAGAGTTGTTAGCATTTTGGGTTGAATTTATTCATGTTCTCTATTTTTTCATGCTTCTTCTGCCTCCATTGTTTTTCCCTGTGCAATTCATGCTTCTGTCAATGATTGTGAAGAAAATATCGCAGCATATCAGTGGAGAGCAGCCACATAACTGTGCATTCTTATCTACTCTTATCTAGAATTTGCTCTATTGATCCAGAGGTATTGAGAAGACAGGTTACTTTTTTTTAGATTTTATTTGGCTTGTGTTTTTCTGTTTACTTCTGTCTTCTGTTCAGGTGAGAGACCGATTAAAAGAACATGTTATCAAATATGAAGTACCATTCTGTAACTCACCCATATTGTTTATTGGACCAAAATATGGGGGATTCAGTAGTGATGACACTTGTAAGGGATCTATGATGTGATTCAGCTTATCTGTTATTCTCCAAGTGTATATTTCTTTTGTAAAGATTTTGTACAGATATAAATACAACTCCTCTGATCAACATAGTTTGATTGCTGTTAAAAATGAGAGGAACCATTTTATCATACATCATGTAGGGTAATTATGTTTTTGTTAACATTTTTGCAAATATTCATGGAATATATCTCACTAATCTTATTAGGGGCTCAGGTGTCAATTGAAAACATAAGTAGATTAAACTTACATTTGTTTAGTGTCTTTAAGTGGAGCTTCTTTAATTTTTACGTGTGGTATATATTCCCTTTTTCTTATTTTTGGTCATATTACTTACTTTATATCTTGCGCATTAGCATATTAATATCTTTTCTATTTTTCATGTTGTTTCCTTTCTTCTATCTCCAGGTATGAACATCAGGCCTTTCGTAAGTGGCTTTGTCCGTTGTGTAACGTTGGCGTTGTGGCCGCTCTGACTTATTTTCCTTCCGTGCTTTAACGGCAGGAGGCGCTGTCGAGCTTTGCTTCCCTAACTGACGTAAGAAATGTTGCCAGGAACCGCTGAGAGAAGAAGAACAACAGAAAGCAGACACATATTTCCAGAGCACCGACACATCCCCTCTTGTCTCCGGATGCCCATTCCTCCTTATTTCGAAAAAAAATGTAACTGGAACAAAATCCCGTTGTCCGCTCTGGAGGCTATTCTGGAGTAGCCCCCGGGCTGAAGGAAAGCTGTGACTGTCTCCTGAGGTGTTTTTGTTTGTTAGTTTGGCAGCTAAGCTAGCTCTGAGGTTAGCGCCCCCTTTAACTGCCTTGCCAAAGTTTGACTGAGATAAACAGCTGTGTTTACCATCCACGTTAACCTCACCTTTCCTCACTTTGGCTTGTCATAATCACCAGGTAAGTAAGCCAACACATTTTTTCCTGTATGTAAACAACCATTTGTATTCGCATGTGATGCAGCTGGGAGCCCGTGGACTTTTGTTGTGGACAGATGTATTCAATGGAACTTCAATAAGCGTTTATTTCGATTTAGAATCGTTCTTTACTAACAGTCCAGTCCATATATAACCTTTATTCACATACCTGTGGCTAAAATGGCCGAAGAACATTCTTTTTCATAATCATTAAACATTTTCTGCAGATGCCAGCACCATATTATGATGAACGACATTTACAAAGGCATATTTAAGTTTATTTACAATCTATTTCTAAGTGTATTACCGTATAGATGTCTCAAACAGAGCGTGTCCCATCCTCTAGGGATGGGAAGTCTGGGTAGCAAGTTCCAGTCCCCCTCTCTGGGACCAGAGGAGGCTGCAGAGGGATCTGTTACCAGCCGCAAACATGATTGTGATTGTAAGAAGAGAAAAAGAAATGCTCAGTGTGATTGTGAGAGCGAACAAGAAGAGGATGATTCGTTACTTGACACCCCTCGCAGGCAAGTCCAGTCTAAAGATTTGAATATTCAAATGTCCATTTGTGTTCAGAGATTAATTAATACATTTATTTTTGTTTGTTTTCTGTCCATTTTCTTAAGCAGAAAGAAATTAAAAAGCACCTCAAGATACATTTATCAGACTTTGTTTTTGAATGGGGAAAATAGTGACATTCGCATCTGTGCTCTGGGGCAGGAATGGAACCTCCATAAAGTCTATCTGTGTCAGGTATCACAGACACAAATCATTTTTCTAGATATCAACGCGTGTTACCGTTGTCTGTAATGGGGCGCTCTTTCTTTCTCTTCTCTGGTTCTTTTTGCAGTCAGGTTATTTTTCCAGTATGTTCAGTGGCTCTTGGAAGGAGTCCAATATGATGGAAATCAACTTGGAGATCCCGGACCAGAACATCGACACTGAGGGTGGGTCACAGAACACAGACGGCTCATTGTAGATTTGCTGATTCTGCTGCACTTCACGGTCTCGTTTTGTTGCAGCCCTTCAAGTTGTGTTTGGATCTCTCTATCGTGACGATGTCCTGATCAAACCCAGCAGGGTTGTCAGTATTCTCGCCGCTGCCTGTATGCTACAGCTGGTCAGTAACTGTCGCAGAAGTCGACTGTTTTCTGAAGTAGGAGAGTTTGATTTTTGTCTCATGGTGTGTGGTGTGGACAGGATGGCTTGATCCAGCAGTGCGGGGAAACCATGAAGGAAAACATCAGTGCGAAGACCGTCTGTGGTTATTATGCTTGTGCTAGCATCTACGGTCTTGATTCAGTCATGAAGAAGTGAGATTTTTAGATCTTTTTCAAATCTGTTCTGATTGTACATAGACATGAATCCAAACAGTGTATTTCTTTATTTAGGTGTCTCGAGTGGCTTCTTAACAACCTGATGACCCACCAAAATGTTGACCTAATGAAAGAACTTGGGTGGGTGGGATTCTTCATCCATACCTGAAACTTGTCTTTTGAAAAATAACAATATTGTCTTTTGCATTTGTAGAGAAGCAGCCCATCGGCCCTGTTTTATGATGCAGTCCCTGTTGTGTGTTTGCAGGGCTGAGGTGATGGAGCAGCTCATCCAGTCCTCCGACCTGTTTGTCATGCAGGTGGAAATGGATGTATACACCGCTCTGAAAAAGGTAGGAGGCAGACATCCTTTCCAAATTCAGCCTTTTTTTTTATCTTTCACCTAATGTGTTGGTGTCCCTGCAGTGGATGTTTCTGCAGCTCAATCCGTCCTGGGACGGCCCGATCAAGCAGCTTCTGGCTGACGCTGATGCCTGGCTTTGCAAACGCAGGACGGGTAACATCAGCCACCTCTTATGAAGCCGGACCCTCAGATTGTTTTGTTTTTTTGTGTGGCGGTCGTCCCACACAGTTTTTTTAATAAGCTTTTCATTTGCAGACCTGTGTGAGAAAGAGCCATTCTTGGACTCAGAGGAGGGGGCACCTTTTCGCATGGTGTTCAGGCTTGTGCGTCTCCAGTATATCATCAATGATCTTGCGTCAGCTCGGATCCTGGAGAGAGACAACATTTTGCCCCACGGTAGGATCACAGAGACACTTGTGTGAACACAAGTGTCTCTTTTTATTTGTGTTGAGAATTGTCCCTCCTGTATTTATGGATGAATATTTATTCTCATCCTTCTAGACTGGCTCACATCGATGTACAAAAACCAGTGGTTTGCCATGCTCCGGACTGAGTTTGACAATGACAATGGGTGAGAAGCTGGAACTTAACCTATAAGATGGTCTCACATCTTGTTGTAAATTGATGGAGTGCAGTAGTTATACTCTGTGGTCAAGTCAAATCCGTCTTTGTGTATTTAAGTCCCCAGGAGCCTAACAAAGAGGAGTTTGAGCTGAGCAGTATGAGGTGTGGCAGGAAGCTGAGTAAAGATGGAGATGTGAGTTGCACGACCACTGTTGCATTCTGCTTTTCCCCCGAATTTAAAGTGCTTTGGTTTTTAACTTTCATAATAAAAAAAACCCCCAATGTTTTCTGTGTCTCAGTACTGCTGGCGATGGACAGGCTTCAACTTTGGCTTTGACCTACTGGTGACCTACACAAATAGGTTTATAGTCTTTAAAAGAAATACTCTCAGTCAGCCTTGTGGGGGCGCTGTGAGTCTACAACCTCGGAGACATTTGGCATACAGGTCAGAAAAACCACTGTTGTCAAGAGTAATGTTTATATTTTTGCTATAAAAAGAAAAAATCTAGATATTTCACTGTCAGCAGACAGTTTAGTCACACGGTGTGACGTTTTTTCAAATATTTTATTTCAGCGTGTATCTTTGAAGCAAGTTTTAATACTTAGGCAGCCTTTTTGTCTTGGAAAGCCTCAACCTAACCTTTTTCTTTTGTAAAGGTTACGTCTGGCCTCATTCGACAGCCGGGGGAAGCTAGTCTGCAGTCGCTCAACTGGTTACCAGCTCCTCACCTTGGAGAAGGACCAGGTCAGTCAGCACTGTTAATCCACAAATGTGCTCAGCTGTCACTTCGGCACTCATCTACAGTCTTGCTTAATGTTCCTACTCTTTCTTCAATCCCTCAGGAGTATGTGGTGATGAACCTGGACAGCCGATTGCTAACATTCCCCCTCTACGTATGCTGTAATTTCTTGTATACATCCCCTCACTCAGACCAGCGCTCAGATTCCTCAGAACAAGAAAGCACCACTCGCACTGTGTCTTGATGCCCACTCCAAAGCCATTGACGGCTACCATTCCTCTGGTAACATGGAGACACTCATGTAAGCATGTATGTAAAATCCATCGCCACATTTGACACCGCTCTGACAGTGGACATACCATCTGCATGCTGTATAGCTCATTCAGGTTTCAGGGAAAGTGTTTGTTTCTGAGTCTATAAAATTCTGGGTTATCTTTTTATTCATGGAGTCCACAGTTATACCATAAAGGTTCAGGAAGGATCAGACCATCTTTTCCTCACAGAGCAGCTTACTCCTCTGTCTGTGTTGGGATGTTGGACCCCCTGTAAAGATGGAAAACTTCCAAAACTTTGGTGAGGCTGGAAATTGCTTTTGAATATGTGCTGATTTTAAATTGACACCAATTTAAGATTAGTTGACCAAAAGAACACTTTCAGGTTTTTGTTGTTGTTAATCTTAGTTTATGAAACCACCATTGATTTGGCATGTCAGGATGGAGGGAGGGCATTATCATTTCTTAAAAGGAGGAAACACCACATGCTAAAACCAGTTAGCGGGGGGACATTTCATTCAGACAAATGTCGGCCCGGGTTGCGTCAGTGAGCCGGACCTCTGTGTAAACTTTTAATTTAAACATAAAACTGCAGGATTTTGTGATCTGATCATCAACACCAGCTTTTTGATTGTTTTTTTACAAGCCTCACAGACCTATTTATACCGCCACAGACTTTCTGTAGTTTTGACCAGAGACAGTGTCACTGTGGTCCAGCCCGTCCCCTCCTGGTGTTTCGAAGGGGGGTTTCTTCCTCTTTGGCTCACATGGGCAGGAAGTGCCTCTGTAAACCTAGAGGTTACTCTACAGTTGCCTCACTTTAGTCGGTTACTTCTCTATTTACTTATTTTTTTAATTTTTTCATATTTGCTTTGCAATCCTGTAACAATGCTGTTACCTCCTATTTTTTTTAAAGCAGCGGGGGGAGAGGGCTCAGTTGTGACTCGGACATGTACCACTAACTCCTCAATTTGCTGGTATGACTCGTCTGTACAGTCGCAACTGGAACTCTCTGTATGTTCAAATAGGATTTTTTTTATTTGTTCACTATTTATATTTTTTTCTATTGTATTTTTTTAAGAAGAGGAGAATCTCCACTGCCAATAAAACTGCCCTTTCACCTGGGCTTTGGTGCTATCTCACAGGCTTTTTTTACAGCTTGAAGGCAATGCGCTCAAGAGTCTTTACACACCAACAGATATAGATATATTAGCACTTTGGTTTCATTTTATTATTCAAATTGCTTCTTTATTATACTTCATCTGTTAAAAGTCCAGATCCACCCACTGACTGACTGTTGCCTGTCCTGGATGCATTATTCTCATTTCATTGTGAAGGTTTAACTATGTTTAACAGCCATTCCTGTAATAAATTCTCTGTAAAGAAAAAGAGTATGACAGAAAATAAAAAGGTTTCATCAAACACCGAATGTTTAAATGGTTAAAAACATCAGCATGTAGGAGGTGCTTTCTTATGTTTTCAGCTGGCCATCCATTCTTTTCTATATTTTTTTCACAAATTAAGTGCAGTGTTTTGTTTAGTTTTTTAAAGGATGGGAAAAAAGACAGAGGTCACCAAAGATAGTGAGTTTAGACTGCAAAATAAACATTTCATATCTGGTTGTAAAAGCTGCACATTTAATGTAAAGCTGCTTTCTATGAAACTCATACTTGCAGTTAGTTGATTGCTTTTGCTGTATTACCTCATTACTGATTTAAGTTATCAATTAATAGCTTTTGGGTTTATTTTAAATAAGGCCATTTTATATTTTGTGCTCATTATTGACCCTGTTCATTCTGTGCCTCATTACTTGAACAATTTGTAATTTATCAGCCTTGCAGCATCATTAAGCATTTTTCCAAATCAAGACAACAGGTTATATACATTGTGTCTGGTGTGTTTGCCTCTGTAGATCTTTTTTTGTTTTACACCATTTATCAGGCTGCCACCTCACAATGTTGACTTTCTTGTACTGTGTATAAGAATGAGAATATTACTCTGTTGTCATTAAAATGGTGCAAAAAATGTGTTAATTATTGCCTTGTCTTGTCATTGGCACACACAGGAAGAAGTACTGCTACCAAAAAAACTGTTTGTATTGATTTAATTCACACAAACAAACAGAAGATTAAGATGATCACAGAAGAGTTTACTCTTAAATGACTAAACTTGACTCCGCCTTGACGCTGACCGGTTATATATACACTGAAAAAAAAAACATCTGCTCTGATAAATTGACTATTATATCAAAAAAGCACACCAGCAGATCTCTCATTTTGAGAGAATGTGTAATTACACAAGGTGACACCAATTGTGATCCTGATTTTTTTTCTCATGGTAGATGAATTAAGATCTGAGAAGTTGAACATGTCAAGCTGCGATAACAAACGTCATGGCACAAACAGTGAAGTCTCTGAAAATTCTTCTTTTCTCATCTTATAGTTCCAGCCCTGGATTTCCTGGGCCTCTAATCCTGCACTGCTGTATATATATGCATCTATTGAGTCATGCAGCTCCTCACTGTGGTATAGAGTCCAAATTCTCCTTCAGTCTTCGGGTCATGCTGGGGATCAGGTTAATGTGGTCATCCACACAACTGCCCACACAGCGGTCCATCAGTGAACGAACAGCTGGTTCCTTTGCACCAGAGTCAAACAGATCCTTCGCCTTATCGTTACAGTGCATCGTGCATCTGGTCAGACGGTCCTGAGGAAGGCAAGAAAGGTTTAAACCCACCAAAAGTGGACAGAAGGCTGACGCTAATGGTTTTTCAATACATAGCTAAAACTCAATATCAACTCCTGGCTGGGTTGAGATGGAGCTCCATGACCACAATTTTTTATTTTTATTTTTTTTACATATAATGAATCATTACAAAGTTAAATCAGCATTTCTTTTACATCTTCTGTGTATGTTGACTCTGCCTCACCTGAAACTTCTCCAGCTCCGAGGTGACCAATCCCTGAGCCTGGGCCAGGGGAGTGTGACACCTCTCAATACACTGATGTACCTGAGCCATGGAGTCTGTGGAGCGCTCGCAGCAGTCTGCGCTGCACTGGAACATGCGACCCTGCAGCCGGATCACACACAGAGCAGACGGAGCTGAGCTGGTGGAGATACTACAGACACGGTACTATTAAACACATCAGTGTGCGCGTGAATGCAGAGCAGACAATCTCCTGCGCACGTGAAAACCAACCTGCATCTTACGGATGTGATCCCTCTCCAAACCCTGGACCATTTCTTCCACCACATTCTGCACGCGTGTCTGATGTGCCTCTGCCATCTCTGCTCGCGCCACTCCCTCAAAATCAGCAACAAAAAAAAAAAATTCAAACCAGGTTGGGTTTCGCACGTGTGCCCGCGGAGCTAACCGGAAAGTTATCGATAACTTACTTTACAATTTGATAACTACTAAGGTCACCTCCATTCAAGCATGTTTCTAACGGGATACGTCACTTCCGATTTGCTTCCGCTACCGAGCAGACTGTTTCCGCCTGCGCGATCAAGTCACCCTTCAAAATAAAGGACACTTCTGTTCTGTTCCGTTCCGGTCTTATGTTCTGTTCTGCTCTGCTCTATCCAGGAGATGCCGGTTTGCTTCTCTGGCCTTTGGATCTTTTAATGTTAAATCTGTAGGTAAGCGTGTCCGGAAGTGTGTCTCGCACACAGCTACGGTCAGGTTCTTCCTACTTGACTCATCCAGCAGACTAGTTGGGGTACTTATTGAAAGTTTCACCTTTTGCTCAAACCGTCACAACGAGTTTAAATCCATATTTGAAATGTCGGGAGGTCGTGTCAGGCGTTGAAGTTACTCGAAAGCGGAACTAAAAGCTCCTTCTAGCTGAACAGTCACACGGCTTTAGTGACAGTTAAAATAGCGAGTGCAGTTGAATACACTTTCAAATCTTAAAACGTGACATTAGGTAGACTTTCCAGCGTTTCCTACAGCTTAATACGCAACGTGACCCATTATTTGCCTGCTGTTTTGAAGCCCAGTGTTCGACCTTTGACCAACACTGATAAAGTTATTCATGGTCTTGTTCCCAGTGCAGATGCAGTTGTAGACGTCAACCATGGCTCTCCCCACGGTGTCACTGAGAACCCTGCTGCTTCTGGGGCTTTGGCAGACTGGGAGGAGAAGCCTCGCCTCTGCACCAGAACTACTAGAACAGCCCAAGAAGATCGGTAAGCGATCAACAGAGTAAGAGTCCTCCTCTACGTGTTGGCGAAACTCCACCAGCTTTTTAAAATCATTCTCCTTTGAATGGGATTGGATTCTTATTCACAGCCTTTTGGCCTAAGTGGAGCTGGCAGCATCTCTTTTTTATCTGAGGATCACCATACAGATGTGGAGGATCACTCAAATCTGTCAATTAGGGGCTGCCTTTAAGGCCAGTAAATATGCACATGAATTCAGAAGTTTGAATGCATTTTTTTTCTCTCCATCCAAGAGGCGGGAATTCCGCTTTCAAGAACACAAAAACTTTTCGATTTACTTTTTCATTGTGCGTCCATACCAGCTCCAATTTATTTCTCATTAAAGTGAAATTGTACATCTACAATTAGCTGGCTTGATGTCATTTTCTGTTATTGTAGAGCACACATCAGATCGTATCTGACCAAAACGAGCAAACTAAAAGACATTCTTAGATATGTGCAGATAGAGAAGTAGATTAAAATATATGAATGTTTATATTTTGTCTGTTTTATTTGCTTAATTGTTAAGACTATGCTATGTCCTCTTATGTTGTGCTGGTTGTCTGAAAATTGGACCGGGGCAATATATAATAATTCCACGTATTATGTAGTTGTTCTTTTGCAATTGCTTTCACAAAGCTGTTTGGAATGTTGTTGTTTGTAAAGATTAGGACCACAGTTCTTGCTTCATCTAACTCCTGTGTCTGGTTTCACAGCTGTGGTCGGGGCTGGCATCGGCGGGACGGCAGCAGCCTTTTACCTGAGGCAAGAGTTCGGCCCCGCGGTCAAGATCGATGTGTTTGAGCCCGGATCTGTGGGGGGGCGGCTGGCAAACGTGAAGATTGGAGATCACGAATATGAGACGGGAGGGGCGGTGATCCATCCCCTGAACCTCCACATGAAGCACTTTGTGGAAAAACTAGGTGTCAAGTCAAACTACATAGATAAATATATGCTTTAATGCAAAAGTAGTTAAATATTCAATCACATACAGCCTTGCAGATATGAGTCACATATTCAACCCCAATTCCCTGTTACAGGTATTCCTCAGAGGAAAGATACCCCGTCTAAAATGGCGATCTTTGATGGGAAGGAGCTTGTGTACGAAGAGAGTGATTGGTTCATCATTAACGTCTTGCGCATGCTCTGGCGCTATGGCTTCAATTTCCTTCGAATGCAGATGTGGGTTGAGAGCATTTTGGACAAATTCATGAGGTGAGGACAGGTGAGGTTTTTCAAGACATGTATGTAAACCTTACATTCAAGCCCGGGGTGCTGATTCTCTTGTCAACTCTGTTGCTGACAGGATCTACCAGTATCAACAGTATGGTTACTCATTCTCCAGCGTGGAGAGGCTCTTGCACGCCATGGGCGGCGATAACTTCCTCACGCTGGTCAATCAGACTTTGGAGGAGACCATGATGGCACAGGGCTTTTCACAGGTCTTCATCAACGATATCGTTGCTCCCATCACTCGCGTCAACTACGGCCAAAGTGTGCGCATCAATGGCTTTGTGGGTACGTGGTGCCGCAGTTTTAAAAACGGATATCCTGTGGCCCTCTCTGTGACATTTGTTTGGTGACTGCAGCATGGAGTTACCATGCTCTCTCTGCTTTGTAGGAGCAGTGTCTTTGGCCGGGGCGGATTCGGGCCTGTGGGCGGTGGATGGAGGCAACAAGAGGGTGTGTTCGGGACTGCTGTACCACAGCAAATGCGAGCTCATCAATGCCAGGGTGACCTCCATTTCCGTCAAGACCCGGCCGTCGAAGAGAGGTAGGTCTCAGGCTACCGCAGGGCTGTGCGCTTCCTCTGCCAAAAGTGAAGACTTTTCTTCCTTCATCCGTTTCCAGGGACCACGGCCTCCTTCTACGAGGTGAACTACGTGGGAGAATCGGGGGCGGGGCACGCCCTGTACGACATCGTGGTCATCGCCACGCCGCTGCATCAGGGAAAGTCTGACATCGCCTTCCCGGGCTTCTCCCCCCCCATCCCGTCTCACTACCCGGGGCTCTACCACCAGACGGTGGCCACTCTGGTCCAGGGGAGGCTGAACGTGTCCTACCTGGGCAGCGCCGAGCCCGCCTCCGAGTTCAGCGTCTCCGACATCCTCACCACCGACTCGAAGGGCTGCCTCATCCACAGCCTGAGCTCCCTGGACCCCGTGCACATCCCCGACGGGTACAGGCGGCCTGCCGCCAGCCACCGCAGCGTCTGGAAGGTGTTTTCCCCAAAGCCCCTGACCCCGGAGCAGCTGAAGAGCATGTTCCTGTCCCACGACAGCGTGTCCCAGACGTCCTGGCTGGCCTACCCGGCCTACCGCCCGCCGCACCGCCGCACGCCGCCATTCATCCTGCACAACCGCCTCTACTACCTGAACGCCGTGGAGTGGGCGGCCAGCGCCATGGAGATGAGCGCCATCTCCGCCCGGAACGTGGCCCTGCTGGCGCACCACCGCTGGCACGAGCAGGCGGGGAGGATCGACCAGGAGGACCTGCACACCCGACTGAGAGGGGAGCTCTGAGGGGGCCAGGAGCGTCCAGACTTTGAAATCAGGGACGATAAAAAAAAAAAACGAAAGCAATCAAAGCAACGGCTTCCACCAGTCAGCCAACTCAGCCATCGCCCCTCGTTCGGGAAGGGGCCCCTCTCAGGTCCCAGCGGCTGATCCGGAGAGGGAACAACAAAAAGCAACTAGCCACAGCAAACCTAAGAATCATCTCCAGCGGCAACGGCGCATCCCGGCGTGAACAAAGTTGTCTTTGCTGAAGAGAAAACTCTGAGCCAATCTGCACTGAGGGGCAGGCGCACACTTCTGCCTCTGTTTTCTAAAACACTAATAGTGTTTTATTAGTGGGTGCCGTACCTGTGATGAACACGCACACAAAGTCAACCTGTTTTTTAGTCAGTAGTCAGATTTTTCTTTTGCTAATTATTTGTATGTCTTCCAATAACTCCAGAGTCTCTACCTCCTCAGCAGACTACTGTTTTTAGCAAGTGATTTTGTGTTTTTTTTTAAACATTTCTTTTATTCAGACTCTGAGACTGATTTTAAAACTCTATCATTTTTGGATTTTAACACAACGAACACTAATCAAACTAAAACAGACTAATCCTATTACAGAAGAGCCAACCATGCATGGATATGATTGTGCCTTAAACAAATCAGGGTCGGATTCAGATCAGGGTCTAAAAATCCTTTGGGTCCTCCTTATGCCCTCAAACCACCAGGACCTGTTCAGATAAAGTACAGCCGCTATCCCCACAATGGTTTACATTTTGTTAAATGTTTATTGATTAAATGAGCTTACTGAATTTACTTAAGTTAATTGATAAAAACAGATAACCATGAAGACATGTCGATATAGTAAATGCAGTACACGGTTTAGGATTTTTTTTTCCCTGAGAAAAGCAGGATATGGAGCATGTCTCCCTCTGAAATCCGCATCGACCTCTCGGTGTTGACGGCCTCTGTCCAGATGTGCAAACTGCTTTTTTAAAAATGTTTTTATGTAGCGCTGGTAATGAACAGGGCGGGCCCTCCTCTCTCTTATCTGGCAAATGCAAAATTAATCTTAAAGTGTGATTTCTGCTTAACACTGCGCTGTTTCCGGGACACGTTCTTCTTCTTTTTCTTACTTTGTGGGACGTGGCACTGCAGAATCATTGGTTTTGTAAGATGTCTCCCTGTCTGCGTCCGTTTTCTCTTTGTGAGTAGAATTTCCTGTTTCTCTGGAATTTCAGCATCCCAACCTTTGGAAACGGGATCGACTTTTGCACCCCTGATTTGTCAGAGCTGATGTCGTTCAGAGACTGTAATTGTACTGTACTTTGAGGTTCCTTTTTTTATATATTTTGGGAAAATTTTAGCGGTACATTTTCTAGATTTTTAATGGAAGTAGCAAGACTAATATTTGTGCACCTTTCTTTTGGTTTTAAACATTACTTAAACTTCCAAGACCCCCCTGTTTTAAACAATCACAATAAAGCGATCAAAATAAGTCTGTTCTGTCTGCTCATCTTTTGTTTCACGCCAGCCGGGAATATCCTGAAAAACAGAGTTCTGAGGGCTGGACTCTGCCCGCAATCCAGAACCACCACAGTGTTTTGTGTTTTTGGAATTAAAAATAAAAATCATGACAAAAAGAGCTGAAAATGATCATTCTAGGAAATAACTGATTTTGTATTTCTTGCATTTGAATTGTGTTTATTTAGAATATACGGTTTCGGATATTTAGAAAAGTTTTTAACTACACTTTGAGATGCTCCCCAACACACTTCAGAGATAACTCCTGCGATGATATGACGACACACACACACACACACACACACACACCCCATCCGGATCTTTGAGATTAATTAAAGGATTGTTTCATTAGACAACATCGTGACCCCTCCTTATCAGCCAAGTTTGCTCCGTGAAATCACCATTTCCCAAAAAGAAACGACAAACATTGTTTTTCAGTTCTGATACATGGAGTACCCTCTTTTTTTTCCTTCCTCATCATCAGACATCCCAAATAAAGGCCCGTGTGAGCAAAGGCCCAACAATGGGTGGCATTGACGAGCCGAATAAGGATACGTCTGTTTGGTGATGCGCCACTAAGCGTCCTCTCAGGTAGGGAGGGACAATGGTCCCGGAGCCGCCTGTCCATGAAAACATGTGATCCGGCCGAAGATTCATATAAGGGGCTGTGAAATGACAACAACAACACAACACAGTCCAGACGCCCCCATCTCCTGGAAGCCCGTCCTGCAGCAAAGATGAGATTTCTGGTGCCTCTGTTTGTTTTCCTGTCTGTGGCAGGGTTCCATACTGGTAAGTCCAGGATTTAGGGATTTGAAAGGATTCCTACTGTTTAAGTCTTTTCCATTAATTAATTGGAGAGGGTCAAAATTCATATAGTAAAAAAATGTTTTAAGTGTGTTGTATGACTGTATTTGTACAGGAATAACCAGCTTTCTTTGACAAAATATCAGACATTGTTCATATATTTATAGATATATGTGACTATACGCATATAAGTAAATGTATCAGACATTATTTACATATATATGTGTCCGTATGTAAATACATATATGTAAATCATTGTTTATTCATCTAAAGCTGATGGCCTTTGTGTTTGTTGCTTGAAGCTCTCTCGGCCTCTCTGGAAACTCCAGAGAAAGAGGAGAAAAGCCCTCCGTATGGTGAGGAAGTTCTTTGTTTTCCATAAACAATAATGTTGATGGTTTTAAACACATGACCAGGACGTGTCTCTCCATGCAGATGGGATGACCGACCTGCTGAAAATAGGTAAAACACACTAAAACAGCACGCGACATAAAACAGAAGCCGTAACTCAGTCCACCAGGTCCTGTGTGCCTGGACAGCCGGGAAAGTTCCCCTTCAGGCTTCAGAGGGTTAAAGCCTGCATCAGCTGTATTTACAGTTTTTAGTGTAGATTTGTTGGTGTGTATGTTTGTGTTTTTGCTTCCACAGAAGTGTATCTATCTTGTCTTGTTTTATCTCCAGATCTGATGGAGTTTGAAGCTGCTCAAAAGACCAAGGCAGCTCAGATCAACGGTAGGTTTATATCACACAGGCTAAGGTCAAACCCAACTGAAAGGGCCATTTCTCATCATCTTGGGAAAAGCACAGTGTACTTTTGATGAGCTTCCAATTATTATGATCCTCATTATTATTTTGACCTTTTTCTGTCCAGTAACTGAAGCACAGAATGAGGAAGACAGCCGCTACCTGGGTGAGTGCACGCCATGAATGTTTAGCTCATCCTTAAGCGGAAAACAAATAATCGGTCATTAATGCAACTTTTTGAACTCTCTCACAGAGGCTGCTCAGGATGGATCAGGTAAGTTCCAAGTAACCAAAAAAACCTCTTGTGTCTCAGCCGAATGCCCCTCATTCACTCTGTAAGTTGTTTTCAACAGTGGAGGAGCGAGTTGAATCTGAGGACGAAAGCAAAGGTAAGTGACAAATCTCCTGCATGCCCTGAGAGTCCAGTGGTGATTCCTCAGCTCTGTTAACTGTGGCACTGTCGTCCAGCAGAGGGAGCCGGGAACTCTGATGCCTCAGCACATGGAGGGGAGACAGGTGAGCTGTTCATGCACGAGCCTTTAGGCTGCAGCAAATGTCAGCTGGGGAAAAGCCGGGCAGAAATGGAAAGTTTGAGGTCTGAATGGCTGCTTTATTTCTTCTGCCATGCCCAGAATCAGAGTCTGAGTCCTCAGAAGACACAGACGGTAGGTTTTTCCTAGTGACAGTCTATTTCAGGACATAAAAGCTGCCTTTGCAGCTTCCGACACTATTCATTTCTGTCTTTGTCATTTGTTTTTTAATAGGAAGACAAAGGCGGGGTAAGTTGTAATTTTCTCTGTTTTCTGACATTTATATGGGCCTCTCATATGTGTCAAGGTAAAAAAAAAGACATCTAATTCTGTGTAAATGCCTTTCCAGAGCACCATGAGACTGTGACGGAGACTGTGAGCAGTTTGGGTAAAAATCAATAAACACAAACACACACACACACTAAGAACTTAGTCATTCATCCAACTTCTCCTGTAAATACTCCACCTTTTTTTGTCCTCTGCAGACGAAAACAGTCAAGATTCATCCAAGGAACAAGGTAAAAACTCCAAACACTCCAAAACACTCCACCTATAATCTTAACTATAGACAACATGGTGAAAGTTGGACAATGCCTAAACACAATGAGCGGCCAATGAGCTCCATTCCCATCAGAGACAGTGTTTAGCATTCCTCGAGACCCACTCTACCTGCAGAGGCAAGATGTGGTGAGCTGTTTTGAGCAAAGCAGCGAGGTCTAAATTGTAGGTTATGCAATGAACCAGATATTGAAAAACAGAGGCAGTCGGAGCCAGTCGGAGCCAGTTGTAGCTAGATTTAAATACAGTCACAAACCTTTATAGATTAACTTCAACATCAAGTCTGTAGTGAAAGTGCCTCCAGTGTGATTTCACGTTTACAACCTGGCAGCAGTTATCGCTTTAGTTTAGTTTACACACCCTAGAAGAGCACTTTTCTGAGGAGGTATTCAAGTGACCACAAAGCTACATTTTGCTGGTTTGACCCCCCCAAAAAAAACATAAGTAAAAAAAGATACTGAGGTTGTTTATTTGAACACAGTCCTCGTTGTATGCAAGTAAATCTAGGACAAAAATCCAGGACACTGAGAGGACTGTCCCCAGGTACTTTTTGTGCTTGATTTATACCGTTCCATCTGCCTACGGTTATTTTAGGCCCCAGGATGCACTGTCCCTGCCCTGAGAGATGCTACAGATTGTTTTGAGAAATACTTTTTTGATCTAGGTTTGCTGATGATAAAGCCATCTTCCTTATGGGTTGAAAATTCTAATTCAGTAACGCCAAATACAGTGAAAACATGTTATTTTTCTGAGGAAAAAAAAAATCCTGACTTGGGGAATGGGGACAGAACACGGTTCAACTCTTTATTTCATCATAGTGGGTGAAAAATAAAAAAGACTGGTGTCAGGGGTAGTCATAAAAACCTGGGAGACGTGACTCATGTGCTCAGAGAGTGCTGGAAACCTGTGGCGTTGTTTTGTTTGTAGAGCTGGCATAAAGGAATCCTCTGTCCGTCCCTGCCCCACAGATCTATTGGAGTGAGAAGTCCAGCCAGACGTGGATCCCGGCGCTTACTCATCACCTGCTGCCTGAGCTGCGCGGAGCTTAGCATCAATAAAGGGGGAAACAATCCCACCTGTCTGTATAACCCGTGTGCCACGTTTTGTTTTCCATCACGCGTGTCGATACCAGCCGAGATCCACCAGCTTTTTTCTGGGATAGACCCGATTTATTTTGATCCCCAAAGGCCAAAATCACAAGCCGTCATGCTTATAAAAATCACTAACAGACACATGAACTTTTTCCATTTTTATTTCCATTTTTCCATCCACATTTGTGGGGCAGATGATGTGCATAAAAAAAAAAAAAAATCTTTGGTACCTAAGGAAAATTAAAATTAAGGCAACTACAGCATCTATGGGTCTGAAATGTTTTTAGTACTGCAGTCACGAGACCACAAGCTGGTGGCATAACACGCCCGAAAACCTGTCTGCCCTCCTCCAGAGAACAGACCGTCTGAACACCAAAGCACTGCAGCAACTTCCAGTTTCTCAATGTCCTGTTCTTCCTCAATTAGAGGAATTCAGTGTAGAAAGGGTGCAAATTTCTCAGAAAACCAACTGCAGAGGACAGTGCAATCAAGTTTAGACAGGAGACTTAAGGTCGTGTTTGAGAGCACAATGTTCGCGCTGGCTGACATTCTGTTACATCAAAGTTGATATGTACAGGCCAGGCAGCTTGTCTGGGTTTATTATTCCTCATAAACCTCTTGAGATTCTGACCTGGGCAGCAGACAAAAAGAAAAAAAAAAAATCCGCCCAAGTTTCCAATTAGTCCTCGTCAGTGAGCTGACCCATTAATACTTAAGCGTTTCACAGAGTTCTGAAGAGGGTCCCAGTGTGTAAGTCATTTTACCTACATAAGGAATAAACTGTGGGGCTCTAAACAAATGGAAAGGCTGTAGAATGAAGTCTCTAACCTCAGCTGAAAACTATTTCTGCTCTTTAACAGGACAAATGATGTAAAAGTCGATGAGATAAAAGGAAGACAGATATAGACCAATCAACTTGTTTTACCTTATGACAGCTTCAGCATCTACGTTACCATCAGCGTGTTTTATGAACGACAAAGTACATTTGTAAAAATGTAATACTGCATTTTCTCTCAACATTTAAAACTTAAAATTGCATGGTTGTATATACACATATTCACAAAGTAAAAAAGAACAAAACAGACAAGACAATCTGTTGATGCGATCAGATTACCGAAACTACAGAGTGAAATTTGAAAAAGTCGGAACAAAGAAATACTAAATTTCTCCACTGAAGTCATGTGGCCCCAAGTAAACAGAAAATCTAGCAAAATGATGATGCAGCCAAGAACCACAGGCACATGTCATAAGTCCTTTAGGGTTTTTTGTTTGTTTTTGCCTCCAGATTTTCTTCCGAAGTTGTTGGCTTGAGGTAAGCGATATAGTCTTCGGCCCTCCAGCTTCCTCTCCTCCTGTGCACCGGAGTGATTTCTTTCCCCTCCCCCAACGTGGGGGTGCAGCCACACGCTCACAGGATGCCGTAAATGAAGATGGCCATGATAGCAGCACTGATGAGGCCAGAGATGGGCACTGTCACAAACCAAGCCAGGAAGATGTTCCTGAACAGACGCCAGTCCACCGCCTTTTTGGACCGCAGCCATCCCACGGCCACCACAGAGCCCACCTGAAAACACACTACTGTTAGAAGAACCCCATCATCTTATCCACCGCCTCAAAACCTTAAGGGGAAAAAGTCCACATCTGGATTGCCTGGATTTTTTTACAGTAACCTCCTTCATTCTAAACCCTGCCGTGTGTTTCCAGACCACACTGTCTGACTCACCTTGCAGTGGGTGGTGGACACAGGCAGGCCAACGTTAGAGGCAACCACCACCGTCAAGGCTGAAGCCAATTCAATGCTGAAACCGCTGGAGGGGGAGAAGAAAAACACTAATGTCTCATGTGGGTGTGTCTGAGCAGGCTTCTGAATGAAACCTCTGGTAATGTCTGAACAGGATGTGGCTTTAATCACTGTCCTGTCTGCATAAGTTGTACCTTGAAGGTGTGATGGGGGTGAGGTCCTTGCCCATGGTCTGGATCACCCTGCGACCCCAAACCCAGAGTCCAGCACAAATGCCAACGCCACCGTACAGCAGCAGCCAAATGGGTGTAGGTTCGCTTGAGGTCACGCTGCTGGTTGTGTAAACCAGCCACAGAGCAACCAAGGGTCCAATGGCATTGCTACAGAGGAGAGAGTCGGGTTATTTCAACAGTCAGATATGTGATAAGCAAAAATGTCACCAATAACGGTAGGAGAGCCAGTGTCATCTTATCAGTGCGCTTGCTAGAAACAACACGACCTTCATCACAGAGACTGCGTACCTCACGTCATTTCCCCCGTGGGCAAAGGATCCGAAGCAGGCTGTGAGAATTTGGAGAAACTGGAACAGAGTCGAAACTTCTGGCTTGTCCTCATCGTGCCGGTCATCATCCAGGGAGCTCCGGCTGCTGCCGGCATCTTCCTTTCCCATTTCCAGCGTCACATCCCCTTCTGCCAGCCCCTCGGTGGCTGTGGTCTCAGCCACCGCGTTGCAGTAGCTGGTGTAGCTGTCCATGCGCACGCGCTTCCTTTCCTGGCAGCCTGAGCCTGGGCCCTTGTCGACGTCCACACCTGCACGGAACTCCCCCTCTCTATGCCTGATGTCAGCGTGCATGCCGATGATGGCCATGGTGTAGGAGGTATAGCTGTTGTTCCGCCGGATAGGGCGGTCTCCGCCCTCGCCCATGCAGTCGCCCACCTTGGCCAGGTGAAGCTTATGCAGGAGGTCTTTGTAGAGGCCCGAGTCCTTGTGCACTGTGTGGTACTGGCTGTAACCGTTGCTTGGTACATGTGCCGACTTGTTGCTGAACTGAACCTGGTTGCCGAACTGGACCTGACTGGGGGCAGAACCATTGCTGTGCTGGACCTGCTCACCGTTTAGCTGCACTTGTTCTGTTTGAGTCTGTTTGGGAGCTGCAGAAAAGGTAAGAAAATAACCTTGTAAAAACAAAAACCTTTTACCATGCTCCCGTCCCCATTTTAAACAAAGTTATCTGCACATACAAGTCCCCCTGTTGTCCCCTGGCATACGTACCACCATTTTGTACTTCACTGCTGTACTCTGTGTCATCAGAATCTCCAATGTCAAACGCCACCCTGCGTTCCTCCGGGGCAGCAGGGGGTTGAGAAGAGGGGCTCTGATTAACAGCCGGCGCAGTAGGTGTAGACGTATCGTTGGCAGTCTGTTTCAGGCTAGCACAGTGGGCCTCTTTGAGCTCTCTCTTTTCCATCAGAGGGCTCTCTGAGGGGCTGGAAGACTTGATATCTCCTAGTAGGAGATGAGTTAAGTGAGATGTTACTTGGGTGATGTCCAAACGTGTACACATTACACAAGACAAATCATAGCAGAGAATGTCTGTTTCCTTTACATTTGATATCCAAGACTGAAGAATTCCATCAACACATAGTCAAAAGACCATTGTACCAATAATGAAATGTTACCCATTTTCAGAAGAGAGCCTCTGTTCACAGAATCAGGTAAAAGGATTTACAATGGGAATATTTACAGTACTGCCAGCAGCTTATCCGATGAAGGACAGCCAGGCTGAGGCTGGGTATTTCTTTGTAGTTTCAAAGAGAACAGACTACTGGACTCTAGTCAAGGCAACAGGTAAAGCAGACACCTCGTGCCAAGTGCATGGCAAAAGCCACGTCAAGACGTTAAGTCCAAGTCTTATTTTAGTCATGGAGCTAAATCCCAATTAAAGGATCACCATGACCCTAATAATCAACTTGGATACTGACTGCATCCTCATTCAGAAAAATGGGTGCCATTTAGGTTATGTTTAAAGAGACAAAACAACAAAAAAACAGATTTTCCAAGTAAGACAGTAAATATAATGCAGGAAAACATTGGGGAAATGAAAAAACAAAGACAACAAACAAGTTGTATCATTCCCTTTCATCTTTCCATTTTTTGTGAAAGTATGCCAATTTGTGCAAATGACCTTAATGAAGGCAAGAATAAAGCGTTACAACTTAAAGAAAATGTTTTAAAAATAAAATATTGAAATGTAGATTAAAACTAATCTCTTCTTTCACCCCAACATCTTTAATCCAGGATTATAGAGCATCCAGAGGTGGCTTACAATCTTCTCAGGTTTTCCTTTTTTAAAGTTAAAACCACATCAGTGTGAAATCACCCCTGTGAGCTCCATTTGCTGGATTAATCCGAGCCCTTCCTGTGAATAGGCTAAGTTATGTGAATACAGCTTAGTTATTTACCAGCTCAGGAAACTAAACCATAAGTACAAAGAATCAGAAGTGAGGATCTTTAAGTCCTCCAAATTTCAGCAGAAAACAAAACAACCCACATACAGTATGAATAGGACTTACGTTCAATTTTCTTCTTCAGGAATGGGCAGACAATGAACCAGACCACAATAGCTGTCACCACAGCAAAGGCCAATGAGATGAGCAGGATGCCCCACCAAGGGATCTTGTCAAATCCCAGCACTGGGGGGGAAATCGCCATGGGCCACGTGAAGAAACACGAAAAGGCAAATAGAGAAAATAGAATTTAAAAGACAAGGCAGCACGTGCTACCTGTATTGATGTGCAACAAGGTAATATCCAACCTAAGGAATTGAAGAAGCCCCCACATGTCAGCTGAACCGCTAAGTTAGTGATAGTCGAGACTTTTTACAATTCTACTAGAATTATGGATTTTTTAGGAAAAACTGCCCTACTTTAAGACAGGAATGTTACCTGTGACTAAAAATAACCCCACGGCTATCATTTCTGCAATACGCCACAGCATGTGCCAGCTGTAAGGCTCTAAGAGTAAAACATTGCTGGCATTGCTTCACTGGGCCAGTGCTTTAAAGTTGAAAGTATGTGTACCCCTATAAGGGAACAGTTATGTAACACCAAACAGGTAAACGTGTACAAATGTCACCACAACCCCAAAGCGCTCAGCCAATAACCGCACATGGACTGTGAGATTCTTAAATAGTCAAGTTGGGGTGGGGGGCTGGACATGCACACAAAAAAAAAAAAAAAACCCAAAGTAGATCCAGAAACACACTGTAGCAGTAAAGACACCGGTGCCAAGACTGCAGCAGAGATGGTGCAGTAGAGCATATGCTGCAAGAAAGTATTTTCCATGTCCCTGGGGAGGCAGGCATCTCTGTCATACACAGTGTAGGTCAGCAGTGCGTTTGGGAACAAAACAAATGCAAACAGTGCCAACACCACATCCATTATGATGCTCTTGGCAGTTCAGAAATATTGTAAAGATAAAAGGAAATCATTTGCAAGGAAAGGACCGTTTGACCAGTTTAAGATAAAAGAGATGAGGGCCAAGGGCAAGTGATAAGCGTCCGTGACTGTGTTCATCTGAGTCCACTGTGTACCCTTTACACGGAGTCATGCCGCAGCACGAGACTGCAGAGCACCAAACTGATGTTTGTTTAGTTACGCAAGGTAGGCTCACCACGCTGAAGAAAGCTCTACGGGGAAAAATCAGCTTATCTCTCCGTGTGATTAGAATATAAGGGCTGACATGAAAAGAAGACATCTAAAAGTAGATTTAACGTTAGACTCTACCAAGCAGCAGGAAGAAAAATGTTCGAAGAATAAAAATCTTCTCAGCCCCGATTGGCACATCCAGATAGTTAAACAATTTACAAAATATGAAAAAAAAAAAAGTAACCTTAAGCTTCATGCATGAGCCTGATTAACACTCATACAATGGGGTGAGCTGAACCCACAACCACGCTGTGGGAATAAATGAGACTGCACAGGAAATTACATTTAACCACAGCTGTGTCCCAAACCCCTCCCTAAAACCTAAGTATTCAGTGGCCTACATTGAATAATGACAGTTTGTTTTTTCCACCCTTCTACTGTATCTGCAGCTCACCATCAATCCAAATTATTACGACAGTTAAAAATGGTTATGGCTCACTTGGTGAAAAAGTTTTATGAGTCCAGCTAAATCTAGCCAGACCACAGCTATTATAATTGAGAGAATTACTAAAAAGTGTCAGGAGTGCAGATATATGTCCTCCAATTCAATTCTCACAATAAATAAAGCCTATCATACCACAGTTGCCAAGAGTATTTGTTTTTGCTTTAAACAAGGAAAAAGAAAATCAGGAGGTGGGTTAAAATGAAAGCATATGTGATGTATACAGTGATGCTGACTGATGTCTCTATAGAGACTAATGCTGGCAGGTGTTGCAGGTGTGTGATTTTTGGCTGCACAATTAGAAAACTTGCACAAATCTAAACACAAATTTAGCAAAGTCAAAGTGAGCCGTCACTTTCAGAAAAGAATAAATAATAACACCCATGTAGACTTACGTACTGGTGACAAATGTTTGTGCAGCATTTAAAGACTAGAGGTTGGACCATAAATCTTTGTGAAGATAAAAGTTTCCCTTCACATTAAAATACATCTGTGGTGGAGTGACCGCATCCGACTGATTCATGAAGTGTGAAGAACCAATGTCACAAAGTGTCATGTGTAAAGGATACTCAGCTGACCATCAAATTCTTTGGCCCAAACTGCAATCACTTACACACATGACTTGGGGTTTCTGGCACTAGCATAGACATTTTGAGTACTGGAATGTGGTATGGGATGCCTGGTGTCCAGTCGCCCATCTTACGTTAACGCTTATATTTGGGAAATGCCGACTCCTATGGCAGGACACGCTGTACTCTAGTTTGTTGCAGATACTGCTGTATTAGAGTACATACATAAGCAGCAGTGATTTGCTGCAGCCCTGTCTTCCAGAGCACTACAGTATCCAGTATGGTGGTTGAATTTGATGATAGGGCAGAAATAATAATAATCTAGAAGATTCATAAAAAGATGGACAGTGAATGAGATGTACTTCTTTGTGTCATTAGGGAAAAATGGGTCCTTTGGAATTGATTAGGACTATCTCAAGGGGTTAGTTTGTTCTTGTATAGACCACTGTATAATCTGATGCTTGGTGTAGATCCAACAGTAAGTGCCTAACAACTACTTTCCAAAAAAAAGATAGCTCAACTGTTTAAGCAGTTCCCCTCGGAACAGAAGCGGTACTTCCTCTATGCAGCCAGCCCAAGGTTGAGTCCAAACATGAGGCCCTTTGCTGCATCTCTTACTTCACTCTGCGCCCTTTTCTGTCCACCTACTGATGAATTAAGGCCGCTTTCACCCCAAAAAACCCTTAAAAAATATGCAGGGGATTTGTTTAGATGTCTGAAGTGTAGGTTCGCACCTTATTTTATGAGGTACCCAATAACGGGTCCTCATGTAAAGTGTGCTCCGCTGCTACACACAACTTTACAAAATGTGCCTTATTAAGAAGGGTTATGGGCTATGACGGGACTGCAAGTGATCTCCTCTCAGAGTGCGCTGATGTGCATGGACACATCAGTGCACCAAACTGGTCAAACTCTGGCCTGGAGCCGCCATTTAATGGCCCAGGCCAGCTAAGATCTTGAACTGTTAGGCCCTGTAGAGAGAAGAAAACAAAGGAGCAAAAGTGGCTTGTTTAATAAAAGGTTTCTGGAAGATTAAGATCTAACAAGTATGAAGAGCATTGCAGCAAAAATACTGAGCAGTAATACAAATACTAAGGGCAGACAGTTCTGAGCATTTCAAACAACACCCTCTTTACTTCTCTTTTCGTTCTCCAAGTTTGATGGACACTGACGTCCAGAGTTAAGTGAATTCTTATTTCCATCACCCTGTTGTGCTCCACTCTAAAACTTGACTCCAGCTACAACCCACACAGAACCACAGGCAAGAAAGCCCCCAAAAAAGACATGTTAAAATAAACACGGCTTTTGTGAAAATGGTAAACAGTCTGGTTACGTCTGGAATATGTGTGGGCTTCCGGCTGTCTGAGGGAGCAGCTTATTTTAAGCTGTGGCTAAGCATGCAGAGCAAAATGAGACAATGACACTCACTCGGTGCTCCACTGAACATGATGGAAAACAGGTTGATTCCCATGGTCACGGCATAAAAGACAGGCAGGGCCTTCAAACCATTAGGCACAGGATCTTTCTACAAGAAAAAACATAAAATGTTTTGGGGTTTTTTTTTTAATTAAAAACAACAAGGGTAATTTTGCTGTCAGGTTACAGCTAATGGACCTCAAGGTCATGATGGTAATCTGAACCATGTGTGGATAAGAAACAGCTTGAGAGATGAGAAGTTTTTCATCCTTTTTGACAAATGCTTATTTAAAAACTAATCCAGAAAATTCTTGTCACAAAAATCTCTAAAGTGATCACAGCAGGCTTACCTTATGTAAGATGAACATGCGCACGAAGTAGAAAACAACTCCAGACATTATTCCAGATAAAAGGGGGCTTAGGAACCAGGAAGCAACTAAAAGCCAAATAAATTGAGGAATGTGAGAAAATGTGATCAATGGATGCTGGGACCAAAAAAACAATACCTTAACATTATTAATTTCAAATAAATGTTTATTAATAGTTCAAATTAAGTAGCGCAACATGAAAAGAATGCAAACTTTATGCATTGCCTAAAATGAATAAATTATCAACAAACAAAATCTCTGAATAATTTTATGTCTGCGACAAGTGGTGAACTCTAAAACAGCTTTAAAAAGTGTGACGTCTAACATGTGTTCCTTAATAATGTGCTTTGTAAAAGTCGTGTAAGGAACTTATCAAATGTCATAATATTCAGATATATCCATGTCAGCAGATTAGTGAATATTCCTTACCAATGTGGACAAGTTTTAACCACCTGACTCCCTGCTGGCCTTTGGAGACTAGCGAGAAGCCGACTGTAGCACCAACAATGCAGTGTGTTCCAGAGATCGGGAGCTTAAGGAAAGAGGCAGCCAGCTGCCATATGGCAGAGCCTAAAGACAAACAAATAAGTGGAGGAAAAAAAGTTAATCATGGAAGCTTCTCAGCATAATTTCCCCACAAAACCAAATTCCCCAGCCAACAAAAATAAATAAAGGCAAAACAAAAGCATGCAAGCAGATGACAGGTAAGCAATCCACTTCCAGCCTTAAATTCTCATTAAATGTCATTTAACATTTACCCATTTCCAGCAATGTAATGAACCCTGTCTGCAAATAGCTGCTAAATAAGATTTAAAATAAAAATTGGATAGAGAGACTTACCAACCATGGCACTGACAGATCCAGCCATTAACACGTGCTCAGAGCCATTGTACATTCCTACATCGATGATACCCTCGCGGATGGTTTCACTCACTTTGGCCCCGAGGAGAACAGAGCCCAGGGTCTCAAACACTGTAGCTAGAATGCATGCCTGTCGCAGGGTTACAACTCCAGAGCCAACAGCGGTGCCAAATGAATTTGCAACATCGTTGGCACCGACAGAAAAGGCCAAAATGAAGGCAATGACAAAGCCGACAATCAGCAACCACATATACTCTGTCAGGGCAGTGTGGCTTGCTATTCCTACTGTACTGGCCAGTATTATTGCAGTTGCAGTTGTGGAAACCATGATTATATTCTTTAGAATTTCTTCACAATCTTAAGGGAAAGTAATTCCTGTCAAAATATTTAGGTTACAATTGCCACTATTTAACAGTAGCAAATAAAATCAAGAGGTATTAGGTTAATTAAATAGGCTTTACTATAGGCCAACCTGTTCCAACAAAGGTTTTTTAGATTAAGCAGTGCAAACTTCTAAACAGGTCTATCTGGGACAGACCGGAAAACAATTACCTAAAACGGTCAAGATTTATTGGTGTCCTGTAATTATACTAAATCTCTAGCTGTTTTTAGGTGACTGGCTATCAAGTAGATTGAGCAAAGAGCCATTGTTCAACCGTGACAGCAGGTGAGCTGGGGTACATTCTGGAAAAAAAAAAGAAACAAAGTGTATGCTTTAATATTTTACAGTGATTATTAATTCAACAGTCATGTGATGTCTCCCGAAAAGACACCCATCAAATTACAGATACATTTTAAAGCGGAAGAAAAGTGGTCGATATGCCTGAAGTGAAGAGGTTAGAACCGGAAGGAACCCTTCTCGTCTCTATCTTTCCAGAAAACTAAAACGGGAAGCCATTTTTGGCAAATGGCGCATCAAGAGCCTCGAGCAGAAAACACGGAACGACCTCTATTTTCACACAGACATTTCATACGAAAGTTTAGGTGTTGATATTCTTTGGATGGTTACATCCATGTAAAGCTGTTTCGAGTGTCGTCGTCTAAGGGTTGATAACTTTACGACATGTGCACGTGTCGTCATTCATTCAAACACAGACAACACGATCTCCTAACGCGGATTTAGGAACCCAAAAAAACAGAAATGTGCGTGACCACTAAGCCATCACGTTAAAAACATGACATTTTTCGCCGCGGCCGTCCTATTAGCAGCTGCATCTTTAATCTGCCATTTCGTGCAAGTTTGACGTTGCGTTTCGTAAGTGGTACGAAACCGGATGTGACTCCGCTAGGGCTAAACAAGCATCATATGCTATAACACCGACTCACCGGGTAGCAGCTGGCTGCATCTCATACATTTAATAATTATCTGCCTCGTGCGTACCAGATGGTAGAAACAGATCATTTCCCCTTAACAATCGAGATAAATTTTTCCCCAGTGTCTCTAAAGACGAGTAAAGTACAACGGTGCATGGTGTTGTTTTTAAGGGGAGGACTACAAACGCACTTCTGTTACACATCCCACGTCAAGCAGGGTTAATAAACAATAAGCGACTGTTTTTACTCATTCTTCCCTGAAGACAATTCGCCCGCTGTTGGTGAAAGGAGTAATGCAAGTAATAGATCAATAGTCTATCTGTAGTTAGCGATTGAATAATACAAACATCAATTCCTGGAACAAGTTCGATTACAGTGTTAAGCAAATTAAACAGATTAGGCTCACTGATTGAGGCTGACCTCAAATATTGAAGTATTGTACTTACCACGAGTCGCAGTCACTCCAGTAGAGAAAAGCGCTTGTTAGCTAATAAGCTAATTAGCGCGCGCACGAACCGTTACGATAGCGCGCGCGGGAGAGTGAAAAACTAACCTGACTTTGGAATATTAGCTACAAAAAGCTGCCGTAGATAAAAAATAATAAGACTGCGCCAAAAACTGTTTTCACGACTATCCCCTTAAACATAATTATAAGACGTCTTATCGCTTCCAGAAACGCCTCCGTTTGAATGGAGTCTTCTCTCTAGCGTGGGTAGAACTTGCTCGTGCCGGTTCAGCTAGACAGAGAGCGTTCTTTATTGGATACTCTCGACCAGAGGCTCCGCCCACAGTACCTCCCCAGCTGTCAGCGGCAGCCCCCCTCATGTGATCTGTGCACGGAGAGTCTGACGAAAGATCCGACGCAAAATGTGGGCTGTGTCAGATTTTTTTTTTAAATCGTGGTTTGACAGCAGGAGCACGGCATATTTTTTGGGGAAAATAACGCATTGAACGAATTTCACAAAGGACAATTCAGAAATGTTTACAATGTTTACAATATAGACTGTAATAATGATAATCACGACAATAATGACATAGATTTTTTCTTTCAAAGACAGACTGAAGTGATCTATGAGTTTATGTTTAACCTAACATCAAGTGTCTTAGTACATAAATACGTTAATTAGAGTAACCCATTTCCTGTAGTTTTGCCAAACAAGCTTTCATCTATCTATCTATCTATCTATCTATCTATCTATCTATCTATCTATC
>JABUIW010000124.1:5847400-5940063 GCA_013363375.1 Menidia beryllina | reverse complement strand
GGGGGGGTCAGAACATGGATCAAGAAGTCATCCAAAGTATATTTACATTTGAAAAGAGTCTTTTTTTTGTTTAAAGTAATTCTTTTAAGTTCAAGTTGCTCTTCCTTCAAAAAAAAAAAAAAAAGAGGCCAAGGAAGGTAACTGATAAGGAACTGGGTTGATGAGCAGTATTGATAATGGAAATGGTCTTATAATAATCTTAACAGTTTACCAAGTAAGTGCTGATTCTACTTGGCTTCTGGCTTCCAGTAAGAAATCTCCTGAATGAAGGGGGCTGACCTGCACTCCTTGTTCCTTCACAGGAATTTAAATACCCAGCAGTCTTTTAGCTCCTGAACATCTGAACCTTGGCACCTAAACGTAGTTTATAGAAGTGGATAGAACTTGTGATCGGGGGACTTGAATGTTTTTGACATGGTTATTTAATCATAGACTGGGTTCCACATATTTCTGTGACACCTAGTTCATCATAGTCATTCCCCAGCTGTTCTTCATGTATGTGCTATATTTGAATGCGTTTGTTTTTCTTTACCTTTACCCCAGTTGGACACAGAGTATAGGAAAAAGTGGGATTCTTTGGTTATCAAGCTTGACGTGGTGGACAGAGATACCAACACAGGCTCAGAAGTGGTGCACTGGGCAACACACTTTCCTGTGAGTTTGCTGTTCAACTGTTTCTTTTTTAAGTTATTTTTTCAGTTTTTATTTTGTTGTAATGGAGGCAAAAAAGAAAGATCTTTGATCTCCTTGTCTAGATGATCGTAATGATCAGTGTCTTCCTGTTGGTAGCTTATTTTGTTTAATTTCTCGTTGCAGTATCCGCTGTATTCGAGGGACTATGTGTATGTGCGTCGTTATGAAGTTGACATTGACAATAACCTCATGATCTTGGTATCCAGGTAGGACTTAAAAAAATATATGCATAATTGATTTCTTTACATTTTTTTACCCCTCAGAATGTATAGCTTTCTGTTCATGTAGTCATCAATTCTTCTTTTTCGTGTGAAGAGCTGTGCAGCATCCTAAAGTCCCAGAGACGCAGGAGTTTGTGAGAGTCCACGCATACCAGTCCAAAATGGTCATTCGCCCTCATAAGTCCTTTGACGAGGTTTGCGGAGCATTTTATGTTTTATAAAGATGCATATGATTATATTCTTTTAAACTCCTGAGCTTTTATTGGTGGCTTTCTCTTCTCAGAATGGATTTGATTACCTTCTGACCTACAGTGACGACCCACAGACTGTTTTTCCTCGTTACTGTGTGAGCTGGATGGTGTCAAGTGGTGAGCTTTTTTTCTCCCCAAATGTAGTTGGTTTCTAGTCAAAGTGGAACGAGATTCTCACACTTAAAGCTGGAATCTGAATGTTCACTGTCTACTCAGTCACTATGGATTCCTTTTTCTTCACGTTGTATTCACCCTGACATATCGTGTTATGTGGCCAGTGCACGTACCTTACCCTGTTTCTGTGTCCCTCTCCCTCAACTCCATGTCAGGTATGCCAGATTTCCTTGAGAAGCTGCATACTGCTGCACTGCGGGCCAAAAACTTAGAAGTTGGGGTTTACGACTACACGGGTGTGATTAAATCCAGCGACTCCAACCGGCAACCAGGCCAGGAGCGCCTCAGTGGAGAAAAAGCACACACAGGTGGTTCTGGGCAGATCTACGCTTGAGATGGATACATTTTTGTCAGTGTGTTTTCACTTGCATTCAAGTCCGAAATAAACCCTCCAACCTCACTTAAAGGGGGCACATCACAACCTGAAAATGAAGTTTGGAATTTAAGGACACATGTCTATCCATAGACGTTGTACCGTTTGAAAATGGGATTTTTCGGGAAAAACGAGACTGCATTGGCGAGAGCATTGACCTCCTTGTTTCTCGGGAACAAGAGTGATAGCTTTGGCACTATATATGTGTTGTTTTTTTCTGAGCCAGCCAAAATGATTTAACATCTTTGCAGTCTTTGATACCGACATACGTCCTGCAACTATTGGTAAGAGCCAGCCAAATTTTGTATCCATAGAGATGCTTTTGTCAAAGCAGCATTTTTCCTAATTTAACGTTCTATGGATTGTCATCTGTCATGCCACAAAAGTTAAATGTTAAACTGTTCAGACCTCCAGCACATACGTGATTGAGCCAGAGGCTTCGGAGTGACTTTAAGCCACAAATCTGATTTTGCAGCATCTGACACTGAACTGGCTTATGAGATGGACGGTAGTGGTGAAATCTAAGGACTCAGCAGACGAAGACCTGACATCTGTGGAGAACACTTAGAGGCTCCTTCATTTCACGGAATTCAAAGCATGTGGTTTCCTGTTTGATTGAAGCATGAAAGATTTTTTTTCTTTATTACTCATCAGGAGAAATTTGATAAAAGCTCAAACAAAATCACTCGGTGTCTGGGGAAGTTGTCCAGAATTCTTGAGTAGACAAATGTAAAGCTTTACTCTGTGCTTTGAAGATGATGCGAGTTTGCATTGAGCACAGTTCAGGTCTCACACTGTCTTTCTCAAAGCAAGTGTTCAAAGCTGCTGGCCTTGTGAAGATGAACCAGTCCTTCTACATGAGGGGGATAGTGTCTTATAACAACCACATAAATCCTCAAATAAAAAGGTACTAATGTACTTCCAGTCAGTTGTACAGAGGAACAGCCAGTGTCCTTTAAGAGTAACGTCGGAACACTTGTGCCACACCACAGGCCATTCGCATTTCATTTGAGTGAACCGTGTTTAGGTTGTCCGATCTCAGCTCGCATCATTTTCTCCTGATCCTCACTGTCGTTTGCACTCTGGGACTTTTTCCATGTGTTTGCGTGTGTTACTGTTGATCTTGTACACTCATAAAGCGATAACCTGGGATTGGACGACCATTTGTGTGCTAAACACCTAACATTTTTCTTCTCAGTTTCCATTATTCAGTTTCTATTCATGTGGATTCTTCTCAGACCCTATAGCATTCACCCTGGTCACCCTTGATGTATTTGAAATTATCTGTAGGAAGGGAGGATAAATGAATGTAAAAGGAGCATAATATGATGTAGACTATAACATCTAATTAAATACTGTTTACAGACCGACACAGACACTCTAACAGTGTGTTTATTACAATCAAAAATCACCCGTGCTAAATTTTACTGGCACAGTTTGTGTCACTGGTAAATCTGAGTGAATCGACTGTATAGTTTTTTGTGACGGATGCCACATTTTTTAACCCTGCTATGCTTCCCGTCGTCAGAAATGTTTGTTTCTATTTTTGTTGTAGAGTCTGTTTTACGACATAATCCCACAGAAATGGCAGTGTGTGATTTGAGATACTTCATATGTGAGATGAAATGCTTGTTACTGATCTTTTCTTATGGTTTAACAAAAATGTGAATCTCATTAACTCAATTAAACATGCCATATTTGCTGACGTAAGCTTGTGTGTGAATGTAACATTTTAATGTGGATTATTTGTAGACAGCTTTTTGCTGCCTGCACTGGTCCACAAGTGTTTTTGAGACATGATTTAGTTTTTTCTCTGCAGGCAGTAAAGCATTTGTTGTGTTGAGCTGCCGTTTGTCAGTTATGAGCTTTAGCGCTTGTAAAAACCTGAAAATTTCAGAAGTCATGTTGCAAGGGAAGAGTGTCTAACCAGATCAAATAAACGTATTTGTGTGTATTTGATTGTGTTCAGCTAGTGATTGGAGAGCAGCTTTGAGCCGGTCCTGCCAGAGGAACGGATGATTAGCATTACTCTGGTTCTAAACAGCCTCTGTGGTTCAGTCTAATGGGATAATCTTTAACACCTCACATTCCCTATCCAGGGGAAAGGTCACAGACAGCAGGGAGGTCCCACACTTTACACAGAGCACCTTTGTGAAAATGCCAAACTGACTTTCATACTAATTCTAACCAATGTGCTAAACTAGAATGTACCGTACTATTGAATTTTTATTTTCTTACAGTCAAGGTGAGAAACTTCCATCTACTTTTTAAAATGTCTATTTTTTTAATATATCATCCAAAGGCAGCCAGATAACATCCTGGAAGGGCAGAAACAAACATAAAAAGTTTATTTTGATTGATTTTGATTAAATCAACATTTTATTTACCATGATATATTTTTACTTGTTCAAAGAGGGGGGAGAATCTTTGGTGTTCAAGGATTGTGTATACATTTTTATATCAGTGTAAAACCCAGAAAGAAGCCACCAGTTAAATGTGATAGATGTTTTCAAGCAGAAATGAACAGGCATCAACAGCAGACAGCCATATTCTTACGGTGCTGTCATGTCTGATCTGTATATAGAAAAATCCTTTTCTAAGAGGCTCACGAAGCTGGACAAAGGAAAGGTGTCTGCATATTCGAAAGGTATCTGAACCCTGCTGTCTGCTTTCGCCGCTACTATACTCAATGAAATCATTCAGATTCCACAAAAACTTTTGTGCCAGCTGAATAACAATCATGTAAAAAAATTAATTGAATTGTATTATAGATGGCAGCTAGGAAAGAGGAACTATAAAATGGCATGCGATGTCCTCGATAATAAATTCGATGGCACCTATTTTTAAGATAATGTACCTAAATCATTTTGAGGCTGTAACATAGTTATTCTAAGTTCAGGAAGGGTGTATTTTTCAAGAAATGAAAATATATATCCATGTGTTGATAAATGTTTCTCCAACCTTTTTCAGTTCAGCATAAAAAGGCAGGGCAGCAGGTTCATTTGACTTGCTATCACTAACTGTAAGTTAATGTGTGGATCTGTATTGTCGGTAAGACCCGCAGAAGCCTACGCGAAATACTAGATGGAAAGAAAAAGAATGAACTAAAGAAAAGGTCAAGTCTGATTTCCATAAGTGAAATCTATTGGGTTTAAGCATTGGTTTAGTTTAGAAATAACACCTACTCAATTTCAAATAAAATCTCAACCTCTGCAGTAAGGTTGTTCGATGATCATTTCAAGAATATAAACCAAGCCTGAAACACTTGTGTGCGTCTGTATAAGTGCAGCAGTGTCCTGTGTTTTGATTTATAGATCTGTGACGCATCTGCAGACCAAACAGAGGACACATTGTTTAAATTTATGACCTCTACCAACTGAAATTATGAGACAGAGTTAAAAGCCACTGAGCACTTTCTGTAATTGATCTGTTCCATAAATTGGACATATTTTGATCAGCCAGCCAGTATAAAAGGACAATTAATCTTTTATTCAGAATTGCAATATTCCATTAAAACACACAAGATTCATGGTATTTATTGGTCAGAGTATAGTCTTTTAATACATCGTGAGGTAAAACAGCCATTTTCTGAATGCAAAATTAAAAGAGAGCGTTCTTAGTATATGAGGTAAAATCTTATTTCTGCCCTGTTTTAGTTCTAATTTACTGTTCCGTACTTAAAGAAATGTTGAAATGTACAAGTAGTTATCTTTTTCAAAATCTTGGCAGTTGAAAATGAAGCGCAGATAAAGCTCACAAGCCTCCAAGGTGCTTGGCACAACCATGGACAGAATTTGCACTGCATGGTTAGATCAAGCACAATGGAGTCCTGGGCAAAGACAGATAACCCAGTTCAGTTCCGGAAGGTCCCAACCAGCATACGACACAAACGCTTATCGACTTATGTGTCGATGCAAAAAGGCTAACATGAGTCTTCTTCTGTGGTCACAGTGAACCTCAAAAAATCCTGCAAAACACATTTTTATCTGAGTACTTTCTTGGTCGTCACTAAAGGACTGTCCAACGTGTTGGTCGAATCCTTAAATGAAAATAAAAGATGTCCAAAATGTATTTGGGAGAGGATTGCTGATCATGGTTAGATGTTTTTTTTAAAAAGCCAACCCGAGTTAAACATTGGTTACAAGAGGTATCATAAGAAGTTGCCGCGAAGAACATCTGCAGGACAATAAAAGGAAAGATTAGTCATAGGTCGTGCTCACTGCGGAATACGGGGCTACACCCTTCCTGCGCACGAACTGCGTCAAACCCCACCCTCTCCCTTCTCACCCAACTCTAGACTTAAGTAAAACCAAATAAAAATGAAAAAAATCTGATTTGATCATCTGAAAAGTAAAATAGTCAACCATAAAAAAAAAAACACCTTCACAGTAGGCCCCGAGAAACCTGGTTTGATTAGATTAGCCTCCCCATCGGTCCAGTCGGAACTCTCCCAGTGATCAATGAAAACCGAGTTTCGGTCATCTTGTTAAGAACCATTGCATCTCATAGAGTCCAGAACCTGACATTTTTCTGGTAATTGACTCGAAACAAGCCTCGGTGTCCTATTGACCTCAAGACTGATAGCTTTATCGCTGCTGTCCATCTGAAGACATTTGCCATCTCTTCAACGAAACACAACAACTACTTCTGAGATTTTGGCTCTAACTGTGTTATCGGACAGCGAGAGCAATGTCAAGAGTCATGATACCATCTGGCTAAGGGAACCGTTTACTCAAAAGGGATCACAATCTTGTTACCTTCTCCAGAGTGTCTTTCAGCTCCCCTAGGGACATCTTACTAAAATGAGAAAGCATGGTGCCATAATCAACTTAGAGCTCAAGCGATTGAACCTCTTTGTGTGATGAAATGACACCATACTGCAGATGAGTGAGAGACAAGCAAACCCTGGATTTGTGGTGACCAAATGGTAGTGAAATGGGAGCACTTTGGCTGTAGATGGTGGGTGACGGCAGGGAGATACACCAAGGTTAGAAGAACAAGGATGATGTTTTTGTGATGTTGTGGAGAAGCTGATGGAATGGTTTTGATGGACGGATGGTTATGAAACGTCATCATGCTTTCTTACCTTGGATTTTTGGGAGTTTTTCCCAAAGGAGTTTTTCCTTCTTTTACAAAATGCTGTCATAGAGTTTTCTAACATTTTTTTTTGTTGGTACAATTGGAAATATGAAGACAAAACAACAACCTGCAACAAATTCTTTCCATGCAAACAAACCAATTTCCCAAACTGCCCGTTGAACACTACGAATAGGAGATCCTTAACTTACTCTAGCTATTACTGATAACTTCCCTAGGCTTTCCTCAGGTCTTACCAGGACACCCACCTTTCCGCTTCAAAGTTGAATTTGGATGCAAGTTGTTTGGGGGCGGTGAAGACGACTGGAGGATCTGAGCCGTGTCTAGGGGTCTTCCAGCTTGCTCTACTGGAGACAGACTGTCCTGTCTGCGTCCTCAGCACCCTTCAAGTCCCCATCTCCTGCCCCTCCTTCAAGCTAGGAGGGGTTGGCGATGTTCTCTTGGGATAGGTGCACTGGCAAAGAGGACTTGGTCAGTCTGGGATTGGATGCGGGTTGGGGAGTTTGGAGGGGGTACAGGATCCGCATTTCATAAATATTAATACAGAGTCCTCCCTCTCTAAATGGGTAGATTCTTTAATTTTGTTAGAGGGGGAAGTGCTTTATTCACTTAATGGCTTTTATTAGTGCCCAGTCCTCAACTCTTTCATTAGCTAAAGTGCTGCTATAATTTACAGGGTAAAAGGGGGTGGGGAAGAGGTGGTGTCTGAGGAGGGTTGATCCGGCTGCAGCTGGACAGGCAGGCTGTACCCTCAATAACCGCAGCCTTTATGGAAAAAGAAGCAACTGTGTGCCGAGATTTGCGGGAACTTCAGTGTACAACATCAAATGAACTCTTTTCAGAATGTTATCTGAACCATTCATTTTCTATCTTGTAGCGTAGCTTTCGAACATGTTCTTGTCTTTACCATTAAAGGAGCATTTTGACAGTCAGCTTCTTGCTCATAGCAGCGAAATGTTGCAGACATGCAGGTTTTTCTCCACAGTGAACATCAATGGCTGAAGATAGACTTTTTAAAATGTTTGATTGGTTCAAAAGGATAAGTTTGATGTTTATTCTATAATGTTAACAAATGTTTAAAGTATGTTAAAGCACCTATATTTTCATATAAGACTAATTTAATCTTACCTGTTACACAGCAGGGCATTCAACACTATTTTGTTTTTCATGTTAGTCTGTGTATTAGATGTCTAATTTCCTTAAACTACTTGACTACATGACTTTACTGTTTAGTTTGAAATACAGTCTCCACTTCTCAAATATGCAGTCTGACAAATAATCATTGTCTATTTATTCATGCATGGACTGGCGCCATCCACTGCAATCGCTGTCTGTACAAACACAAAATGGCTTCTTCACTGCACGTAAGCTGCAGCACGCCGAGATCAGCGAACGGCAGCACCGACAACTCCCGGCTCCGATAAAGAAAAGGGATTCGTTTTCCTCTTTGGAATGTTGTGAACAGCTGGCATCTGATGACCCGAGACTGCATCAGAGAGAATGAACTGATTAACCTGAGTGGCCGTCCCCACCACTGAAAGGGAGTGGGCCACCAGCCTGAGTAACTGCTCGCATCATCAATGTCACATAAATCACTGGGCTGAGCAGTGCTTTCAGATGACACTCAGGTTTTTCCCTCTCCGAGCTGGACTGAAACATTCAATGTATTGCTGCTGCTTGATTGATCCAACCAAGCAACAAACCAAATGGAACATATGAAATAATTTTGAGTACAGAAAAAAACAAAAGACTGATTGCTTAAAAGACCAGTAAATCTTCTTTTATATTAATTGATGTTATCTCTCTCTCATTATATATATATATATACACACACACATATAACTACAAACATACAACTACATCTCTATGTAGATGTTAAAAGGAAAAAATTATATAAGAATGAAGACAGGAAGGTTTGTGTTTTTATTATAGTTTTATTTAAATGCAAGCCTTAACCAATATTCAATATGAACTATTCAAGGTGTTAAGTACTGTGAGATTTCCAATGTGACACATCTGTGCCACCGTTTTTAAATTAAAGGCAGCCATTTGAAACCACAGGACACAAATGCTGTGATGGACATGTTTGATGTTTTACTGAGCAGCTGTACAGAACACTTTGTGATAGACAGGCCATGCAATGACTTAAGATTTTTTTTTTATTTTTTCACCAGCTGGATAACGTCTTCATCCTCCATCACGTGGTCCTTGCCCACCTTTTGAGGGTTGTGTTTCACAGATGCGCCCCACACGAGTGCACTGGGAGAAAGAAAGTGGTCCAAAATCACAATAAAATCTTAAGAGAATACAAGTAAAATGCCTGAAGATGATAACGGATTTTTGTAACCAACATTTTTTAATGTTACACGGGCACTGAGATGCATAGGGAAAATGTTGGCTTACCCATTTGATGAAGAACACCATCTCAGATTTAAAAAAAGAAGAGACTAAATTCCCCAAGGCTCCACCAGTATATTAACATAAACAGGAACAAGGTTGTGATTGAGGTTCCTTTTTAAATACCTTTTGGCCTGATCCTCTAAAGCATTTTCACCCCTGCAGGTTGAGACTGCAGCATCTGGCTCCCTTAATTCTTTTTTTTGTTGCCTGATTACATGCAGGAAGGTGAACATGAAGGCGGGAGGGTGCTACTTGATCACAACACAGTGTGAACAGAGATTTTTTTTTAGCTTTCCATTATGGAGCTTATCATCAAGTATACCTGCCTTTGTTTAGCTGATGGGCAAAGCCTGAAAATGCTCTGCATATAAAAGAACACTTTTATATTGAGAGGAATCATCAGTCCACTGTGCGGCTGTACTGATGCGAGGCCGCCACTGCATTAAAAAAATCAGCAGTCTGAGAATCTTATTATAAAGAAATTGCATCTTTTATTGTAAGATCTCCCAGAAGTGGTGATAGACAGGAATCCTGTACTATGCTGAAAAGACGAATCAATCTCATTGTCTGGTTGTCAAGAGGAATGCACCGAGCATCGGATTCCATTAAGAATCGCACGTTGTCTTTGCACATGACATGCTAAAGACGAGCTACTGAAAAGCTGAGGGAGGGGCATAAAACTGCGTCAAAACAAACTTTATCGGTGCTGCAAAGTGTTGCCAATCGTCAACACTGCAACAGGGACGCTGGCAGCAGCAGCAGCCTGAAGACAAGTACGAGGCAGCTGGGACTGAGGCGGCAGGCAGTGAGCACAGCACAAGAGAGAAACCCCAAAGCCCAGAGAGCCCCTCTGCTGGCACATGGTATTACCACCAAGGTGGGTGACTGGATGAGTGATGAGTGTTCTCTGAAGAACACCAGTGGGTGTCGGTCAATTAAACTTTAATGGCAAAGCATATAAATCTGTGATTATGTAAGCCCACTAATTGATTGGCTAAGATGAGTATTTCTAATAATCTCCGAGCATGGTAACGGCCTCTTACAAAGAGGCTATTCTGTCATGGACAGTCTGCAAAAAAATGCAGAGAAGAACTGCTTTCAGTTAAAGCAGATTTATGGAAAAAAAATACTAGCTGTACATGTGAAAGTAAGAGTGAGGAATTGACTGGTGGACTGAGGCAGCGTCCTGCTCTGTTAGGGTGAGACAGAATGCACGGCCATCAATTTACCTGACAGCCTTTATTCCAAACCTCACTTATGGGGATTTTCCATTAGTACCTAGTCAGCTCTGCTCACCAAGGCTCAGTTTAGGTCGTTTGCCTTTACAAATGAGGTCCTAACAGAAGGATGGGCGCATGTCATTTGTATGCAACACAAGCACGAACATGTGTCCCCGGGAGGACGCAAGGCTGCTCCCTTCTGCAGAGCTAGAGGAGGCTTTCCGGGAAAAGGTTGTATGGGGATCACAGATAGCATAGTCTGCCCCCCCACTAATTGGCTGGATGGATACATTTCTAGTGATGTGCGCACATAAAATGATTTTTGCCCTTCACAGTAGTATACAGTCAAATTCTGCATAGCAGACACTGCCATAATGAAACTGGATCAATAATCCAGGAGGAGGTGATAACTAATGGATAAAAGCTTTTCCAGAATAAACTGATTTTTCCATTAATGGCCTATTCAGTGATTTGTTTTTTTTTTTAAATGATAAAAGTTCTTAGTCTAATATTTATCCCATTTTACTCTTAAAGATGTGGGTCATGACTGGACTGTTGTTTTATGATTTAAGAAGAGGAACATTAAATCATGACCACAATGTCTTGTCAGTCTCAAGAGTTGAATTGTGTGGCCTTGTAGAGACTAAGGCCCAACCTAATAATGAATAGTTTTTCATTAATTTTAGCCAACTGCTCAATACTCACTACTTTAATTCTTTGATGAGGTTTTTGTGGATCTTCAAGCAGAAATCCTCCACTGAGGTTCGTCCATCAGGGAGGACAACAGGAGACGTGTAGTCAGGCAGCTGGCCTTTTGGTTTGGTGTAACTGTGAACGACATCATTATCTCAGACAAATTCCACTGCATGAAAGCAGTGACACTCAATCGCTGCATCGCCTTCTTTTTCAGCATTCTTCATTCAAAGCCTCTGGAAACACTCTTACATGCGCACAAGCTTTAGGTAGTCCCACATCTTCTCCAACAGGTCATCAAAGTTCCAGCGGTGGTGGGCAGAGATGGGGACACAGTGGGGCACCTTGTAGATGATGTCAAGCTCCTCAATGGAGATCTGGTCGATTTTGTTGAGCACAAAAATGCATGGGATGTAAACCCTGTTAAGACAGGGACAGAATTGGTGAGCTCAACAGACCATTAATCACAAGTGCTGGATTTTAAACTCAGAAAAAATACACTTAATATCCATCTTTATTTTTTCATTTGATGATTAACTTCTGTTTAAATTGATACTACTTCGTGCTTAGTATTACTAGCGCACACTGTGCTCCAATTTCCTGTTGGGATGCTCACTTAGAATGAAAGAACTCTTACGTCGCAGATCCTGTGAATGCTATGTTTCCCTACAAAGGAATGGTGATTATGATTAAGCTTTGCAAAAAAATGCGGAATTCAGCCATGCCAACATTTCTCCCCTTCAGATTTTCTGAGTACGAGTGTGGCGAAACACAGGCACCAGTTTTAAATACATCTGCATTGGCGTAATGAGAGTTAACATGTGATTTCAGTTTGCTACAGGCCACGCCCTCCTGGAATGACTAAGGCAGGCCCACATTGGCACTTCAGCAGCTTACCGATTGCCTTCCACCACGTCAATGAGGTCATCAGCTGTGGAGTCGCTGCGCAGAGTGATGTCGGCGTTGTGGATCTTGTACTCGGCCAGAATGGTCTTAACCGTTTCAGCATCAAGCTCGCTTTGTGCACACTAATGAGCCAAAAAGAGGAGGATGGGCATGAAGTCAAGAAAAAAGGCATTTCATACATTTGAAAACACCTGCAGTGATGTTTAATGATCAAGTTGTGCTTTATGCATCAAGGAAAATAAAGAGCAAAACACACAAACAGCAATTAATAAATCAGTGGTCACTATGTAAGAGGCGTTTTTGTAGCCCACTGTGAGGAAAGATTCCTCTGCCACTGAAATTCTGCTGCCCTGTGAGACGTACTGTGGCGGTAAAGTTGATGCCTCCTTTGTCCTTCTTCTTGAAACCAATGTTAGGAGGCTGCTGGTTAAGTCTGATACCAAAGCCCTCCAGCTCGTGCTCTATTAGCTTCTTGTGAACAAGAGGCTTCAACACATCAAGCACGATGAGGATTAGATTGCAGGTTCGAGCCACTAGATGAGAGAGAGGGAGGAACGTCAGGTGAGAAATTCTCTACTCAAATGACTATTATTTACCATTATTTCAGAAAAATGTAATAACTTCTCCAATGTTTGTCAGAAATCCCTTGCAATAAAGCCTGCAGCACCACAGCAATGAATTTTAAATTACACTTGACCATTAACTATAAAACCTTATGGTTTAGATCATAAATGTGTGCAAAATACTGTATGACCTTAACTTTGGTAAACCAAAAGAAGCATGACTGTGATTTTCTTCACAATCTTATTTTGCCAATTTTTAGCAGAAACCTTAATGATAACATCTGTACCTGCGATGACCTGTCTGCCTCTGCCTTTGCCATCCTTTGCTCCTTCAATGATTCCCGGGAGATCCAGGAGCTGTGAAAGAAGAACTCATTTTTAAAAAAGTAAATATATCTCATATCAACGACTAAATATGCACATTCTCTCCGAGCTAGTGGAAAAAAGAGACAATTGTTGTACCTGAATTTTTGCCCCTTTATACCGAATGACTCCGGGTACTGTTGTGAGAGTGGTGAACTCATAAGCAGCGACCTCAGAATAAACACCTGCAAGATTACTCAGCAGTGTTGATTTTCCTACTGAAGGAAAACCAATAAAGCCCACTCGGGCATCGCCGGTTTTCGCAACATCAAAACCTGAATGTCAGAAGAAAGAAAACAGAATCACAATTAGGGCTGTAAAAACTTCATATTCGTTAGGAGGCTGTACAGGGCATGAAATGAAGCAACATGAAATGCAAGATCGTGGTCGTGACCAGACCTTCTCCAGTTCCTCCCCCACTGCCGCCTTTGGGTGTTATGAGCTCCCTCCTCAGTTTGGCCAGACGTGCTTTGAGCAGACCCAAGTGGTGAGCAGTGGCCTTGTTCCTCTGCGTCCTGGCCATCTACGGCAGATGGTAACAAAGGTTTGCATGACAACACTATAACAAGCGGTCAACAGCATCAAGTGGACAGTTTAAATTGCCTGAGGCCAGTTAGTCCTAAGAGTTATGAAAACATATACATAGAAATGACTTTAAATGGCCTGCGATTTTTCTAAAAAAGTCTGAGTTTCAACTCTGTGTAACAAAACAAAATCTTTTATTCTGACTTGGCGCGAGATGCTTATTTGTGTTTGAGCAGACAATGTTGATGATGTAAAATACTGTCCAAAAGTAAGGAAAGAAAATGCAAACAAACTACTAGAAAACACAATGTCAAGAAAAAATGTTAAATATTTCAGACATCTATAGAACATCCGATTCTAAAAAACAATAGAACCAGCTGATACAGCGTATACAACAGATTTTGCTACATTCAGCAAATTACCATCTAATGGGAAACAAATAAATACGTTTTGAAAATAATTTGAGAGAGTTATTTATGTTTTCTGATTATTGTTTTGATTTTCTGAAAGGTTTGAGTATTTTTATACAATCCTTTACGCTTTTCTGGGCAGACGACAGCTTTTTTCCACCATCTAAAAGTGCCCTTTTCTGCTCGGTTTATAACTTTAGACAGTCCATTTTCCTGAATTATCCAAGACGTGTCCAACTTAAAGCTGCTGTTCGGGGCTACTTCTCAATACCCAACATATTCGATATATGAACGTTGGGAAACCCGTTGAAAGTTGAGGTTTTTAGTGACATTTTTATAGTCCATGAAGCATGCCATAGTTGGTGCTTTATAAAATAGATTCGAGATGCCAGATTCTAGTTGCCCCTCTACCATCAACGGGATGTCGACTCCACTTAAGAGTCGAATTCATGTCATTACACAACTGCAAGTCAAATGAAAACAGCAAACAGCTTCAATGATACACTGCAAATTTCTGGAAAACATGAATTCTGAGTTATATCAAGTATAAATCGGGGCCTGACATATTTTTGCTAGTGTTAACAGCTAGCACTAGTTAGCTAAAACGTGACTGATTCTAAAAACTGACACATGAACATTAGGCTTACCTCATTTTCAATCTCTGCTATCTTGGCAAGTATACTCATTTTGGCGCTTCCTCTGACGTATAATTCACGCGGATAAGATGGACTTTCGAAATTTTGTGTGAAGGTAGGCAACTTTAGCTGTTAGCACATTTGCGGTTGTACGTGGCTTCGCCGAAGAATCTCGCGAGATCACACATCGCGCACATGTGTTTCCGGCCGCGCGGGACAAATGCGCGCACAGGTTTCTGATGACGATCAAATTTACATATTCAAAGTGAATGTTTTCCATCGAAGCAACGACGTCCTTTTGTAACACATAAAGTAATATATATATACAAAGCTTACAAAAGCCTTGAAATTGTGCAGTGGCTCCATGTAAATCAAAGTAATTGCTCCAAATAGATAATCTTGCTAATGAAAATATTTCTTTCATTTGACTGGCATTTAGAAAACGATGAAAAATGACCAATAACACAATTATTTTTTGTATTTGGCTAGTGGTGTAGCATTGGACAACTTTTTACAACATATAGACCTAAAAATTGACAGGAAAATGCTGATTATAAATTGAGGCTTTAATTATTTTAATGCTGTGACATTTTCATGCATCATGACAACTATTTTTGACAAAACCTTTTCTTAAACACAGTAGTAGTACAGAACCGTTGCAATGTTGCATAGTACTTTTAGTAATTGTATAATAACATAGGACACACTTAATTTTTGCATGGTATTTTATTCTAACTGTAAAGGTTTTGTCTCACTTATATCAATGCCCCTTGCACAGCTACCTCTGTCACTTGCCTTGACCCAGGGGCCATGGCTAATGGTCAGCTTATTGCCATTTTGGTACAATAATTATATTGTATACTTTCTATGGTAATTAAAAGAGCAAACAAATGTCTGGAAATGACTGCTCAGATCACATTTTAACCTGACAATACACACCATTTTCTATAATCGTGCATTACCAATGGCAAATGACGGTTCTTATCCTTTGAAATCTGAAAGGAATTTAGACCATTGTCACCTGTGTTGCATAGTATGCATACACCCATTTTTTACCCTTCTCCATACAACATCTCACAGAATGAAAAAGAACACATAACTGTCTAATTGTATAATTTTTATTGTTTATAAATAAAGTCGCATACATTATATTCCCTCATTGGTTTCTATTTCGCTAAGATTGACGTATATCTGCAATTTTGTTTACCTTCTGGTTGACTTATATTTTATTAGATGAGCTGGCTGAACAAGATCAGAGTCGTTGGTTTGATGGGAAACTACAAAATCTTTTCTGACCAATGCCATGCGCAGTGAACCTTGAACAGGTCGCATTAACAACTTTGGTCATACAGTTAATGTTAATGCCTAGGGGTATGAGTTTTCAAATGACTAAAAATCATGAAAGAAGCTCATGAACAACTTTGTGTATCTTAACTTCAGTCTAGTACATCTTGAATTATATGCCAGATTTGCTGAATCTTTCTCTGAATAGTTCATTGCTGTTGTTTGTTTACTTGTAAGAGGTGTGCTTATCCTCATGAAAATATATAAAAATAGGCATTTTCTTTTCAGTTTCAAAAGGTAGATATGGTTTACAGTTGTTGTTCAGCATTTGTTGTTGCCCAGCTGGTTGGACAGCAAGCATATATAGCACAAGAGAGGGTGAGCCACAGCAAGATACTAGGGTATTTACTGAATTTATGATCATTCAGTGCATTTCATAGACCTATACAAAGTCTACATGAATGCGGCTTTGTGAGAAAAAGAAAAAGGGACTTTGACTTGAGTTTTTAACACTAATCACAACTTAAAAATTGACAATAATAAACCCATGCCCAAACAACTCACATGTTTTTCTTTTAATGAGTAATGCATCTTTATATCATATGTCAGTCAGCATTGAAGTGCATTGATTCAAAAGGAAGTGCAAGTACAGGTTTTGATGCATTCAGATTGACTTGAGGAGATAATTATTTGCAGTGTCGCCCCCAAAAATAGTCATTCTATGGGGGCACTCTGCAAAAGAAAACCACTAGAGTTGATGCTGTTTCTAACCTAAAAGATATATGTTTTCTTTTCCTCACTTCAAGCTGTTTATGTTATCTCTGAGTGACAGTGGGTTGGATCGATTTTCATCTGCCTTTTGCTGACACTCCTTTCAGGCCATCAAACACCGCACTTTTCCTCAATATCACCAACATGCTGCCTGACTGATTTCTTGGTGGTTTCTCAGTTTGCTTTGAGGAACACGGCAACTGAACCAAGCCGGCAGAAGCACAGAGTCTGTGGGAAGCACTATTTTAGTGCAATAGTTTCACACCTGGTAACCTCGCCACCTACTACTGGCTACCTCTGCATAGAGATGAAGAAGTGTTCTTATCACAGCCTCATTGATAGGCCTTTTAGTTTTCACTGAGGGAAGCGCCATTATTTGTGGTCATGTCACCAGAGCAAGGATAACTTCATCTTTTGAGGTAATAAAAAACAAGAACAGAATGAAGTTATCCATTAAAATGCATTGTCCCCAGTAACCTGGATTCTGTCATCAGAATTTGGATAATACTTATTGAAACCATAAGGCTTTACGATAAATGCAACTTGGCCATATGATGGCAAAAGTCTTCGGCGGAGGCATTCCCTTGGACTCTAGCTACTCTCTGAGGAGGTGGGCGGTGCTGTGGAGGACGACCTCCTCCGTGACACTGACTGTGAGCGTTCAGGGCTGTGTTTGTCGTAAGGTTGGAGCTGCACTTCCAGGAAGTCCCTGTGCTGCTGGCTGATGACCTGGCTGATGAGTCCAGGCAGAGCTTGCAAGTTGCTCAGTAGAGTCTCCAGCTTTGTCTCCAGCAGGGCAATCCTCTTCTCCATGTCCTCGCCTCTCTCATTTAAGTCTGATACCATGTCGTACATGACGTTCTGAGTCTGCAACAGCAGAGAAGAAACACATTAATGCCATCATTTTCCAAACGGGTGCCAAGTTTTGATGAACACCTGAGAAAAGAGGATGTGCGCATTATCGGAATTTAAGGACGTTGACAAAAAGAAAACATTGTGCATTTGAATATCAGTCTGAAAAAAAAGAAAAGGAATTAGAAGTGCATTAGTTTTTCAGAAAGACATTTTCGCAACACATTCATTTTCAAACTAGAGAATGACACATATGTGTCAGAGAACATCTGGAACACACAAGGTTTAAAGGTTTAAAAATATCCCCAATGAAGCTCAATGCATGCTTACATTGAGACCAATATAAGAAGTCCAGCTTGAAGTCGACGTCTAAAAAAACAGTCTTTCAGTGAGCCTATTAATAGTGAACAGAATATAAATATATACCAGAGATGGAGCTCAAACGCATTAGGAGGTGAAATGCCAACATAATTGGTGACATAATAAAACCAGAACCCTGTTTTCAAAAACACCCTGAAATCACGTGAATAAAACCCGAATAAATGGATTTGCTAAACGCAAACTCCATGTTTGTCATGGTTTTAAGTTTATGTCCGAGGGTGGGATTATATCTTTGCTTACTAAATGAGGTTTTGTCTTGATTTGTGTCACTGTATGTTTTTCTGCCTGTTTCTCCACTCTTTGTTTTATTCCGTTTCCCTCTGTTTCTGCGTCTGTTTGTGTAGCTTTCACCAGCCTGTTGTCCACCTGCAAAATCAATATATTCGGAAATAGAAATGAATGAAAAAAAGCCTAAACGAACAACTTTGAAGAAGATGCTTTTATTATTAGCGCTGTCATCCATCTTATTTGAAGCAACCTCAAAACACCCGTCCAAACTGAATCTTTCTTCAAAAAGATGTCAAGGATGTCCGTCCAAGTTTGACCCTACAGGAAAGATTCACACAACTTCACGTTCCCATGCAGAACATAGCAGATTAGTCTGACCTTGAGAGGACAGGAAAGGTGCCTGCTGACGATGCTTTCTGCTCTTTTGATGCATCAGCCATCTGCTAAAGGTTTTAAAAGACATATTGCTGATTCGTAAAATCTATGAGGTTCAGACTTTCTTAGTCGTCAACGGCAGATGCAGACATCAATTTCAGATTTAACGCAGATTGGAGGAGGAAGCTGCCAGAATGTGGTTTCTGAGATATTATTCAGTAAAGGACAAATAATCTCTTGCAGCCTTGAGGTGAAGCCATCCATCACTTACCTTGTCCTTCTTCTTATCAGGGACAGGGATGATTACATATGTAGGATGTTTATGTGAAAGCGTGGGGACTTAAGGAACTCTGATAACTTTTAGCCTTTGACACAGAAAATGAAAAAGTCAAAAGGATATCCAAATGCATTAGTGGAACAACTGTCTGCTCTGATTTATAAATGATTGCAGCCAGACGCAGTTCAAACTGCAATGATTGAGCTAACCCTCCAAATCATGAGGTGAAACTAGAATACATTAGAGCAGGTGGCCGAAAATGAAACCCAGCCATTCACGATAGAGGAAATGTCACCAAGAGTAAATGATGGTCACAGAGCAAGGATTGCCCAATGCCAAAGAATTGTGGTCTTATTTATTAAATAAATAAGGAGTCCAGGAGTAGGCTGGACAGATCCCGATTTGTGGTCTGAAATAAGACCACAAATTGCGATCTGTCCAGACTACTCCAGGACAGGGTAAAGAGAATAAAAGGAAAAAAAAGGATAAGAGATTGTTTGAAACAGCTGCTTCGGTTGAGCCATTTAGCATTATAAGGATATGTAATTCAAATATTGATAAAAATGGAAAAAAATGTTTTAGAAATAAGCACAATTTGAAAATGTTTGCGTCTCTTGATTGAAATAAGGCATTGTATAGAAAGTAATGAATGATGAGGATGATAATGAAGAAAAAGGATGCACTGTGATCTGAAGAATTTCACAGAGCACTGCAGTGGCAATGCATCTTCCCAAGAAGTTCATATCCATCCCTCCCCTGATAGCCTGAGAATGCACAGGCTACACTGCCCTCTTATGGCTGCAGGCTCGTATAACATCATCTAAAGATCTCATTGGCACCTGCTATTAGCAACTCTCTCCAACACCCCATCCCTACCCTCACTGCTGTTTTACAGCTCGAGATGATTGGGCAGCATTAACTAATACCTATCACGACACGCTGGCCTGAATCCAGCTTGACTGTGGTGTACCTTTGACTGTCAAAGTGCTGTGCCTTTCTCTCCTCTCTCTCTCTCTCTCTCTCTCTCTCTCTGCCTTTATTTCTGGCTGAATCATCAGATCACAGTGTGTCTCCCTTCCCAGGTTACTGTTTCTGCTGTGTCAGGCTGGCGCACTGCCTGGTCTTTCCCTGAGGTTTGTCGGTTTCTGTTTAGTGCATCTGAAGACAAACATTAGAGGATGCATGAAGTGAAAATCTGTAGTTGGCTTTTACAAAAGGGGTTTGGGGGTTTTCCCAGTCATTTTCGAGGACATTGTCCGATATAGGAATTTTTACTCTCTGAAACAAAGTGAGGTTATTATTTCATACTCGTACCAACTGACTAATTACACTGATGTAAAGCCTGTCTGTTTATTTGACACCTGTAGACTTTGTCTACATATCAAAGCACAACTAAATCAGAAAGTGAAATAGCATGCACTGAATTCACTCGCACAAGTGAAGCAAACCTGAGAATGCAGCAGCAGACTGTGACAGTCTATCTTACCTTAGCAAGGTCCACTAGTGAGTTTGCTTGGTCATTCAGCTTGCGTTGCTCCATTTTAACACTTCTCAATCTGAACACAAGACCATTCAGAACCCAGTGAATCAAAGCTTTCAGAAATTTGAGATCTGTGCACACAAAAGGCATACACACGGAGAGCACTCCTAGGACATGCACAGGATGTGTGAATCGGGGATTGCAGGGGGTCAGTCTGTTTGGTTGAGCTGCATGCAAGTTGAAAGGACACCATAAAGGGAGAGAGCTGACACTGGGGAGAATGAGGTCAGCTCTGCATCCTACTCAACCAACGCTTACAACCATGTTAAAGGTATGAGGAGGACTCATATGAGTGCCTGTGCGATGCACAGACAGCTAGGAAGTTCTGTGTCGGCTTGACACATGAGGTTAGAAGACAGAAGTTCGATCACAGTTGTTTCCATAAACCCCACTTCTGATCAAAACAATTCCTCTATGAGTATAAATAATTTAGCCACTCAACAGTCAAATAAATCAACCTGCATTTTAAATAAAAACCTGAGTTCAATGTTTAATATTTAGATTGTATATATCTGCTTATATATGCAATATACAATTCTGATGACTATCCAAAATTTAAAGAATTCCTGAGTTCAGAAAGAAATAACTCAGAATTTCTCCCGATTTGAGACTGAATTTTGCATAATCAAAAATGTTCATTATTTTTTGCAGAAGGCATAAAAGGCTTAATTTGTTCTGTAAGATTACCCTGTGAGAAAGAATTAACTGCACTGAGTGCCTTTCTTTATACAACATGCCTGAATCATTCACATCCCCTGTTTAATTAAGCTTTTGATGTATGTTTTCAGACATTTTCTCAGGTGGCTAAGAAACAGCAACTGTGCAGTATTCTGGAGTGTTACCCCCATATGATATTAAGTTATTCATTTTTATTTCCGCATTCCTTTCGCCCACGCTTCTGAAATTAAAGTGAGAACACAATCCCATGGCAAGTGTGCCCACGGATCAGATTTTGATTGAATAACCATAATGAACCTTTGAACTATCTGCATTGATGCAGTTCCAGTGTGAGGTGATCATTAGGTTGCGTGTGAACCAAATGTAAGCTTTATTGAAAAACAAAAAAGAACATAAGCTTGCTAATTAGGCAAAATGCACCAATTCCTATAAAATGCAGGGTAGCTGTTCTGCTTCCTGAAGGCAATCATTGAGTGAAGCAGACCGTTTAGACCAATAGAGGGTGCCACAGAAGTCAAATGAACAAAACAACAGGCAAGGGGGTAAAAGGTGCTGACAACCTTGCCCTGAAATTCTTATTACAGAGCACAAAAATAAGGAATACCATCGTGAAAATAGTATGTTTACCACTGAAGGTGGGAAAACAATGAAGGAGGTTGGGCCCATAAAGTTAGGACAGATAATATATATTCAGTGTAAAATAGTAATTCATTTGACGTAAGCCCCGCAAGAAATACGGACAGTTAGGAGAAGGATATCTTAAGGAGAGGCTGAAGCACAGGGCAGCTAGAGGTCAGAATGAAAAAGCACACTCGCCTTATCAGTTAAATTCTGTCTTGTTTCCTCAGTCAATCACCTCTCACAGACAGTTCTCATTTTGAATGGGCACTCTAAATCTGCTTGCTATTCATCAGGGGAAACAGCTAAGCTAAGCTTTTCGGCGCCTCACTATATCTTTTACGCTAATCTCAGTTAGTGCTACTCCCTATTTTTCTTTTAACATCCTCACTTCTTCTTTTTATCGTGACTTCCGCTTCCGAGAATATAATTTCAAATGTGCGTTTGTTTGAGGTTGGTGTAAGAACCTATTACAAACATGTCACATGGTTCAAATGTGGATCTATGTGAGGTGAGATGTGCAGTAATTGATTTTTTATTACCATTCATGTTACCATCAATGTTTTCTGTACATGTGTAATTTCTCATCATGACTGATCAATCAACATTTGTTGCTGGACCGAAGGATGCTGTTAGTTGCTGACATGCTCTTGGTTACTAGTTGATAAGGATTTTCTGGTCTGATTTTTGTGTGGAGCATATTAGTTATTTTTGATTGACCTCCATTTTTCCTTGCTGTAAGCTTCACGCTGGCAACTCCACTTGCAGTCACTCCGGCACTAATAGGATTGCTCTGCGGCTGACCTTCTTCCTTGTGGGTCACCCTCCTGTATCTTCAGTTCACTGATCTCTGAGCTAACAAGCACTCACTTTCCTGTTTCCCGCAATGATTCACACTTCAACCTTGTGGATGGAAAGGGACAGTGATCCCAAAGGGAATGATATGATTATGCTGGACACTTAATTCCACAGCTATTTTGGCATAAAACCCTCTGTAAAACACTCGGCTGGATCCTTCCTGTGGTGAGGTTGAATGTCTGTTTCAAAGGACATCAGCATTGTTTAAACTCTCTGTGTTGCTAATTCTCCTAATTATCCTTGCATGACAGCTGTATATGCTTGTTATTGTGCTGTTTGCCCGCTTGGATCACTGCTACCATGTCATCCAGCGGAGAAATGTAGGAAATGAGGCTGCAAATGCTTTAACAGGCGTTACAATGGTTCCACTCGCCGAAAGATGACCCTGAGCCCTGATCTGAATGGGCATGACTGCTCCATTGACTATGTCGTGACTTTTAGGAACATCATAAAATGTACGTGTGCCGCAACGGATCTGTTGGGTGTGGAGCTCTAACTGTCATCCTTCGGTATGTGAAAACACATTTGATTCGGGTTTAATCAGTGGCTTTCTGATTAAAGGTCAGTCTCATCACATCCATGCAGAAATGGAAAGAAAGACACCCTCCATCAATGATAATTGAAATTCACTTGATATGCATTTGTAGGTAGACTTGGAATGTGTGTTGTGTGTCAGAAAAGCTCTTGGGATTATTCAAATCTGACAATTACATCAAGAATGTGTGTTTGTTTTGTCGAACGGACAAAACAACTAACAAACTTTGTGGCAGCTGTCGATAATCTGGCGCAGTCATGATTATGTTCTGTAAAACAGGTAATAAATTCAACTTTTTGAAGCATGAATTTCACTTATCAAATGAGGGAGTGTAATTTTTTAGTAACATTGTTAGGTTGAAGGACAAGCTCTCGTTTGCATGCACACAACAGGTTTCTATCTATATTTAAGGCGAAGACTTACTTTCGAGCTCTATTGCATTGTGTCGACACAAACAGGAAAAAAAAAGGAAACATGAAGTAGACAAATGAATTATTAGGACATTAGATAAACATACTGAAATGGCAAAATGTTGACTCAAGTCTTGCTGCTGTGACCCTAAACTTCACAAAAGCCAGATTTCCATTTGCTGGCGAGGCAGAAAAGAGCTTTTAAAAAGCCACAAAAAAGAAATGTGAATCAGACATGTTTTCATTCACTGGTCTGGAGTGAACAAACTAGGTTGTCTGGTTTTGCCAGAGGGCAGCAGAAAAAGTGCTTGTCCTAATTGGAAGAAGTGGAAGTGGAAAAAGAAAATCCCTGCAGAAACGGCCGTAGCATCCACATAAGGAAAGTGAGGAGAGCTGTTCCTCAGGGATGACTTTGATCTCTGGCAGTATCTGAGAAATCACGCCACTTCTGGAAAGACACCTGTCAGTCATATGAATGTGTTTACCAGCTTAGACCGGAACCTGCGGATGTGCCCATCACTTCAATATTTGTCAGGTCAGATTTCATTTATAAAGTAGCTCAACCTGGCTAGTGTCACCTTTTTCTGTAGTAACAAGACTGTTTACTGACTTATTGTGCCCTCTATAATCTGTTACTCCCATGTGCTTTCAGTATTTCCAGGTATACACAGCCCTTTCTAAATCTAATGTACTGTTTTCCCTTATGGTCCTAATCCTGGACAGATCATAGAAACAACCATCATGGCAACATTTGCAGACAAAGACAGTACGTCAAAGCGTCCAAGGGTCCATTTAAAAGCGCTTTACAGCTTACATTTTATACTTTGACTGATGAGGACTTGAAGAAACAAGCATGATGATATCTGATTTGATGTTTACAATCGCCTCATGACAGTTCAAAGACACCTCTAGGCCTTTTACAACCTACTACTTGTCAAGATCCATCTCAAATGAATATCAATCACGACATTCTGTGTGACACCCCACACATTGGCTACAGATGTCCTTTCAAATTCCACATAAAGCCAGTGAACACTATCCTTTATCAACATGACCAAATCCTTTTAAGGCAGAGGTGTGACAAGCTGATGCCAACAACATGCTGAGTAGCTCTTGTGTCAAACAGAGCTAGACGTGACTTTTTTCTATTGAATCTGGTTCTTTATAGATTTTGCTGTAGCTGAGAGCAATTTCCATTATTAGGCTGTCCTAGAGAACAGGAGGTGGACATGAGACATTGTCATCACTGCTGCAAATTGCCCAGATACAGCAGCAAGGGCACGATGACGTGAGAAAGCCGCACCGACAAAATGCTTTAAAACTTCACTAATCTGCATTCAGGTTGCAGCAGGAGCTACTGTGAGGTAGAATGTATAGTTGTGTTTCTCCTCATTGTTGTTGAAAATTTTGATGAATTTAAAAAAAACGTTTGGAAGGAAGGAAAGGAAAGTGCAGGGCTCAACATACAAGATTTAAACCACCATCAGTGAGCAAACAAATGAACAGAAGACGTTTTACTTAAGTAAAAAGCCATGTCCTAACAAAATCACTGCAGTTATTTATCTTAATAAGACCAGCACTTACTAAACGGTTCCATGGAGGAGAAGTTCTAGTGAGCACTGTACAGTGAGGTAAAACAACAATGAGGGGAGGCTAAAATCAATACTGTTTTGGAGTAAGTTGGAGGTCCTCGGGGAGCCAGTGAAAGACTGGCTGACAGGTAAGTGTCTGACCAGCCGCTAGAGCAGTACAAACCCAGATGTGCCAGCCCCCTGAGGTCAGCCTGACATCTGACTCACAGACAAAACGGCACGCAAAAGTCAATCTGACAGCATGAGGCCAGTGAGAGAAAAATCAATATAGTGCTGCAACCCCAGAATATTTCAAGGTAAACTGAATTTAAGTCAGACAAAACGTCTCTCCTATAATGGCAATTTATGACTGAAAGTCAATGTATTATTAAATCACTTATGCATGAATTTAGTTGTTGTATAAATTGTACATGCAGTCCAGCACATTAGTGGATCTTGAAAGTCAGAAGGAACTTATTTAGGAAATGCATCCTTCATTAATACATGCACATACATTTGCTACAGGTGTCAAACAATTCAGATCTCAGGTTTCTGCCTCTCAAACGGACGTCCCGCTGGATTAAAAGGTGAAGGTACAGTGAAGAGCGTGGCACCTACTGGTGAATGGCTTGGAGAAATTTTCTCTGGTGCTTCCTGACTCTGGCATGGTCCATCTTCCTCACCAGTTTGGTGTTCTTGTAGATGAGCCACGTCTCCCTGAGAACATTCGCAGCTGTGTTTTTCACCTACGAGAGGTATATAGAGACATTTACTCAGGGCTCCTGGCAGGGGGAAACAAACTGTGGACGATAGGTGCTGGAGCAGCCACTTACTCTTTTTGTTAACTGGGTGTCCATCATAAAATTGTGGACATGTTTTTCAGCTTTGGTTAACTCCAATTTCTTCGCCACCACAGCGACCACCAAGGCAGTGCAGCCAGCACCCTAAAAGGACACAAATACACAATGTGGACTTTTAATTATCAGCAATAAAAAAATTCAACTAGTTAAATGAATCAGCCGTCAGTTTGCTGTACCCACCATGATGCCAGTTAGGAGGCAGACTCCTTTTCCACAGTATGTGTGTGGGACCATATCCCCATATCCAATGGTTAGAAACGTGATTGAGATCAACCACATGGCTCCAAGAAAGTTGCTGGTTATGTCCTGGTTGTCGTGATACCTGTAATGAATATGACACATAAACTAATGTCCATCTAACTTTTCTCCTCCAGCTTCACCTAAAAGACCTTTTCTCCTTTTCAGAAAGGCAAGCAAAAAACGGATTTGATGCTGTAAAACACATGAGATTAAATTCTTAGTCAGGCCTGTGTGGTGTAAATTCCCCTAACTTGTGCTTAGATACAGAGTGAGCGGGGAAGTGTGTAAGCTATTTATTTTTACTCTTTATCTATGTTTCATGCTGTGAGGCACTGGTGTAGGCACCTCTCGCAAGCTCTCACTGTCCACGCAGCGATGATCCACAGAGAGATGGTGAAGACCAGGAGCACAGTGCCGGGACAGATGGTCATGAGGGTCTTCATCACAAAGCGAGTGTTAAAGTTAATCTTGTTGAGTGCGCCGATGCTGCGGGAGGAGGCGTCGGTGAAGAGCTTGCTGTGCAGCAGCATGACTCGAGCGATGAGGTACAGCCGCAGGAACATGGGGATGGACAGGATGATGTCCACATCCGCGTCTGTCTTGGATGGAACGTAGGAGTAGGCCAAGCGCGCCGTCCAGGTGAAGGTGTAGTTCCCTGGGATGGGGTGTATGGCGCACACCAGGATCTCCAGGCAGATGAAGAAGATGCGCTCGTACGTCATGGCTATCCTCCAGTCGTCAGCTGCATTGTCCACCATGAATAGCTGCAAGGAGAGGGGCCCGTGAGGTGATGGAGGGGGAAAGGCAGAAACATCATGCTGACGCAGCAAGCTGCAGGAAATCATTAAAGTCATTAAAGAGCCACTCATAAAGTCACATATGAGCCACATTGCTCCAAGACATGTCTTCAGGCCAGCATTTGGATGTAATTGTCTAGGAGTTTATTAGACTCGTAAAAGATATTGTCTACAGGAATATTTAATAAAGGCTAAAAGGCTTCAGCATCAGAGCTCTGGGTAGGGTTTTTTTTAACTTTCTGTTCTTATTTGGTTTCTATTTTATATATTGAAACACTGATGAGAAACATGTCGTCATATATCCATATTCATGAATACCAAAGTTGTGTTGACGATGAACAAATGATAATGCTGAAGGTGATCTGATATCAGTTGTTAAATTGAAAGAATTTGAATGCAGAGTGGATTTTGTACCCTCCTCTTAACCTTTGGCTCAGGATGATGGTGTTGTGAAGGTTGAAAGGTATAACAGCCCTGTATGAGAGATAATCACTTATCTAAAGCTTATCAGCAGAAAGAAAATTGGAGGTAAAGAAAGAAGGGAAGGAGGAAAAAAAACTTGCAATCGATCTAAAAAACACATTTTTCTAATTACTTTATAAGTGTTACATCAAGCAAAACCTGCAGTAAACATTTTCACCTTCAGGACATTTCTCTGATGAGAACATCTGCCAGCCCCACATTAGCATAAGGTTGTGATTGCTGGGCCAATCCAGACAGAAGGTAGGCTGATTCATTTGGAACCAGTATGTGAATGGATTTCAACAGCTCTCATCACTCTTCTCCGTCCTGCCCTCTGTCATATACAGCCGCTTCCTCCTCTGGTCACTTTGGTTTTGCTGCTCCCTCTTCTTGTTCACTCATTCTGTCCTCTATCACTTTCAAAGCAATCTACTGCAATCTTCACGGAGAAGATTCACTGTATTGTGACTTAACCCTGAACTGGTGGCTGAGCCCATCACTGCCGTCACCTCCTCTCTCAAATGATCCCTCAGTATCCTTATAGTTGAGGACAGACTGTCTCAGCCTCACTCCTCCTACAGAGGTTTGTGTTTGCTGGTTTGGGTTGCAGATTAAATGTTATCGAGCCATATTAACTTCCCCTCTCTGACAAACCACACTGATATTCCTCCGCAGCTGTTCATGCTCCATCCACTTAATCACGTCAAGGTCCTCTGCCTTTGCAGGCCGTCACAAGTGGCAGTATATATTTCACAAAATGCTGCTGTCAGCAAATGTGAGGGAGATTTCCTGGCGGCTGTTTTTTGCCATGAGAGCAGATGGCTTTTAAAAGGAGAATGGAAAAGAAAAACCGCACCATTGGAAGCTTCTTCATGTGCTTGGTAATGAATAATGGGGTGTCCAGTGACTTCTGTGCCTATACAATGATAATATGCATTAACAGTACAATGGTTTTGCTCACTGCTCAGGATAGCTAAAGGCAGTACAGTTCAGCTCAGCTTTCAGCTCAGCTTTAATCAGCCTTTACATACTGTACAAACATTTATATGTTGTAGTGTGAGGTCAACAAAGTTGCATTCTGTTGGGCAAGGTGGAATGTACATTCAGAGAAAGCATTAATTGTTTTTCAGAAGCTAATGTTTTATGGTCTTTATCTGTACTTAATATCAGGCTGATATTGTACATTTAAGGCCTCCATAAAAATAATTAACCTGGAATAGAATGTAATCTAGTTGTATGTATTATACATTAATCCTGCACTGATGACTGCATAAATAGTGAGTCAAAATGAGTCAAAATTTGGTCTGGATTTTATATGGGATGTGTCTCAGCAGCATTCTGAAGGTGTATTTTCAATCAAAAACATGTCTAAAACCTGAGAGACATCAGTAATGCTGCAATCCAAAATAAAAAAGGCAAATTAACCATAAAAGCTTTGTGAAGAGAGTAGAAACTGTAATGGGAAAACATGAGATATCTTGTAGGATGTGAAAGGCAAAACTAGATTAATTGGTTGAGTTAAAAAAAACAATTAATATCTGAACTGATTAAATTGTATTTTTCAGAGGACATTTTTTCAGATTTTTCAGTTAAGCTGAATTGAACTGAAGGCTGCACTGTGGTAAGCACCCTACAGCAAGAGGGGTTCCTGGTACAAACTGGGCCAGGGCCAGTCTTTGGATTTTACATATTGTCTCTGTAAATAACATCAACCATCCAAAAATATGTGTATGTTAGGTTAAACCTGACCCCTGGAGTGCGTGTAAGTGTGCATGGTTTTTCTCTGTATGGCCCTGAGATGGACTGGCGATTAACCGTGATGGAGTGAGCTTATTCCAGCTATTTCATCGCTCTTATCCCCCAGCTTCTCTTCGACCTTGAATTGGATTAAGTGGTCATAGAAAAAGAATAAATGGATACATCGAAAAAAACAAAAAGCCCAAAAAAAAAAAGAATTCCATTTGCAATCTTTATATAGATAATTTGCCCTGAGTTTAAATGTCATTATCTTTATTTATGAATGCCGTTTCCAGTAAAACAGCAATATTGCCCCAACAAACAAAAATGTTTGGAATATTCAGCACAGATTCAGGGCACTCTGTGGATCGGCAATTTTCCAAAAATCCTCCATTTAGTCCAATTTGAGATTTCTCATTACAGAAGTAAAGATCTGTCCTATTCCTGAGGGGCTAATGGGATTGGTGACCTAGATTATAAATTTAGCTCTGATGCAAAATGGAATTACTGAAATAGTCATCTTCCTGACATAAAATATTCTTAACTCAAGGACAAAGAAATCGTGCATAAAAAAATCTATAATCTGTCTACTGCCGCTTCTGTCAGAGACATACATGAAGGCTTCACATGCCTCAGTTTGACAGCTTTAAAGACACACTGAAACTTTGACTCCTAAACTGCTTCTCACTATCACACTCTTACCGAACACCACACGCTCTTGTAGCTTATAAGCCAATTATGCAGGAAAAAAAGCTCCTGCGCCAAATTTACTAACCGTAAACAAGCTGGCAGGCTACGAATGGAGCAAAAAGGCAACAATGAGCACATGCTCCTGCACAAATGGTACAAGAGCAGCTCATTTACATGTAAAAGCCCCAATCAAAGTTTCCCCCAAACACAGCGAAATACACATATTAAACTTTCAGTGGCAGTTGTTCATTTCAAATGAGTGACACTGAGCTCCTTTAACAAACTGACATCTGTCAGAGAAGTGTGTAACTCTAACCACAGCTCACCCTGTTTGGCTTTCCAAGTGTGTGTAATGTAGACACGGAGACACGCTGTGACTGCACTCGACTATGGTTTCGTACTTAAAGAATTACGGCTCTAAAAGTGCCCATATCTATTGTTTGCACACAGCACAAGCCAGCTTTTATTTGACATTTTAGACTACAAACCGGTCCTGTCAAAAGCAGTTACGAAGTTTGTTACCTCAAAACAATGTAATTAAACATTAAAGGCATGTTATATAAGGAAAGCCTACTTGGTGAGTAAAAGCAATTATGGTAATGGATGACCTGAAATACAATCCTCAAGGGCCCTTTACCTCAAAGGATGAAATATTCCATGCCAACAACAGAAGCTGCGGTTATGATGGGAGACGTGGAGGAAACTATTTCTGCAGTGAAAACATAACCCCAATTAAACTTTGTGCATTGAAAATTATGCTGAAAGGCACTGAGTGCTGTGGAAGTTTGAAATCTACTGACAGCATCCTTGATGGATAATTTGGGATACATTTCAAATCAAAACTTTTAAAATTTGAATAAAAAAAAGTCATCATTGACAATGACTGAAAGATATCTGACATTTGATTCCCGTATTTGTCGATGGTTAGTCTGTTAAGTGTACTTTGTTAAGTGAGTTTCTAAGACAACAGGAATCAAAGAGAGGGTGTAAGAACAATTTTTCCATATATGAAATATTTAAATTTTCATCAATGCACTTGTTATCACCAAAAAATGTGACAAATTAGTCTGAGTTAAAATTGAGGAGATTTGACAATAGATACCAAATCTACAATTTGTTTTAGATATGGAAAGAAGTGTTTTACTGACAGGAAATGCCTTCAGCATGTGTCAACCTTCATACAAATGTGAAAGATTTTTCTCCTCACTTGAGTGAACCTTAGTAGCAGCTTTCTGAGGCTGTTATATGGAGAGCTGAATATTCAAATTGCCATTCTAAAATGCTCAAACTGTCCTATTAGAAACAACGTCATGGCAAGCTTTTTCACCCTTTTTTAAAAATGGCTGTTTTTTCCCCCGCCTGGGCAAAACAAGAACATAAATTCTATTTCCATCTCATTATTTCCTAACACTGTATTTTTGTGGGGTGGGTGAGAGAGTGTGCTCACCTGCGTGTCCACCAGGACGAAGTGGTGGAGCTGTTAACCCTGTTTATATTGTGCCAGCTCACATTTCCAGCACAGTCTGTTCTGTCCCTGTTTAATGCTTTGTTTTCTGTGATGTAGGATTGAATAAACCAAACCATGGAAATGGTTCAAATTTGACACCATGCTCATCAGCTATTACAGTTCATCCTTGGGGGGTATTAGATGTCTTAACTCTAAATCAGCCCTTAGGTGAAGTAAACAGTGTCCAACTTGATCTCCCTTTCCAAATATCTCATCTTTGGGGTGACAATAAAGTGTTCTGTGAAGCTTTGTACAAGAAAGGCTAACAGGACAGGCAGCCAATGCGGTGCCTGTTTCTTCAGATGAACAGATCCAGGCACGGCGGCTTTCTTTTGGGCATTGAGCTTGTTTTCTGATCGACTCAAAATGCAGTCTAATCACTTGGAGTGCATGCCCCTTTCTCATCGTTAAAACCATTTATTCATGTCAGGTTGAGATGAAAATGTCTTAAGAATATTGCCTGTGTGGACACACGCATACTGAGAAGTCTCCGAGGAGCTCACTCACAATGTTAGCTGGGTTAGTTACTGGTTTCACCACTCTCAATATAACTAATGGAGTGCAGCTCAATATTTAATCTGTGTAATGTGGAGATGGGAACATATATCTTGTCACTGAGAATAAAATCGCTCAATCTAATTAGTGAATTAGGTTAAGAGGCTCAGTCCAATTAGACATTCTTTTGCCATGCTTTATTTATGATATCAAAGCGAGCCACTAAGAGGCCACTTTGCTTAGTAAAGCTGAGGCTGCAGCAAATTCAGTTTGCTTTTGTTTAGCAGATTAAGTCTCAATTTTGAATGCATAGTTTCTCCTTTCAAGCAAATGTCTTGAAGCCAAATTTTAAGCCCATACAAATTTTCTTATCTTTAAAAGTGCTTTGGTTGCAGGCAAGTTGCAAACATTAATAATCTAAAATCATCTAAATGATTAAAGTCACATGCAGGGCACAATCTCGGAAATACCATCAATAAATAATCTTTCGGGTTCTCGGCTCTTTGGGAGGTTTGGTATCTCTGCTGTGGAAAGCCTGTATGTTCCGTAAAAACATTGAGGTCAGCAGCCAGTGGCGGTTATCTGACTCCAGTCTAGAGTCTCAGGTAGGGGGACAGATTTCCCTCTGAGAGATTCAGAGAGCCTCCTGCAGTTGCACCATATCTCTGACACGTACGCTGCACTCAGGGGCAATCCGACAAGCGCAGCCAAGTTCAGCTTTGGCGGGATTTGCTGGCACAAGGTCGGATGCTGCACTGTGCTATCTTTTCCTCGGATTGTAAAAATGTACATTTGTGCGACCGTGAAACATCAGCGCTGACTTTTATCAAAGACAACACAGCCTCCAAAGGAGTTTGCATTCATTTAAGAAAACTCAGCAGAACTGTCATCACAAGGTGGAAAAACACAGCAACGTCCTTAGCAAAAAGGCCCCCAAGCCAAACGCTTTTCATGCGAGAAGAAGGGGAAAACTTAAATGTCAGTTTGTGTCTGTTTGGGACAAGACTGAGCACATCAACTGTATCAAAACAGGAAGAGACTCCCAGCTCTGAGCACATACGAGGCTTTGGCAATGACAAATCAAAGTTAGGAATGAGGTGCAGAGCCTGTAACCTGTCCTTTCCTTTTTCTGGCTGCCTCCAGCTCAACTAAGTCATTTAAAAGTCATGAATTTACTTGAGAGGCAACAGAACACCTCATTGGAACTGACTGGGGTCCATTCAGTTTCAATGAGAAAGTGGACAAGGAAAAAAATATTGTGTTAATTATTTGATTTATTTTCCCATTACGGACATTGAATGACATGAATTTGGGGAAGTTTGGCACAGCATGTATGAGGCCCCTTGCCTAGTTAACACACTTGGCTCAGTAGGCCGCCAATTACTGGCCGTGCAGCACAACAGAAATCTACCTAAACAATTAAAAGGACAGCAGAGGTCCACCTTCTGACCTTTTCAATGTTTAGTTACTCTGAGGGGAAATCTTTGTGTTGTTAAGCCCTGTAAAAACTGGGGGCTACAGTCTTCACACAGCATGACAAGGAAATCAGTTTTAAGGAGGCTGGAAATGGTGGGGAAACATTTCATCACCCTGACTTATGCCTCTACATCTGACAGGGATCTGTGAGTACACATGAATGTGCATGCATAATCTATTTCACTGCAGGAGCGAAAAAAGTGCACGTCAGAAGCTGCAGTCCATTTTGCAACACTGTAAGCATGTTAGAATTTTGGAGAAATTAAGTTAAGTTAGAAAAAGGCAACGTTAAATGAAAGTGGCTGTCTGTTAATGTAATGTTGGTGTATCTGCATGTTCAGGTTTAACAGCAGCGAAATTTGAACTGAAATGTTTTAGGAAATGCTTTCTGTCTTATTATTTCATAAAAGAGTTTGAAAAAAAATGATGAGCATAGAGTTAGATTTATGTGGTCAATCGCCCTGTATCACGATCTACGACTATTTAAAGTGCACTTTTTAAAATCATACGGATACTAGATTTGACTTTTTTCCTTTTTCTTTTTCCTTTTCCATTTTATATGTTGATGTAAGGTGGGAATTTATTCTATACAAAAAATACAAAAAATGGCTAAAAGTGAGACACTCTCACTTCTCTGTTCATTATTATCATTTAGCCAGCTGTGATTAAATCATAACTTTTTAATTCCTCATTGGTAGATCCACATTTGAAAGCATCATTGTATTTGAATTGAGGTACAGTTATTTCTAGATGCTTGGCTGGTACTGCTGCTCTATATCATTTACAACATTTGTATGACTAATTCTTCCTTATAGAGAGTCCAAAGCCATAATTAAGTGCTAGGTTACACAATGCTCTGTGATCATCTAGTTTCGAGGACATTGTTCTGGGCTGTGGCTCACTTGACTCGATCCAGCTTCAAATTGCCTACAGAAGAGATCAAATGAAAAAAATGATTTTTTTCAAATGCTTTCAACTGTACGGTTCATCATATGTTTTGAAGAGAGTAACAAGAGACAGGATACAAAAATGGAACACACACATCAGTGATTATTTGTTTGCATATGTGTCATTAACAAATGGTTTTTTAGTTAATTAATCCGTGCTGCAGTTTGTGTGTGTGAGTGTGTGTGTGTGTGTGTGCCAGCACTGTCAGTCTCCAGGAACCCAGTAATGACAGACCAGCAACAAGCACAAGCCAAGTACCCTGAGGCAGGGAAGCAAAGGAGCAGCTGGTGTGGTGGAAGCTGCTGTGAAAACACTGCTAGCTAGCTGGATTTAAATAGTAAAAACAGGAGCAGTTTTTGATAGTTATGTGCCGTTGGGATCTGATTGTTGGAAGGACAGAGGTTACCTTCCGCTTGTACATCGTCAAAATGTAGACGCAAGCAGCGGAGTGAAAGACTGATGACATTTCCTCTGATTCACCGGAGAGTTGAGTCATTCAGGATAGGTGGTGAAAAGTGAACTGCAGTAAACAGTTCTGAGACAAACAACTGCTGTAATAAAGTTTTCTAGGTCAGCATATGAGGAAACGTCTTTATCGTGGAGAGAGAGAGAGAGAGAGAGAGAGCTATCTGGTGTGAAACATGCTTTGGATATTGACGTGAGTGTCAGCCGAGCCCGGATCAAAGAGGTTTGAGCAGCCTTCCTGTGAGGTAAATGTGCCAAGACTGACAATAAAGGAATCGATAGAGGAGCTTGTTTTAGAGCTAAAAATGAGCACTTCAGCTTGCCTTCAAATGAGAAAGCAGATAGGCTTTGAAGCCATTTTCAATGTCCAAAGAAACAAAAAAGACTAAACTTTTTAAAAACTCATCAGTTCCACATTACTACAGGAGAGACAGCTGGTATCACGAAAAGGACAAAATATTTGTAGCACAATTTTGTGCCTAAGCAAAGTGGATTATTAGAAGAGGGAGGGTGATTGTATAGCTGAGGCAGAGCTCGTTTAAAACAGTGCTGATATGCTCACTAAAAAGGCTCTACATCTCAACTAAATTGGTAGATGATTTTGCCTCTCTACAAGAAAGCCAAAATTATGCTCTGCTTATGGATTTAGTAATTTCCGCACGATTTGAGGAAAAATTAGCATATTCAAAGGAAGAATGAATGGAATTTACACTATGCAAACTCCCAGTTCACACTCTGTTTTATTATGAGCACTGGGACCTATCTGCAAAGCTTTTGTTGTGCAATGAAATATGGTAATGATGTCTGTGCTTTGCTATCATCCAGTAGAAAGGTTTGCAATGGATGAGATCTTAAAGGAGTGACACATTGCCATGACTGAATCTCTCCCGAGACCGGCGACTACTAAATATACCAACAAGAGGGATGAGCACTACAGATAATGCATCTTCAAATCCAAGAGGAGTCGTAATCCTTTTATCTAAGTGTTTTTTTCTTGTCTCACCACTAATTGAATTCTACATCTCCAAGAACACAAAGTGAAGAGAGATTAAAACATCTGGAGCATCTTATAGACTTTAGCTGACAATGCATCAGAAATGAGCATCTTGTGCAAACGTAAAGAAATCCATCAGTGTGATTAAATATGCTGTACGTAGAAGAAAAAAAAAATGCTGGAGTTGTGTTTCTTTTCATGTCCGGCTTCTCATCTTCGAACAAATAAATTAAAAACAGAAAAGCATGCTTCATATACATGGAACCTCTGTCAGCATATGTCCAGCATGTAGAAAGTGAAGACACGACTGCCGAGGCAGAGAAAGAGCTGCGAGTAATGCAGCAACCCTCCGAGGTAAGGTCAACAAAGTCTTGTGTTGTAAAACCTCGGGAGAATGTGATAATCAGTCAGCTTCCGAGCCCCATGAGGAGTTCTTAAATCCCTGAATGCACGGGGTGTCTTTTAGTGTGCAGCACAAGAAATCTTTGCCACTACAAGGCAGGTTTGGTGACACTTCTTAGTAATGATAGTTTAGAAACAGCCTGCGAAGTCACTGAAATACATTTTTTTCTTTTTTCTCATTCAGACAAAGTAAATGCATTGCCCATTTTTATCATTTTAAACCCATAATCCTTTCATTTAAAACTTCTGGCTCATGGTCTCTTGGAAATTGTGGTCAGCAAGTAAAAACAAAAATGTTCAAACCAAAACAAAAACGAAAACCCGTAAAGAGAATGATTTTTCTCTTCAAAAGTGTGTTGTGACTTGAATGTACCAAATTGCACAAAATGGTTGCTTTCATAATCTTCAGAAGAGGAATAGAAAAATAATAAGTGTTTCAACATTACCTGTATCTCTCTTGCATGGTAAATGATAATCAGCCCCAGGAGAATGATTGTAGAAAGGCTTATGAGGCATTTTAGAGCTAATGAATACAGGGATTCCTGCAAAAGAGCAAGAACACAAAATCACACTGTTTCACTGGGAACTAACTACCTTGTGACAACAAAAATCTGCACGTTAAAGTACACCGTTACAAACTGTGACATTGAAGCTTGTTATCAAAATCACTGGAGCTCTCCTTCATGGTTGGACAGCAGTGGGCCCTTTGGCCTGCATTTTTTGGGACAGGCTAGACAATTTGGGACGCTGCCCGGTGCATCAGAGCCCACGCTTCTGCAGCTACAGTGAATGATTCTCCTCCACACTTTTAGAAGAAGTTATCAAATGTAAAAGACATGCTCCGCCGGGCAGAAAGCAGGAGAGCCACTAAATGAACTCAAGTCCGAACGGGGCTGCAAGCCATGGACTTTTGAGCAAATACGCACCTTTCCATAGGCTCCCCACGAGAGTTCAGTCTCTATAACCATAACAACGATTCCAAACATCCCAAAAATTAAAGCATAGTCGCTGAGCCGCTTCCTTTTCTCAAACAGGGCCCTCCTGTGCCCCAGCTTTTCCCCAATGTTCTGGTTCTTCTTTTTCCCCGACTTGCCGCTGCTGTGGCCGCAGCCTCCCCCTCCGTCTCCCGATGCGTAAGGCATCAGGGTGGTGGAATTGTTCTCCGGTTTGGATCCTAAAGTGTCCGACGCATCTGCGGCTGAGATGGGCTGCAAAGGCTGGGACTCGGAATCAAACTCGTGTATGTTTCTGCGGGACGAGCTCAAGTTGCTCAGCGGCCGCATCACGCCGCCGTTGTATCTGCAGCTGCTCATGGCTATTTCATTGTAGGAGTTACTGTCTCTGTGGCTGCTGCCCAGGCTGCCCCGCTGCCGGTCGCGGCAATGCTGCTGCGGCTGCTGCTGCTGCTGCTGATGGTGCGGATGAGGATGATGCCTGGATGAACTACCATGACTGGAAGGTGTGAACTCACAGACGCTGTACTGACAACCTTGCCTCGAAGACGTTTCCGAAGGCGTCCTCAAAGTTCCCACAGTGGTCGGCGACGTCCCGCGGAAGACGAGGCTTTTTCTGGCATCACAGGTGCAGCTACTGCAGGTGCAGGATTGGTCGTGCTGCTGGCCGAGCCGATCCTCCCGCCCGCAGTAGTGCTGGTACTTGCAATGCTGGAACTGCTGCACTGGAAAGCAATCGTTCTGCAGCTGTAAGGAGGTTTCCATGTCAGTGCTGCCGTGCACAGCGGCAGCGGCAGCAGCAGCACGCAGCAGGCACCGCGGAGCTCCCTACGAAGGGCGTTCTGGTCCGCGCTGGGGGACGGAGCCGCTGCCTGGATAGATCCATTTCGGCTTCGGTAGAAGGTGAGAGGAGTGTCTCCGATTGGGCAGAGGGGGACCAAAACAACTGGTTCGACGTCATGAAAAGGTTGCAACCATGAGACGTGAAGCCCTGCCTCATTTCATCAGGATCAACATAAACTGTTGTGTTAGTGCTTTTAGATTCCTCTACGTTCAGAAAGACCTGAAGTTACTTCATATAACCTTTCATAACATGCACGTGGTTCCCAAATGTCACTTAATCTACACACCGCTGACCCGTAAAATACTGCCAATTCTCCACAGACGTAATTTAGCGTTTCGCTCACTGCACCCATTCTCCAAGGCCGATCATAAATTTCCTATTGATTTCCCATTTATTGGCTTCATAGGAAACACGCGCAGCTGGATGTCAGCTCTGATATACAGGGAGCTGATTCCATTCAGCTCACCGGCCACTGACCGTGCGCGGGCCTGTGGCTCCTGGATGGCCAGCAGCCGTGTCTGCGGCCGCAGATTGATGTGGCCAGCGGCGGTCGCGCTATTAACGGGCCAGAAGAGTTATGTCACCGGGAGGAAATACAGCCTAAAACCCGAGATTGAGCGGCTGTGGAAGCGCAAGGCAAAAAAAAAAAAAAAAACGAAGCCCAGCCGTGCCTCGTCCCTTTGCTGGAACGACAACAAATTAGGTTTCCGGGCTATTAAGTTATACTGGGGGTTATGATTTTTGTCTTTGCGGCGGGGTTTTAGTCAGAGAGGCTCACTTTGCTTACAGGGCTTTCTTTGCACCAGCTGCAGTGAGATCGTAAAGACGCCTGTCACACGGTTTGCGCGTTCCTGCGTGTGGAAACCAAGCAGCAGCACCCGTGGAAACAAAAGAGAAAAAGATTGTGGACAGCTGGGGAGAGGGGCTTTCAAAAGACACGTGTGGCTCAACGTCACACCTGTGTGTTCAAATGTGACGTCTCGGACGAGAAAAACGGAAAGAGGAGGTCTGTGGGAGCCCTCAAAGTCAGCCTATCAAGACCTAACTTTCAGCACCGTGGACAGCTCTACTCTCCCATTGATCTCAATCAGTCCTTCAATAAAACAATCCCTCTGCACAGGATCGCAATGCGCACTTACTCCTGATTGGCGTGAGCCAAACGCCACGTGACACCTCCCACCTTCTTGAGACGGAAGCTCGTCTTTTCCCCCCTCTGTGTTGAGTTCAGTGAATGAGCGCAGGCTTCATCAATTCAAGCCACATTATCGCATCTGGGGTGGAGACGCGGTGTCCTGTTTTGCCACTTCCCGTAACATGAAGGGTGCCGGAGAGTTAATCAATTCTATCTATCTATCTATCTATCTATCTATCTATCTATCTATCTATCTATCTATCTATCTATCTATCTATCTATCTATCTATCTATCTATCTATCTATCTATCTATCTATCTATCTATCTATCTATCTATCTATCTATCTATCTATCTATCTATCTATCTATCTATCTATCTATCTATCTATCTCAGATGTTTGAATAGAATTCACATAAATGTAATAAAAATATATCATTACGTTGTCTGAAAAAATTTGAATACATAAGAACAATTATATACAGCGGGAAATTGAGCAGCTGAAATAATATATAAAATGTTGTTGTCAACAATGTCAACAAAAATCTCATTTCATATGAGCCCTGTGAGACTTCTAACTGTTGGTTTAGCCATGCTGGTAAAATCTCCTGCAGTTTGAGATTTATGGTATAGCAGCAGGGCGTAATTCTCCTGGCGTATGTTCTGTCAGGCTGGTTATTGCTCCATTTGGATCCTGTTCCAGTCTACCTCCGGCAAAGCAGGGGATGTTGGTTCACAAAAATATACATGAGGCTTTATTCAAATGTGGGAGCCAGGAATGAAAAGAGACAGGAACATAGCTTAGCAATCGCGTAGGAGCACAGAGCTCCTCCTCAACAGTCATGTAGTAGAAGAAGATTTTTAACCTATTCATTTAAATAAACTGCAACAAAACAACACCCCACAAAGAATATGTAAATGTAATATCAGAAATAAAGACATAGAACACAAATAAACACATGAATCAGAGGAGATATAGTTCTTATATGCAGTTAACACTTCTTCACATGTTTTCACCAATATTCTTTTCGCTTTTAATCCACATTAAAATGTTGTATTTATGGCCTCATTCAGACCATAAATACGAATTAAATTAATTCTTGCCCTGATTTAAATCCATAGTGTGATGTCATGTGCAACAGTGAGAGATTTGTGAGGCCGTCCTGTTTTATGCAGGTCTTTTTTTTCTGATGTAACTTAAAAAGGGACACAAAATGCAGCCTCCCAGAATTACGCTGTCAGCACCACTTTACTCCCCAGCTCCATGTGTTTACCTACTGAACTGTGTTTTGATCAGACTGACAGGTAGGAAAAAAGGTGTTCACGGAGTCACGCAGAAAAGGAAGCTGCCTGCTTACTCAACAAAACTCATATGCTTAGCAGAGATTTCCTCTGGGTGATGGTCCAGGCCCATTAGGACCAGAAATATCTAGTACACTTTTGACCTCATTAGCTCCCCGCTGAAAGAAAAACTGTCCTTTTTTTCACTTTTTAAAATGTATCTATTCTTTTTTACCAATGCATGTAACCAAGTACCAGTAGTCTTGATTACTCATCAGACAGATTTTTTCCACACAGAGATGTCTGTGTAGCAAATAATTTAGCTTCAAAACATTGTGTTCAGGGCAGCTCTATAAGTCACAAAGGAATACTTAGTGCAGAGGTATGAACTGTAAATCTCATATAAAGTAAGGCTCTCATGCACCGTGTTCAGTATTAGTGGGATGCATCCATTTGCTTTCCTGCTTCCCTGACTGATGATTAGCAAAAAACATGCAGCGACAAATTTCCTTTATGTGTTTTTAGAGAAGATATGTTGGTTATTAAAAAAAGAACCCCCACAAAACCCTATTCTTAAAAATCTGATGGGATGGGACACAGCAGCAAACCTAAATGATGCAAGATCTATCACGTACACAAAGCTATAACGTGTTTAGAAAATCCCCTGCCTTTCTCAGGTTCTTTGACAGTTGTCCATGTCTTTATCTTCCTATTGAAGTACAATTTTGCAGATCCAAAAACAGGATAATAGTGGCCAATCTCGGGCGCTTGGGGATCCAATTATCATCCATTTGGTTATTCATCTATAACAATATCATGTCTTCGACAATAGCGTATAATACTGCTATGTTATCCCCAGAAAGAAGGATGGATACATTTTGGGACATGAAATGGAAATCTAATGTCTCCTACAGCTATTGTGCTGAGAATTTACAGAACATGATTTATTTAGCTGCGAGTTATATGGACACTGGATACCTAACTTGTGCGATAGGCTTGCTCTCGGGCAACAGTCTGCACCTGTTTTCACTCCTATTCCTCTGCTAATGTCTCTGATACCTGAATCCAGAGAGCTTTTAGACTCGTCACACCTGACAGGAGAGCCAATTATGTAGAGGTGAAGATTTACTGGCAATCCTGTTTTAAGTGCCACACTCAAGGCTATGATAGCACACTATACAAGATGTTAACTCTCGGGTTACCTGTCTATTTCCATGGGCCGAATGTCAAACCAGCCCACTTGGTGAATTTGTTGATAAGGACAATGGCTGACAGTCCTAGATGCACAGACACACACACGCACACTAATTGGTCTCGCTGTCTTTTGACTTTACAAACACGAGTGCTTTATAGCTTGATGAAGGTGAGGATGAATTCCAAATGAGATGTGTGCTATTTGACTGTGGCAGTAAAAGACAGGACGTTTGATTGGTTACCTCATAAAAAGCTCATTTGAAATATTTGCCCATTATTACTGTCAATGCGAGTTTGTTGGAGCCACGGGCAATTCGAAAAAGAAATCAATGTCACCGACGTTCTCAGGTTAGCTCTGATAACCTGAAAATGTAAGCTTGTTTGTCATAAGCTTATAGAAATACAGATAAGTAACGCACACGTCCTCAGTGAGGGTTTACATCTGTGTGAAATTCGCTATTACTGTGCTCTCATCTAGTCTTAAAGAAAAGCAATTAAACTGCTATATTCCATTTTATTTAACCTACAGTGGATAAAGTTGAATCCATTGCTTCTTTAGTAAATCTCTGTTTTGTGGTTACCTCAGTTATGTTTTACCTCTATCTAACAATGCTTATTAATCACAAATCTGTTCATTTTGTTCAGACACACTCTTCCCAATCTTCAAACCGGCACTACACTGACAGTAAGCATTACATTGCTGTCCCCTATGTACTGAGTCAAATGCAGTTTGCAAACTAATCTACTAATGTAAATGGGAACCTCACTGCGCATATGTCCTCACCAGTGCTGCCTTATCTCCAGGCACGAAAAGAAACAGCAACAGCATGCTCCGAGCTGGTCAACTTAACCAAATAGAAACAATGGTGTCAGAGAGTAATGCATTTGAAACAAATTTCATTCCATAGCTCTGTTTCCTCATCCAGCATTTCTGTTTCTTACATTGTAGAACGTAAATAGAACCGTACAGAATTGAGCCCGTTCTCCTTGTGTCTGCATCTGTAACTGACTGCACTACTGGAGGGTAGTGCAGTGAGATTATTGTCACTGTTTAACTTCTGGAAAGTCTTTATTCCAGTCATGCACAGAGCAACCTTTCTTGAAATATTCAGAGGAAGGGAGGAGTTGTAAAAGCCTTACTCCCCAACCGGCTCTGCACTTCACACTTGGATAGAGAGAATATAGCACACGTGTGCAAACCTGAAAAGGTCCTTGTAAAGTGAACCTGTGAGTCATCCATTATTCAGCGTGATCAAGCATTGCCTGACTCTCCTTCTACTTGGGAGGACCTCACAAATTTGGCACGACTCCTTCTGTCCCTCTGTCTGTCGCCACTTAAGTAAATGTTTGTTGAGAGAGACACGTGCTGAGAAAATCAACTATCAAGCTGCTTCTTCATGGTAAATGCACAATCAAACCGAGGGATGGATTAAATATAACAGCAGTTTGTTTTTTAATGATATGATTTACTGAGTAGCCACAGAAAAAGAGGTTGAAAATGAAGAACTTTCCAGACAAACATAAACTGGCCTGACTAATGTAAAAAAAACACAGCATAATTCACATGGTCATTTAATCAGCTTCTGACATTGAAATTACGGCTAAGGCTTTGAGAATCAGTCAGTCGGTCAGAACAATAAATATAAATTTTGTTCTCAATGTCATCAGAATCTGCCAAAGACAAAAGCTTTTCTGGTGCTGTGTAAATGTCTATGAATGTTTAGACGGCACTTAATGTCATTTTGGTATCTATAATGAGAAAATGATTAACAACTCCCATGAAAATGCAAAGTGACATTCGGATTTTGTTTCCCACACTCCCACAAAGAGAGGCTTGAAACAGTTTGGCAGACTCACACTGGTAATTAATCTGGCCCTTCCATTAAGCTGAAGGCATCACAAGACCACAAACTGTGTATAAAAGATAGATGTAGCCACTGTGGCGTCACCTTTTGGTTTGCACTATTGATTTGTAACCTTGGGTTTGTCATTCGGCCATCTCAATGTTGAATTTCTCGGACAATAAATGGCATGTGAAGAATGGGCCTGACTGAGAAGTCAAGGACAGCACAAACGTCCGTTGGGTGGCAGCCACTGCTCCCAACTGTCACTCAAAACTCAAACCATTAATTCTGCCTAATTTTTAAGTGTTTTGCATTTGACTTGAATAAGAAAAAGGAAAATTGTATGAGGGATTGAATTAGCTTTGCAAACTAATCTGTTATTGTATAACGCTTTTATATCTCTGCTATAAAAAAACTAAGCTTTTAAACTGAGTCCTGGTGAATTTTACTGGATTTGACTGCACAGGTTGACAAAATGCTGTTTTTGAAAGTTTATTATTTGCATTCAGAGTTTAGCCTCAGAGGTCACAGTGTCTGCAAAGCTGTGTCTTCCATTATAACATGTCAGTGAGCTTCGGCAGAGGAAAATATCATTCTCAGATGAATATATGCTGTTATCTTAAAATCTGGGCCCACGAGAAACGGAAGGCCATGACCGGGACAATCAGAGCTTTCTCTTTATGCGTCCCAAATGTACCAAATTTCATGGCCGTCTCTGTAACAAATTTAGTTAGCATTATTTCTCCCTCTGGACAAATACTGTACTATTGTCCTTTTACCATTGAAGAACAGAATGTAACTGTCAAAATAAGTGTTTTTCTTATCAATGACTTTAAACAAAAGTGAGGTATTTTCTCAGATCTTCAGATGACCCTATCAGAGTTGTAGCGTGCAGGTGGCAGAAGCTGCAGTGTGCAGAGCTGATGGGAGGGAGCAGCTTGCTGTATCTCACAGTGGGTGACCCGACAGATTAGCAGCTGTTCAGATATCATTTTAAACCAAGTATATGCAACACTGTTTTGAACTAAACAGATCAGGATGTCTGGGTGTTTCTGTGTAGATACATCCGAGGCTTTAGTCTAGTTTTTTATTGTCCCATTCCAAGGGTCCTGTCTGTGCGTCATGAATCTAAGAAAACCTGAAAAACAACAACAACAACCAGCTACTACAATGAATCCCCATTTCCTGCTTGTAGTTGGGTGTTCCATTTTTCATTCAACACGATGAATAACATCTCGGGCTTTCTTTAGCATATGCTGTGCTGCAGAAGGATTTTGGCCTGTGGCATGTTTTACTTGTCCAGCAGAATATCTTCTGTGTGCCTAGTTGGATATCTGGAGGAAGTCATCCCAACTTGTAAACCTTGTTGCTCGGTTGGAACGTGTAGAAATCTGGATACAAGCCTCAATTTCAATGGTTTAGAAAGTACAACTTTAACAGAGAGCACATCTTTGATCTGGATTACATAAATAAAGCAGTTTTCCTCTTGAATACCGTGAAAATTCTACATCTCGCTGCTTTGAATATTATAGAAGAAATACCGACTTAAATGTTGATTATATTCAACCTCATGGCTGCTGGGGCTTTTATTTCCAGTAAAATCTGAGACTGATTGCGCTTCTTTTTTAGGCGCCATCTTTGGTACTTTTGCCCATTTTTTTCTGCCAAACACAGGACGTTTCTCCCTCTTATGTTTCACTTAAGAAAGGAATTTGTGTATTGAACCACTACAAGCAGTAGGCTGGTTAAATTTGTGAAAGACTCCCACCTTCTAATCTTCAGCTTGAAATGCTGTGAAATACACTTCCTGCTTTTGCCAAAGGGGGGGATGTGCAGCTCAATTTACTACTGCCAGCAGCACCTTTTAATACCCCATATCCCTTTTATTGCAAAGTGTAAAGCCAACATTTTGGTCTATCTATTTCTGGACCAGATAACCTCTTGGAGCAACACTCCAGGGTCTGTTTGTACTCAGTCAAGACACAGATCATCATTTAAAACCTTGCAATATGTCACTTAAGATTTTCCCTTGAGCGTTTCAAGCTAACAAACTGTTAGCTGTAGCTGAACAAATATACTAGCAAAAACAGATTGCCACAAGCAAGTACAGATATATAACTAAATGCTTGAGTGCTTTTTCACCTACTGTTGTGAATGGTTTTAAATGACTACTATGGGTTTAAATTACAGTACAAAAACTGTGAGGATAAACAAAAATACATGACAGTCAAAACTACTGACACTAATTCTAATTCGCTTTGGATCCCATTACAAGATGAATTGGCCATAGTTTGGTTTACAGTTTGATTGCATAAACTCACCATTTAAGAGTAACAGTTCATACTGTTTTAATTCACAGTAAGATTGATCCTGTTTGAAGTCCTGGGTGCTTTTCCCGTTACATATTTTTTTACCTGAGAGAAAAGTTGATCATTTCAGGGCTCCTCACTTTGTGTGGGGTTTAAAAAGACTCCACTTGTGATAGCAGCGTTCTGCAATGGAACAACACTTGATTCTCCAGCTCAGTCAAATGAAATATACCTATACCCGATCATTTGGTGCTAAAGTCATGACTACTAAGTGGGGTCAACCCCTAGTGGAAATGTTGAGTATTTTATTCAAACATTTCTATGTGTTTTGTCTAAAAACATTTAAAATGATAAACTATTTTGTGTCGTCTTCCAGGAGTGGTCCCTCAAGTGCATCCAGTGTATCCATTTGAAAATGATCCTAAAAGGCTGAAAGGGATGGTGGGCTTTACTGTTGCCATCGTCATCGCCTTGGGAAAGTTCTGTGGCCAGCCACTGGGGATCAGGTGAGTTGGTTTCCATTGTCCTCCCTGGTGACTGGAGTCTATTAAGGACCGGCAGGTGTGGTGTCATAGGTTCAAATGACAGATCCTATGTGTATCGGTGGTGTTGGGTGGGGGTGGATTATGAGTATAGGATGGTTGAGAAAACATCCCATGCTCTTAGCTCAGAAATATTTTAAACTCCCAGCTGGGAGCTGTATGTTGTGTAGGTGAAGGAGCATCATGGACTTGGCAGGTGTTCTATTCATAATTTACAATAAAGCTTGCAAAAATAACAATAATGGCAATCATTGGAAAGTTGAGCAATTTTGATTAATTGATTATGTAGTTTAATTACTTTTAAAATAAAGTGTGACATCATACCAATATCTTTAACTTTTTTAAACTTGCGAGGTCAAATAATCTTATCGTAGATATGAATCTGAAGAAAGAGAGAACATAAATAATGGATGAAAAAGTCCACATGTTATGGAATTTCTTGGTTATTGGTTTTTGCATATATCCTGCATCAATGTGTTGTGGAAACACAAACAGCCTTTTGGATAAAAGTGAATTATCTCCCAAATCCACCACTTAATAGATACTCCTTTTGTTTCAGAATGTATTATTAACACCCTTTCTAATCTACGAAGTTATCCAAGTATGTTGCATGACAGAGTTAATTCCAAATTTTAATCTCTCAGTCTCACAGCTTCCAGCATGTGTGCTTTCAATGAGACAACAGGACCACAGAGTGTGCGATGGCTCTACTTTTACATATCTTAAAGCAGATATTGCACTTCCAGTGAGTTGTGTGGAATGAAGAAGATGTGGCCCTCACTGCTTGGATTTAATGGTTCCACTGCACTGGTCCAGCTGCTCACTCTGCCTTCACGCCTGAGTCTCCCAGCTTCCTGCTGCTTATCAGGAAAGACCAAAAGGCCTCTGGGAAAGGTGCAAGAAAGCTCAGATTTAACATTGTTATGTGTTGGGCGATGTCCCGTCCCCATCTACACCTCCTAATTGCCTGCTCCTCTTAAGCTTTCAGAAGGCCACGGGGCAACAAGCACTGTAGTAGGGAGATGGCTGCCCTGCAGGACGTCCACAGCCACTCGGTGCTGAGGCTGATTCAGAAGCCATGCTTCGCTGGCAGCTCTTTACTATCATTGTTGCTTTTACTGCAGTGCAGCTCAGTGGCATCAATACAGTGAGTTATTTGTCACACTAAGGCATTTACTTTAGCAAAAGAGCTCACAGCTCTTGGGGTGTGGTGTATTCTTCTGTATGACCGGCCTGTGTGTGGACTGTGTCCCAATCTGAGCTGATGATCACAGCTCTGAGGTGTGGCCAGTGGGTGAACCTGTTGACTTCTGTGACTCAGACTGGACCTACACAAACTGCACACATCGCGTTTCACTCCTGTAAATGTAAATTTTACCTTCAAATACTCCCCTCTCTAGCCTCTGTTAGTTCTAGTTTGTTCTTGTCTGATCATGCTTCAAACATATTCTTGAGGCAGAAAAGAGAAAAAAGCATACCGTTTTACATAAAGTTTATTTTGGAGACTCACTGTTGGATAAAAGGAAAAAAAACTTCTAAGGTCTCTCAATGCTCTCTCTTGTAATCCACTTGTATTTAATCCCTTCATATGTGAGTATAGGGCCCCCATGTGGTTGTTTAATTGTGTGCAATACTCACAGTAGGTTACTGTACCAGACTTAATGTGCTTTGATGTCGCAGTTTGTCCTGATTAGGAGTTGGAGCTAGAAGGGGCTGCAAGTAGAGCAGGTACATATGTACACAAACCTTTGCACATTGGCACATTGTGACCACGGGCTAGATGACAGATTAAATAAACTGGCTCTTGAGATTAAATGACTCATGCTAATGTCTCTTTGTTGCAGAAGTTGGAGAACATTTGCTTCCTTATATTTCTATTTTTCAGCCTCACTTGTGTCAACTATGGGAGGTTCAACATGCCTCAAACCAAAACTTAAGCAGCGCTGGAGATCACTGAAGATTTGGGGAGGTGCATCGCAAAGCAACTCAAGACAAAATGTTTCCAAATGGGGAAACCAAACTCTGTGGATGTCAGAGTTTGTAATCTGACCTGATTTGGAATAATAATTGTCTCTATTACCTGTCTGAATGCTTGTGGGATCATAGATATAAAATGAGCATAGTTTTTTAACTTAATTTGAGGGTGACAAATATACAATCCCAGTCACACTGAGGTAATAAACAAAGAAGAAAGAATTGGTCTAATGCAGTCACTATAGGCCTCTTCAATGCAATGCTTTTCTAAGACACATTAAAAGATTTTCTATTCTTGTTTTTCAGGTGTATGACGTCATTTGTTTTTTTATCAGTTATTTTCTTGGATGAAGTTCAATTAGAATCAAGAATCAACATGGGCTGTTAAACATTTGCTCCTCCTTGACCTGCATCTTACAGGAGTCAGCTTTCATCATTAATATGAAATTCAATACGCTACCAACATTGGCAAGACGTTTTATTTCCTGTTGACATTTTGTTTTTTCTTTGCAGATCTTACAGTAGCCTATGGAACAAAGAAAGTACCATCATCAAGAGAAATAACACAAATTCATACAGTGCTTTACAAAAAAAAAACTCATATATTCATACAAATTAGGAGAATTTGTTTATTTCACCAGATGTAATCAATATATGTGAAGACAATTAGGGAAAAAGCAGAGTTTGTCTAAAGTAGAAATTGTGTTATTTAGACGTGTATTTCTTTAGCACAGCCTAAACCCTCTTAGACAACTATCTGAGTACTGGATCAGATATATCTTTCAGGCAACTTAAAAGAGAGTGCCAAAGAATGCAAAATAAATGTAGACTATTTAATATTATCTCACATAATACTGGTTCATCGATTAGATGTCTTTTTGTGCCTAATCATTCACAGGTCAGTGCTAAATGGGTTATCTGAATAGGTTAAAAAATTATCTGTTACAATGAATGAGAACAGAGAAAGTGGGAGTGGCTCAAGTTTTGTTTTTCATACTGCGGAACAAATAACGGATCAAATATCTATGAAAAATGCACAAAGCACGAGTTTTACAACTCTAATTGAAGAATATGCCGTCTGAATCGTGTCGCTTAAAATGTGCGCATTCAGGAACATCAGAAACCTGCGTGTTGTTTATCATTAGAAGTCAACGATTAATGTGAACACAAAGTCTTTATTTCTTTCAAATACATTTGCTCAAGTCTGCTGTATAACTTTAATATTTGAAACACGAGTTAACACTGGTTTGATCAAACTAAAACCACATCGACCACAAATCAAAATATCTGAACTGGTTTGCTTTGGAAAAAAAACTGTTTGGGTCACAGCAGGACTCACAGTACTCGGGAACTCCCCCCCAAACCTACGCACAAACTCGGCCCCGGCACATGTGTGCACCTCTGATAACACAATCTACACGCTCAGAGCCGAAAGGGCCCGTAAGACTCCTGCGTGTCAAACGCCAAAGGCGAGAGGCTGGACGCGTGCACAACCAACAAGCGTAAAGTCGGTTGCGCACGTCAGCAGAGAAAAAACACGCAGGTCCACGCCCTCAAAAGTTGGGTGAAACTGGTCATGTAAAGACCCCCTTCAATGACTGACGACTGGAAGAGTGACCGCGGAAGAGTTCATCACAAGACCCCGGACATCAGCTGGCCATGGACATACTGCCCAGCTTCTCCCATGACGTGCCAAAGGTGAAGACAGAGTTTGAGCAAAAGTGAGTGCTATCTATTGTGGGGGGTTCTGTTTTTTCATGAGACAGCAGGTCAGGAACTAGCTTTTTTTGTTTTATTTATTTATTTTTATTTGAGAAATCAATTGTATTTCAAAAATCCTCCGAAAATATCAGACTGCAGAGAACCACAGAAGTCCACTGGTGTTTTTTTCACAAATCAGAATGCTGGGAGATGTTGTCCTCTGCATAACTTTACGCCCTTGCACTAAATAATTGAATCAGCAGATACTGGAGCTGTGCCCCCACGCACAGTGTGAGTGCTCCAGCAGCACAAACACACCCCACACCTCCACCTCCACCCATGACAGCTTTAATTTGCTGGATTGATCTCAAGAAGAACTCACAAAACAAAAGTTTGCCGGTAAATTATTTACGGCGGCCCTAATTTGCCACAGAGGGTTGGAGCAGGGCCCCGACATCCCGAGCTGCTGTCGACGGGCATCCGGCCTCTGCCAGGCGGTCCAACAAAAAGATGAGGTGCACCGGGGAAAATTTTGACAGGAAACGAGCACCGAAAAATACTTCACGTAGAGAATCGATAGTTATTTGTAACAGTGGTGATGATAACAAAGCGGTCTTGATAACATAGGCTGCCTCCACCCAGCCCCACTCCCACCGAGGGGCAGCGAGAGCTGAACGCGGAGCGACCACCGTCTTTGGATGGAGAATAGCCAAATGGAGGAACACCAAAGTACATGACACAAAACAACAAGACAAAAAAAAAGGGAACTCATCAGAGTTTTATGACTTTTGCCCCTTGGGCTCATCTTAATCTAATCTCAGAGCAGAACCGATTCTTACACGCCGACAAAAATCTGAATGTGTGCTTCAGCCCGATAAAGCTGTACATGGTAGATCCTCCTAAATGGCTCTGTGGAGTTGTGGCTGCTCACCTCTCAGCTGTGTTCTTGTGTCTGATCACATGCAGGGTGTTTGTCAACAGAAGCCTGACGCTGGAAAGCATCAAATGCTACGGCTTCGACATGGACTACACGCTGGCAGGTAAGCGAAGGACCGTGCTGACCTTTGGGTCACCGCGAGGCGGCTGCTCGGACAGCGAGTGTGCTGAATTCTTGTTTGTGACTTCTGAGCTGTCCCAGACAGGTTATTGGTTGGAAGTGTGCTAATGATTTGCTGTGTGTGTATCTTGGTCTGTAGTGTATAAGTCTCCTGACTACGAGAGCATGGGCTTTGAGCTGCTGAGGGACAGAGTGGTGTCCATTGGGTACCCTCACGAGCTTCTGCGCTACACATATGACCCCAGCTTCCCCACGCGGTCAGTAGCAGGTTTTCCTCTCTCGCCATTCTTTATTCCCACTGTGTAAATAGGAAACTAACGCTATGTGCTTCCTCTTCCCTCTGTTTTTCTCCTCGCAGTGGTTTAGTGGTTGACACCAAATATGGAAATCTCCTGAAAGTGGATTCTAATGGCAACGTTTTGGTTTGCACTCATGGGTTCCGTTTTCTTAAAGGGTAAAGTTTGCAATTTGTCAACAGTGTGGGCAATTTTTTTAAAACTTGATTGGGAGTATTAACTTGTTGTTGTTTTTTTTCGGTATCCATAGGGAAGACATCCAAAACTACTATCCCAACAGGTTCATCCAAAGAGACGACACCGACCGTTTTTACATTCTCAACACTCTCTTCAATCTCTCAGGTACAGATTTGAGTCTTTTCCTTCTTCTAAATGGAAAACTGGGTGTGAATTCTGATGTGGAAATCATATATTTTATCTTTGAAACCTTTTGCTTTCCAGGATTTAAGTCAAAACTCACACAAACCGTTTACTTGCTTCCCACAGAGACGTACCTCTATGCCTGCCTGGTGGATTTCTTCACCAGATGCACCAGATACACAAAGTAAGTGAATCCCATTAGATACCCCCCCATGTTTTACACGTCCTCTCTACACAGTTCCCTTGTGTTTAAATTCCTAAACTTCTCCTCCTCCCTACCTCCGCTGTTCTGCCCTCCCAGCCTCCTCAAAGGTTTCCAGCACGGTGACTTGTTAATGTCCTACAGAAGCATGTTCCAGGACGTTCGAGATGCGATGGACTACATTCACGACACGGTGAGCCCTCAATACCCAAAGGGCTGCTTTCTACAGTTTTAAGAAAAGAACTGCAGACCTTAGCTTGTTGTCTAGACGTTAAAAGCCGATTTGTGTGTTGCACAGGGGATCCTGAAAGATCGAACTATCAAGAATTTGGAGAAATACGTCATCAGAGATGTGAGTAAAGCGAGTAGCAGGGGGAAACGCACGTCCTCTAATCGCCTGAATGCGGCAGGTGCTGACGGTGGGTGAGTGTTTGTTTCCACAGCCAAACATCCCCGTGCTCTTGACCCGGATTAAAGAGGTAGCCAAGGTCTTCCTGGCCACCAACAGTGACTACACCTATACAGAGGTGAGCACACAAGCTCAACCTATGCCAGGGCTAAGGCTCCTTACAATAAATGAGAAACCCCAGTCACCGGTGTTCTTCCTGTCTCTTTTAGGCCATCATGACATACCTGCTTGAGAGCCAGACCAAGGTCGGGCAGCTCGGACTGCAGTGTTGATTTTTTTAGGACAAACTCATTTGACTGACTCATGGCAGCTTAGCGCTTTCCTTACTTGCAGCCCGGACTTCCAAAAATCCCCTGGCGCACCTACTTCGACCTTGTTGTCGTGGACACCAGGAAGCCGCTGTTCTTTGCAGACGGGACTGTGTTGAGACAAGTTGACACGGTATGAAAAAAACTCAATATTTCTCAAGTGATATTAAGTGTCAGCAGGTTTGCATGTCAGTTTTGTGTATTTTTGACGCAGAACACAGGAAAACTGCGCATCGGGACTTACACGGGAGACCTGCAGCATGGAACAGTGTACTCTGGAGGTGAGCTAGAACTGTCAGATTATTCAGAAAATAAGATGAGGTTTTGAGCTTTAAGAAGCCAAATTACTCATTACTTACTTATTAATGGCAGAGGACTCCTCCAATCTGAGATTGGATGATCATTGTAACACTGAGAAGGAAACACATTGTTCAACTTAATGCTGGTTGTAATTGCACGATTAGTGAGTATTGACACATCCAATTTGGCTTGTTTTGCTCATTGGCTGGTTTCCAAAGAAAAGCTTTTAAAGACAGCAATGAAGAACCGGGGCTGGGTTTGACCAAGACTCAAGTTTTTAAAGTTCTATTTAAAGACAACAAAGGAGAAATTGTGTTGAATCTGAGCAGAAATGTACATTTTTTTCATCATAAGTATATTTGCTAGACGTTCTTGAAAATGTAGCTCTAAACATAGTTGATTTAACTTGTGCACCTTTCACTGTCTCCTTTAAATCGAAAGCTTTGATCATCCATCTTGATCCCAAAACTCTTTAAATTCACATTTTGTAATCTTTCCCCTGGCATAGTGATTAATGACCCTCAATACTTGTATCTCCTAATCACAGTAACCCAGTTAGGAGCAATTATTGTGTGTTAGTTACAGTCAGATAATCCCTTCATGCCTTAAAGTGGTGCAGATACGACATCCTGTCACTCTTTTCACGTGCAGGAGTCTGTGCATGTGTCTGTTGTTATTGTTAATGTGTTGCTAATGTTAAATAAACCCCCCGAATGACCAGTTTTGACAAGCCGGACGGTGCCGTTTCAGAACCTCAAGACGTGGTCCTGTTTTTCAAATTAAAACCTTTAAATAAATACAGCCCTGTCTGTTTTATTCTCATGTGTTTGTCCAGTCACTAAATGCAGCAGCTCTTCCATGTTTCTGCAGGATCATCAGACATCGTCTGCGACCTGCTGGATGTCAAAGGTAAGGACATCCTCTACGTGGGAGATCACATCTTTGGCGACATCCTCAAATCTAAGAAACGTCAGGGCTGGAAGACTTTCCTGGTTGTTCCGGAGCTCACCAAGGAGCTGCAAGTCTGGGAGGAAAAGAGAAGTGAGGACAAGAAGAGTCAGCTCATACTTGTACTAGTTTATCCTCGTTTGCTGGTTTCCAAAGATGCAATGACTGCTTTTATATTTCAGATCTTTTTGAGGAGCTGAAACGGCTCGACGTCTTCTTAGCTGAACTTTACAAGTAAGCGTGTGCCCATTTGCATATTTGTACCAGATAATTGTGGCTTACTCAAATGTTTGATATGTGCTCATTTGTTTAAATACATGGATATTTGTTTGTTGACCTTCTTCAACAGGAAATACTCTATTGAGGATAAAACTATATTTGATCAGTTTCAGGACCTACCAATGCAATTTATGTGCAAATTTTTCTGGTCTCCCATAATTACTATTACTATGTGTGTAATTATTATTATTATTAGGTTCGTGTGTTGCTCTTGTTATTGCAACAAGAATTAACAGAAGCAGTTGGGTTTACAATTCAGGAGAGCTTATTTCCGAGGTGCTGTGCTGCCATGTGGCCAGCAGGGGGAGCCTCAACACCTATGCAGCGTTTGTATATTTTCGTGTTACAGCGGAGGAGTGAGGAAAAACAAAGATAACTCCGGGTTAAGAATGGGATGTAAACCATCGCTTAGCAGCTCGTTGTTCACGTGCTTTAATCGTGATTGACAACATCTGAGTAAGTGATGCATGAGCTGCTTTTCTCTGTGGCCTGAAGGCACCTGGACAGCGGCAGCAAGGAGTGTCCCGACATCAGTGCCATTCAAACCAGGATGAAGGTGAGCTGCAAACGTCTCAACCAAACTTCTCTGTGTGTGTTTGTCGGTTGTTTTTTTGTTTGTTCGTTTTAGCTACCCAAAAAGCTGTGCATTTGCAAACAAACCCTGCCCTCTAGCGTTTCCATCCACTCCACATTTTACGCACTACGGGGCGGTAAAAGTACAGTGCAGTGAGAGATTCTTCGTTGAAGTTTGAGAATGCTTTGCTGCTTGTGTTCCAGGTGCTGACCCACAGGATGGACATGTCCTACGGTCAGATGGGCAGCCTCCTGCGCACCGGCTCCACGCAGACACTCTTTGCCAGCCAACTGATCCGTTACGCAGACCTGTACTCCTCCACCTGCATCAACCTGCTGTACTACCCTTTCAATTACCTATTCATGGCTCCTCCCGTCCTGGTTAGTGCTTTCTCTCTCCTCCTCACGATATAAAACATGATTATGGGAGCTTTTTGTTCATATTCCAAAGCGTCTGATGGTCGCTCTTTTCCAGATGCCACACGAGGCAGCTTCTCAGAACTCCGCTGAAGTTGCTTCAACAGATATGAGCAACCACACCATCACGGCCAGCAGAAACTGAGGTCTGCATCTTTACAGGAAGGAGCAGGAGTATTCTCCCTGGTGAAACTTAGGGCAGCACCGAGGTGTCTCGTGACGTTTCTCTTTGCGTCATGGACGGTGATGAAGGTGACCTGGGCACATATGAAGGGGCTCCTTAAAGCCATGACGTGCACCCTTAAGCATACACACTGCTCCACCTGCTGGCTAGAAACGGCTTTGCCATCTGAGACTTTATGAAACATGCTCTGTGGGTGTGTTCGAACGCAAATGCAGGCTCAGGGTTATTGTACATAAGAGTGTTTTTACATAGAGTGGTGCAATTGCACTTTAAAGATAAAGTTTGTGTAATGGTTTGTAGAAGAAATTTTATTTATTTACTTTTGTTTGTTAATCTTCCGTTGAATTGATCCTATTCCCATAGTTTGGTTTCCTTTAAAAAAAAAAAAAAAAAACTGGAGTTCCAGCTCAGCTTGCCTATACATGTTTCATTTCACATGTTCTTTGTGGCTGCTGTATCTGTCATAGAAAGCAAGTGCGGCGATTCCTGTTCCCATTATTGTTGTTTATTGGACTGTCTATATTGAATTGTCTTTCTGATGCAGTTAAAGTAAAATTTAAAAAATGTTAGAACCTTACACTTTTTGCATTCTTTGAGGGAAGATGCGGGTCATGAAAAAGTAGGAGCAAGTCATACGACAAAAAAAAAACATTTGTCAAATTAAAAACGCAAAATGTACTATTATAATCATTATTGGTATTTTTTTCTTCAGTAAAAGAGCAACACAGTTTTACTTGCTGCAGTACATGATCCGTCCACTAGATGGCACTTAATTACCTCTGCAACAAACCTGAGCATCGATCCCTCCCTGGCTCCAGATTATTCTCATATTCCCTCAAACATATTCTGGTTATGTACCACGCAGCTACGATCTACCCTCATCCACGTAAGGACAATCCAGCCTCTGCTTTTGTGAGAACGAATGGAGATGCTATTCCTGATGCCAGACTAGTTGAAGTGATAGCCTATGTGTTTTTATGTATCACACATGAAAGCAGTCTTGCATTACAATTGTCAAAGTGGCAATGTAAGTTAATATGAGGAGCCCCAGGCAGCCTCCTCATTCATCAACAATAGCTCTGCTATAATCAGACGTGATTATTGTACACCAAATACACACAATGACACACATACAGACCTGTGTGGTCCCAGTGCTACACACTCTGGTTCACACATTCCTGCTCTTATGAGAGCTAACACACACACACACACACACACACACACACACACACACTCCCTCTACGCCGTGTGATGTCAGAGCCGTGATTATGTATAAGAGGTCTCTTTTTTTTTCCGCTCACAGGAAATGATCCAGTCTTCTGTCAGAGTATGGCACTTTTCCTGTTGTGCTCCTGCACAGATGCACAGATTGTTCTTATGCGGCTTTTTCTTTCAGCCCCGTCTCACGCTGCCGGAGAACATATGAGCAGTGGTGGCTGCGCTGCTGGTATGTTATGAGTCTCATGTTTGCCGTCAGTTCTTGCATCAGACTTAACATGACAAAGCCTCAGTGACAACAGAAAACAGCTTACATCTAGCACACGTGTGTGTATATAAGTATATCTATATAGCTGTATATATATGTACTTATACTGTATTTATTGACTAATATCAATTAATTTTTTAATGAAACAAAACAGGAATCAAAGATCATCTTTAAAAGCATGCTTTTTACAATAAGACCTAGTCCTGAGTTGAAATCGTGGTGGTACACAGTGGCCTCTCCAGCTCTTCCATCCGTCAACGGCTGTATCTGTTTAGATTTGTTATCTCCTATCGGCGATAGATTATTTGATTATCAACACCCCCTCCTTGTAAATTCACGTGAGGTTATTTAATTTTTCATATGAGGGCTGTTTTAGATTATTTGAATTTCCTTTAATACAGTCATTTTGTTTCTGGTCTGTATTTTTGCAGGATTGTTTTATTCAGTTTGTCATTATCTACTTTGTCCTCCATGTTTTTTTAGTCTGTGATTTTCCCACCTATTTTCACATGTTTCTCTAAGATATGCAGACACCACCAGCAGCATTTTATCTCATTTCATGTTTTAGGAAACAACTCAATTCACTCAACTCAGGTTTTTTTTTTCTTTTTTCGGATTAATTGATCATGATTTATTCTCAGACCAGAAGGACTGCTGCGGACAGATTGCTCTGTTTCTGAACAAGTTCAAACCCTCAGGGACACTGTAGGACGCAGGTTTTGCCTTTGAAATGCCACTGCCCTGCCACTAATGTTTGGTCTGAAAACAAGTCCTGCTTTCAACTAGGACCCTTGTAAACAGTACTTTCTACAACCCCCTGAAAAGAAAAGAGCAAATTGGTGATGTAAATAAGGCTATTTTCATCCTACTAAACACACAATCCTGTCTTTAGCAGACCTGCCATCTTTCTCTGATGAAAACAGGCTATAGATAGCACAGCAGACATCCAAACAAACACATTCTCGCATGCACTTCTTTCCCCTCCATTAGACAATGCATACTGCACTGCGATGGAAGAGCCGCGCAGCACAGGCATCAGAGTATCCGTTTCTCTGTACTTTTGTGTAGAGTTTCATCCACTTGTTACTCTGCAGATGGATCCATTACAGCGCCCGATCACACCTTTAATAATCACAGAGGTCTAAGTGGAGGCTGTTTACAGGGTCCACGATGCGGCTAAAATCTATGGAACGATTGGATGTTTCTTCTTTGGTGTTTTGTAAAACAAATAGCCTCACAGCGATTGTAGTTTGAGAAATTACATTTGAACAAAATGATGGATCTCATAGTTAGCAGGAGACAGGCAGAAAAGGCGACACATGGATAAGAAAAACAGCTCAGAGTTCTGCTTCTTCAGCGGGTTTGAAATCTCTATAATTGTTCCTATTGTCACAATGGAAACGTTCATGTAAACACCTTAGTTTTGATCACTGATGGATTTTCCTGAATATAACCACTAATTCATATATATTTATGAAAAAATTGACTTTAATTTTTTTTTTAGAGCATCAGTGCTTTTGCGTGCTTTTTCCATAAACTCATGTTCACAGTGGATGAGAGAACAATGACAAAACACACAGTCTAATCATTTTTCAGCAACTTTCATTTGCTCCAGAACTGTAAATAAAACTAGCTGAATTTACACAAGTTGGCAAATCTTTTTAAAGTGTCCTGGGAAATATGTTAATTACATACAATCTGTGATTGACTTGCATGTTTGAAGAAGACAAAAACAGCAAAAAAAAAAGTTTTTTGTACATGCAGTAACATGCTATTTTCCTCAGGAATGTGAAAGACTTAAAGAACTACATTCCTGAAGTCAATGTTTGTCTGAATTACAGACTTTTTTTATCTCCCTTTTAACAAAAGATATGGCTCTTCAAAGTGCATTTACAAAAAAAAGAAAAACATGGGACAAATTAGATTCATTTTATTGCCTTTATTCAGAACTGCTACTTCGGGAAAATGAGCAAAAACATAATTAGGTGTGGATTTTTTTCATCAGGAATCCAATAAAGACTGAGACATGTTTTGTGAGCTTTTCCTCTGCTTTTATCACTTCTTTCCAAAAAACATTCTCTCATTGAAATTTAATTTGTTTAAAGAAATTCATTAACGGCATCCAGAGAGACACATCTGCTCACGAGCAGCAGCCACGCAAAAACTAATAAGAAAAAAAACAAACAAAACATTTGCTCTTTCGAGTTCCGTGTTGTGCTCTTCCTAATGACGTGCAGATGTCACCGTCACATTAGCTCCAGTTCTGGTTTTGGGCGTCTGGGATTCACGGCGCTGCTGAAAAAAGCCCCGCTGACATGTTGGGTTTCACTGCTGCTCTATGCAGTCAGATAACTGCAGAAGCACCACCGTCCCCCATTCCACACATTCCAGGATTTCCCAGCAAGCATTGCAAGCAAGCCTAAACAAGTCACGTTCTTTACTCGGGGAGAATTTCACACAGTCAAGTGGCAGACCTTCCCCTTTTGCTTTCCCCCCTCCGGTGTGCACTCGCCTAGAGACACTTTCACAAATACGTCCTTCCTTCCCCAATTCTCACACAAGATTTTTTTTGTTGTTGTTGTTGTTTTGTTTTGTTTTGAGGCCACACAAACGCATTAAAGCCCGGCTTTAATGAACGCTCACAGCCATCCCCCTTTCACCTGAAACTATCTGGGCTTCCTCTCTGCTTTTGCTAACGGCCTGCGTGTGTTTTTGCGGCGGCGTGGAGCGGGGGGGTGGGGGACCGGACCGTGGTCAGACGCTTCCATCCCGGAGAGCCGGGCCCGACACTCATCAAAACAAACAAACTCCTTCGCTCCGGTTACTGGAGGGTTCAAACGCGAGGCGCGCACGGGAGCGGTGACACCTAATCTCCACGCAGAGGGAAGAAAAGAAAAGAGGAAGGCAGAACGCAAAGGGGGCCGAGAGGGCCCTGCTCCCTGCATTCCTCCCTGACGGCCCCTCCCCCCGTCGACCTGCTACCACTGAGGATGCTCAGAGCCACACATTGGCCTCCACCCCCTCCTGCTGCTTCTCCTTTTCATCTTATCGATACACACCGTGTGTCAGGGCTTCGCTCTGACGGCCAAACGACAGACTAGAGGGGGGGGGGACAGGAGGAGGAAAAGGAACTCTTCCTCCTAGGAAAACTAGTCCCAATACGCTTGGTTGTGCGTGAGCTCGGGGCTGAATTTACCTCCACCTGCGTCTTTCCCTCTTTCACCTTTGTGATCAGGCTTATGTCGAGCCAGGGTTTTCACCTCCAAAGAGAGGAAGGGAGGAATTCTGTCTCAGATTTTTCTCCCTTTAAAATGCCTGATTTTTCTAAAAGTGACCCCCCCCCCCTCCTCTTCCCCACACCCCCTTTTTTCCCTTTAAACTTTGCTTGCCTGTCGGCCAACAGGCGAGTGTAAACTGTCTTCTGTAAATACAGTACTGGGTAAACAGTTTAGGGGGCTCCGGCTCTGCGCCACCACCTGCTATCAGCCATCAGCTCGGCTCCCTGGCGTGGTGGCCTGAAACCGGTCCTTTAGCAGCGTTTTAGAGCGAGCTGGGGCCAAATGCTATGACAATACTATTGCACTGCTAGAATGGATGGTACAGTAGTGCAACATTGTCAAAGCAGCTGACCTCAGCATGTGTCAGCACGTGGACATGGGGAAGGCCATTCTTCACTGACAAACGCCTTTTACCCCTAAATAATCAACAGAGTGGGCTGTCTGATTTTTTTTTTTGTTGGGAGCGGAGGGGATAGAGTAAATCTTCCAATTCTGCTATTCTGTTCCCTCTTTTTTTACTACTAGCTGGGTATGGCTGTCAATGGCAGCTAGGAAAAAGGTTAGCACAAGCAGGCCTAGAACATATTGCACAACAACAGAGCAGAGGGGAGGTTTTCCTTTACATGAAGGCAGCTTCAGAGCTCCGTGTGCAGGTGAAGCAATAAATGGTGGTCTGGGTCTCTGTTTCATCAGCCAATGCCCTTTTAATATTGCACTGCTCATCTCAATGTCCAGTAGTGCAACAGAAAAAGGGCAGTGGACGACAACATGGCCACCATCAGCTTCCACAGCACACACTGGATTAGTTACCCCTTTTTACAGCTAAATGATTTCACACAAAAAAGGCTATGAGAAAGAAAGCTAATTATTGATATAGATGAATAAAAAAAAAACTAAGTCTTATCTCAGTTGCTTTTTTTCTCTTTTCATTAAACTGGATCCCATGAAAAGTACAGACAGAAGAAAAGAATGCCCCAAAAACAAGCAAAGTTTAGGCTTCCCTGTGCTCTCCACAGCAACATTTTCTTTTAAAAGAAGCCAAAAAATCATGTCAATGTGAATTAGGGAGAGAGAGAAAAAAAGAAAAGAATCCGTGGGAGACAATGGTTAGGACATGACAGATTAACAATATGACTTTTCACAAGTGGAGTTAAATGAACTTCCCAAATTAAACAGCACTGGCTCCCCTCACCCTGGGAGAATGGGAATTTCCCAGCATGTGGGCCCATACTATCCACTCCACTAAATGACATGCATTCTAATTCTGGTGGAGAAATGGGAGGCTGGAGACAGGCGACAGGGAGAGGGGGGGTGGACACACACACTTATAGCTTTCAGGGGAGGCTAAACTTAAACATTTCAACGCCAAGAATCCCAATACTCTATATCCACGATCAGCTCTCAGCTCGGATTCCTCACTCTGCCCACCGTTCGTCGCCCCCCCTCCCCTAAAAAAAAAAAAAAAAAGCAACATAAAGACAACGCCGACGTAAATGAACTGGCTTCTTCAACAGGGGGAAGGGGGAAAAAACACGAAAAACTTTACCCAAAAGTTGCTCGGCTCCGTTTACGGTTAAATGGCCTGTCGCAAAAGCGGAGCCCGGCTCGGAACCAGAGAGAACGAGGTCCTGGAAGTTTGCACGCGGAATGCGTAGTTACACAACCTACAGGGTCTATACCATGGCAGAGAGGACACAGGAAGCCTCCAGAACACCGTGGCGCTCCCTCACGCTCGAGCCCTTAAAAAAATCCTGGAGGAAAAAAAAAAAACCCGCCACAATGTGTTTGTCCCCCCCCCCCCCTCACACACAGAACCCCCCACCAAAATAGCAAAAAAACAGAAGCCCGAGCCCCGTGGTGATGGCTATACGTTTCTTTTTTCTTTTTTTTATCCGCCATATATCTACGTGAGCGGCCTATCCGCCTCCTCGAGCACTCCATCTGCTCCACGAGCCGTGCTCCGGCCCCCGGCCCCCGGCCCCCGGCCCCGCGGAGGGGCCGCGGCGCCGGCGACTTGTTAGATTGCACAACAGCGTCCGGGCCGCGCGCGGACACCCCCAGGTACCCGCGAGCCCCGCGGAAATGCGCCCCCTCGAGAGGGCCGTCACGAGGCGACGGGGACAAACCAACCAACCAACCAACCACCCCCCCCCCCCCACACACACACCACCCCCTTACACACACACACACACACAAGCGAGCCGCGGTTCTCTGTCCACAAACCGAGTCCTGGTCAAGTTTTGAAGCGAGCTTCCAGATGCGCAGCGCAGCGGGGTCGACTCAACTCTTTCTGGCTCCCGTCAGGTCGCGCGAGCGGGGAAAAGAACACCCCCCCCCAAAAAGGGAAAAGCCTCCGCACGTTTGCAACTTCCAACTTTGCACCGAGCTCTTGGCAATTTAAAAAAAATAAAACGCAAAATCGGCTACAACTCACAGCGGACAAGCTCGCTCTCTCTCTCCCTCTCTTTCTCTCTCTACACCCCCCCTCCACCCTCCTTCTCTCCCAACACCACCTCCTCCTCCTCCTCCTCTTCCTCCAAAATCATGAATAGTATCGAGCCAAGGGAGGGACGGTCCGTTATAGGCGAAAAGAGAAGGGGGGGAGAAAAAGTTGTCCATAAAACAAAGAAAAAGCGACCCTCTCCACAAACCCACTTGGCGGTCCTCTCCTCCGCGGCTCGGCTCCGTCATCCCGGTGGTGGTGTGGGGGGGCAGGTGGGTGAGAGAGAGGGAGGGGGGGGGGGGGGGGGGCCGCGGGGGGCCCCGGCCCGAATCCCGGCGGGGCGGGGACGGGGGGGGGGGGGGGGGGGGGGGGGGGGGAGAAAAAATCGCAAGTCTTCCATGCACAAGCACACGGCCTCGCAGATCCGGACTCCATCTTTGACTACTTGACATTCAGAGCCTGCCGGAGCAAATTCCTCGTTTGCATGCCTCCCACTGATTGGCCTCTTCCTGCGCTAGTCTTTGCTATATGATGCGCCATTGGTTTGGGCTCGGCGTGGTCGACGTTTCCAGCGGGCACGCGATTGGCTGGGGGGATGGCAAGCGTCACACCGTACAACGAATACCTGTTTAATGTGTCCCATTCACAAATTTCTCCTAGTCTTACCGCACCGTGGACGTGGATCCTAATGACTTTATTTACTTTGTGGCGCAAACATTCGGTGCACTTATCGAGTGGATTGTATTAAGTGTGTAATTGGTCCCCGGAGGGGGCATTAAATGTATTCATTGTTCAAATATGGACTAAGCCCGGCTTATCAGACATGAGCTCCGAGGATCAGGCCCTACAGTACTGACCTCAAATTTTAAGCGATCGATTTACTATGGCTAATTATGAAGAGGAGGCTTGGTTTTCAACTCCTATCTCAGCCCCGCAATGGCGCACGTTCCGGGGCCGAACGGGAGCCCATTCCATGGCACAGACGTGCAATAAGTAGAAAAGTTCCCCCCCACCCCCCCTTAAAAAAAAAAAAAAAAAAAAAACAAAAGTTTGGACACCCAAGATGAGCGTTCATGGTATAGTTTGTGAGGGATCAATGGCCGGATCGGATCACACGGTGCTGGAGGAGGCGGACCCTGTGGGCGCTTTGATTGACGCACAGAGAAGAGTAGCGGGCTGTGAAATTTGGCATTCCTGGCCAGAGGAGCTGAAATAATGGCATTATCTAGTGGGAGAGGGCCCACTTTTCACTCCCCACACACCCACCCGACTTTAGCCCACTCAGAAGGGATCTGATTGTGCAGCCAGTCGGCAGAAAAATGTTTGATGTAAGGCGGGGCGCGATGGATCCGGTGAGGGTTTGGCGCAGTGATGACCCCTCTTCCTTCCCCCATACAGATGGGGCTTTTTTTTTTTCTTCTACCCCCTTTTTTTCTTTCCCGGTGACTTTCCACAACTGCGTGTTGTTCCGCCAAAAGTTTATGACACAAACGTAATATGTTACGGATCATGGAGACGTGTGAGCCATCTGGTCACAGATCTAATTATAGTATATCTTGTGATTTCACGACTGCTCCAATAACTCTATTTATAACCCGCATCTCCTCCTTCCCTCATTCATAAATCGGATTGGAGTGGTTGTTCAGACCACTCGTCAGAAAGTGTTATGGACACTGCTCTCATCAAACCACCAAAGGCTTCAAATGAGTGCTCCCACTAAAATTCAAGCCACTGTTTGTTCCCTTTTGTGCAAATTAAATTGTTTAACCTCTTCTCAGTGGTTTCAGGGAGCATTTAAACTGCTGAAATATCAAAGGGAAATATTAACTGAGCCTAACAACAGAAGATTTGGTTTCATAGATTAGAACGAATAAATGTGAAGCAAAACATTTGTCTGACTAATTCAAACAACAACTAAGCAGAGATAGAAAAGAATTCCCTGAGCTCCAACGTTTGGAGCTGCTATTCCCTTCAGAAGAAGTTGTTTGAGCTAATCAGCTCCTAAATTCAATCTGAGTCAATCATGTGTTGAAATGGTTCCTTTTGCTCTTTTAAAACTAAACAAACTCCCTAAAACTTTCAGCCAAACATTCTGTTTATTCTGTGATTTTTAAAGTAAAAACTTTAAAAAGTGTCCAGGCATGTGTTTCCCCTAAAATGAGTGTTGTTAAAAATGTTAAATAAATTATCTATATGCTTTTTAAAAATCAAACAACATCAAGTTAGGAGAGTTTTTAAAATACTTTTATGTTAGGACTTTTTACACTTCTGCTATTTTATGCTTTTCTTTCAAAAAACCTTTTTTAAAGCAGTTTTTATCCAGTTATTTATATGTAAATAATGACGTGTTAAACAGTTACTTTAAATTGTGTTTAATACAAATAAGACTGAGAATTAATTAATGAGAAAAGACTCACAATTGTAAGTGGTCCTAGAATGTTCTCTAAATCAGAAATAACTCTTAAACACACTAAAACAATTTTGGATGATTCGTTCACGCATGTTTCAGCTTGCTGAACTGTCCCTTTCAACTTTTATTGATTAAGATCTCCTAAACAACTCCTAAAATCAAAGGTTAAACAGACAGGGAAAATAAGGGGGCTTATTTCACTGCTGCTGAAAAAGCAGCTTGATTAGAAAACATACGGATGAACTGAAAACATATTCACAAAAACAGCAGTACAATTCCTCACATTTGTAAGATGGAGTTGAGCTTTTTGTCCAGGGATTTCTCCACACTGCTGCAACGTGGCGGGCTGGTGTTGCATTTCCACACAAACTCATTTTCTGGTTGTGCTTTTAAACGGTAAACACGTGTGAATTCATCAGACATTTCCATTCAATCTGATTTTCCACAGGTTGTCCTGTTTTGCAGCCTTTAAAAATGTGGGTTTACAATTCATTTATTTACCAAAGAAAGACGTGAAATTTAAGAGACATGCTAAACTGTCGTAATTCTACAGGAACCAATGGGATGTGAAAAAGGCTTAAGTGTCCTAAATTGTACCTGCAAGTTTAAGAGGCGAGCAGAAAAAAAGTGTGACAGAGAGTGCCCCAAAAAGAGAGGAACAAAAAAAATCAGCTTTATGTTTTGCAAAATGTTTCTCATGAGCCTGAGGGGAAAGAGCCACAAAGTACCACTCCCCTCTGAAAGGCCTGACTCCAAACTGCTGCCTGGGTGAGGTGTCATGGGGGCTGAGAAAAGCCTTTTAAACATGGGAGTTATTGTTCCCTCTTTTTTCCCCAACCTCCCATCCTCCGAAAATGTACCTCCTTTCTTCCTCTGCCCTTTAACCTCTCCCAACCCCCCATCCCTCCATCTCATGCCTCCCTCCACGTTTCCTCTCGGCAGCTGAAGACCAAACAAGCTTGATGGATCGTCATTGATAATTTCCCACCGCGGTTAAAAAGAAAAGAAAAAGAAAAAGGTTAATGGAGAAGCCTTTGGAGGGTGAAAGGAGGGTTTTCTGCTACACCTTTTTTTTTTCTTTCTAGGAGAAGCAGCAGCAGACCCCACCTCGAGCACTGAGCCCCAGTGCTCCCCGATCTCTTCCAAAAGAGGGTTCCTCACCTCACCTCCCCCCCCTCTGCCTCCCTCTTGAAACAGACTCTATGGACTGCATGCATGACATTCCAGCTGTGTGGGTGGCACGGCTTTTTACAGCTTCTCCAACGGTACACAGGGCTCCTAAAGCCCAGCAGCAAAGGAGCCCTAGGTCCCATCTTCAGGAGCACTTCCTCAGGCAGGAGCTGGGCTTCCCTCGCAATTATTCTACCTGAGAAATGGGAGCAGAGACGCCGATGCTTTGTTATCTGCTGACCCAAAGTCCTACAGGACAGGATGTGGAAAACAATAAATCCCCAAACAGCATGTTGCTCTTCTTTATATCTAACTCCAGGGTTTTGTTTGGAGTCTTGCTGGGGAAACTCTTTCATCATTTCAGAACACTAAATAATTAGTCATGGTTACTGAATTCAGAAAATAACTCCTGGATCCAAAAGGGAGTTCATTTTCATTAGGTGTTTATTTTCCTTAATAATTCTCAAAAATCCTAACACTTAAGTTCTGCTATTCAGAATAAATCCTTTCATATCTTAGAGACCCTGCTGCGTGCAAAATGTTTCTATCCTCTCAGACCAAATGAAATGTTCTCATCCATTCCATTTCAGTTGTAAAATGTGAAGGATTTATTTTTCCCCGTTGTCTCAACGCTTTCTGATAAGAATCGTGATTTTTCTCTTCACTAAAGGTGCTGCAAAAGTAGGAACACAAAGAAACTAAACGGTTTATTTAACTCACTCTGATGTAACTTAGTTTTAGTCAGCACTTCTGAAATAAAGAAAACGGTTTGTAAGACATGTAAACTTAGTTATGTAAGATTAAAAATGTAAAAAAAAAGATATTTAGAAAATCTGTTCAAATGCCCACTTAGAAAATCATGCTGTAACACAAGAATGGGAATAGTAAGAACCAACGAAAACTTAATAACAATAAAGGAAACTTTGTTTTACACATTTTGACAGAAACACTTATAAATGTTGTGTCAGAAGCCAGTTAGGAAATGTTTATGTGGATCTGAAAAAAGATTCTCTTTGGTCTGCTGCACTTCTTGCATCAAATTGTAAAATCTTCATTTTTAGTTCCAAATTTCAAATTAAATTCCTTTTCGAATAGAGGCTAGCTTTTATTTCAAACTAACTTTCTTTATGGACGTTTGTGTTTAAAAACTAAATAAAACTTACATTATAAACATAATCTTTGCAAAACCACATTATGGAAATCCGAACCATTCGGTTATGAATTGCTTCTCAGACACATTCAGAACTGTTCATTTGTCTTTAATCTTGAGATCAGACTTGAGAAATTTCCCACTTCTATAAAAATAACAATTTAATTTGTATCATTGGTAAAGTATACTTTAACCAGCAGAGCTGCAAGGCCACAAAGATTTTAAAGAACCAAACTAACTCCACCTTCTCAAACCTGCACGCTTTCTCTCCGCAACAACCTCCATTATTTCCACCACTCCTCATCCCAGCAGAAGTTTATTAAAGCTCAGAATCTGCTGATGGAAGTCATTGATTTCCAACCACCAGCAACAGCAGCTAACCTTATCCATAACTCACAGCTAAGGCTACGTCAAGCTTGTTTTTCCCTTCCATCGGGCGAGTGCATGAGCAAAGTCCAAAGGATGAAAAAACTCAACCCCATTAACAGAACTTCAGAGGAATTCCTCACTTTACATACAGAATGCACATTGGGTCAAAGGGCAAAGGGCCAGAGGGGAATCCACCCGCGCCCAGGCAGGCAGGCCTTATTTAAACAAGCCAGGAATGCCTGGCTGGTGGAAGAGAGGAGGAGAAGAAGAAGAAGAAAGGAGAAGGGGGAGGAACCTCTCGGCCATTAAAATGAGCAGGGGCCACCGCCAATAAATACCAGCACTTTTTAAATTACCTGCATTGGCTGACTTCATGTGCTACTGAAATTTATTATGAGCTTTTCCTGCTTATAGATTTACTTGGCAGAGCAGGAAAAGATGTCTGCTGCTGTAATAAGAGGTTAAGTCACCATATATATGTTCACAGAGTGCTGTGCAGGTTGTGGTGGTGAAGTCAGCCTCTTAAACACACACTTGTAATTTTTTTTTTATATTACCGCAGTATGAACTCAAAATTCCCTGTACTAGCCATTTTGTAGCCGTGTATCAAATCTAAATGACGTGCAAATATTCAAGAAAACAGTCAGACCCGGGGTCTTATTACAGATGTTTTTGATGTAATTTGGATCGTCTCTGCAACATCATGTTAGTATGGGAAGGTTTGATTTTTTTTCTCCTGTATTGATTGTGTATTTCTGTTGGTCAGCATATTAAGGGAAGTTTGAGAAGAAGAAAAAAAATCCACATAGGGCCGTATTTTCTGTATGCATTTATCAGCAATTAATAATAGAAATATGTCTTCTTGAGCCCAGACCTCTGACTGAAAGAATTCGAGCAGAAGATCTCTTCATTAGAAACTAAAATTCCACCCCCCCACACATTTTAATGTCATTAGGTCCAGTCTGTCACCTACCTGTCTGTAATCTAACGGATCAATCAGCCACAAGCTAAATGCAAAAACCTGCATTCCAGGCAAAGGCCGAGCTCTCAGTTTTAGGACCATCTCGCCAAAATTTCTTACAAATGACATGCTACAATCCCCATAGCCATGTTGGAATTCTGTCTAGTTCAGGGCTTCAAAGCTGGACAGGAACCCTCAGTCTTTCTGGCCAATGGGCGTGGAGGGGTGGACCCTGCCCGCCTTGACCTCTGCAACCTTCCTCAACCTCCCCCACCAACCCAATGTCTTGCTCCTCATCCCCCCACCAGCCTCTTCATCTAGCCACCCAGTCAATGGGTCAGGCTGTTCATTTGTCTGATGGATTCAAGGGTCTTTAATGAGTTTAAGGAAACAAAATAAACCTGAGATCAGAGCCACCGTTAAACCCCAGAAGCACATCTGTTCATTAAGGTGGTTGCTCGGAAAAAAAAGAGGTATTATCTTAATGAGAATAAGCATTTTCAAGAAACACCTCGACGTTTATGTCATTTTTCAGCCTCAGAGAGAGAAAAACTCAATGATCATGGACATTACTCCCATTCTGCAGCAGCCTCTCAAAAATCTTGACTCAGCGTCTTTGGTGTGTCATCGAGGCGGCCATTTTCCTTTTAAGGCTCATGAGATCTCCTCGGTGCCCTGCTGGAGCCAATTACCCAACTGTGATGAGATCACGGCTTTCCGTAAACTGCTCAATTATCTGAGGGTTTCTTTCTTTTACTGCTGGAAATCTGCGACTTTTCTAGACCAACATACTGTTTTTTTACAGAATTATAGTCTGTGTCCATGTGGTTGCTGTTGGCTGTCAGGACACCGTGCTGCGGCTCAGCTGTGCTCACACTGAGAAATGATCAGGAAATGCTGGCAGCAAGATAAAAATACATTTTTAGTCTTAAAGAATCTGCAGTTCAGACATGATGTCCTGCCTTCTCTCTGATGAGGGTTGGATCTTTGTCCTCTAGTGCCATCTGCTGGTGGAGGCTGGCTTTGGCCTCGGTTCCGTCAGCCATTGGAAACCCACTGATGAAGCAGGAACACATGGACAAATAAAATAAAATAAAAAACATCAGTGTCTGCTGCAATAACTAAGAGTGGCAATCGATCCGTTTGCTGACCGACAGTTGACTTAAACCAAGTGCTGAACATAACTGGAAAAAACATTCTCTGTCCAGCATCTTAAAAAAGAAAAATGGCCTATACCCGTGGTTTGATTGTCTTTAAAATGCAGGTAAAAAACAAGTGATGTAACGACGTCAACACGAGAAACGAGAGAAGGAATATCTTCTGTTCATCATGTTAGCGTGTCAGATTTAAATGTATTAGTCAGTTTTCAAGTGTAGTTAAATCTAGGCTATGACAAATCCAATGCTTCAATTAGAGTGGAAAATTGATCAAAAACACTTTCTTTTACGAAAATTAAAATTCAACATGAACAATTCAGAAGTTAAAAAAGACAAAAAACAAAAACAAATGCATCTGTCATATATTTAAAGGACAAATCCAAAATCTAACAAAGTTTCCACTCTTTAATGAGTGTAGTCAAGTTTTAAATAGAATATAATCTTTTGCTCAACAACTTTTTAAGCATTACAACATTTGGGAACTGGAGTGCTTTTTCTACAGCACAAATTGATGCACTCTGCACATACAAAATGACAGTAAATTTGTTGAAGTCTAAGTCTAAAGTCAGAGGGTGTGTTTTGTAAAGATACGGAAGGTTGTGTGCTTTAATGTCCTATCTCAGCAACAAATAGTATCTCATCTGTCGTTATCATACCAGCAACACCCTTTTCGTACCATGAGGTTCTGAGAACCAGTTGGTTCAGCTTAAAATAACATAATTTTAACTACATTTAAGGATGAATGTGACCTCTCCAGATGGATAACTGTGTAAGGGCCAATGGAACCCCTGATAGCACTTTAATGAATCCAAAGAAAGAGACACACTGTTGTTACAGTTAGAGTCATGTTTATTTACAGCAGAATCCTGAATGAGGAGGGAGAGAAAAGGGTCAGGGTTAAAAGGAGACAAAGTGTTTTAGATCAAGCGCTTCAGGATTCATGTTTCACTACACAGTTCTTAATTTATTTTATTCACCTTTTTTTCTATACAGAATCCTTTCAGCCATAATATCAATGCACCAACAGAGTTCTAGTCCTCTGCTGGGGGGTGAGAGGCAGAGGGGCGGGGGAGGGGAGTAAATAAACAAACAAAATTTAAGCACTAAGGAAAAAAAAATTACAAACCAGGGGCTAAAAAGAAAAACATTTTCTATAAAAAAAACTTTTATCAACATGATCGTCCTCAGTTATTTATATATGTATATATACACACACACACAGATGTATATATATGCATATAAATATATATATATATATATTTTTCTTTCCATGTCCATGACAGGGTGAAGAAGAAGGTTTGTACTTCCACAATGTCAGAATTTAGACGACTGCACTGAGCGGAATGGCGGGCATCCCAAACCTGACAGCATTCAGCTCCTAATATTCAGTGTCTGGGAATCAGTCGGAGGGGGTCAGAGCTGACCACTGGCAGTCTGTCTGACCTGCAGCTTTTGTCACACCCGCTGACACCAGCTCATAGGTCCAATGCCTCAAAGTTGGCCGGCAGGGCTTACAACTGCGGTAGCCCTGTTAATGCAATCTGAGAAATGGTAAACTGTACACTGAACATGCACGGCCGAGTAGCATAAAAAATGGGGTCGGGGACGGGGGGTGGGGGCGGAGAAAAGACTGTCATTCACACATCTGTCAGACTTCCTGCAGTGTGATCGCTCATGATTTCCAGTACACGTTAGATATCAACTGACAAGCACCACAAAACATCGGAAAGACCCTAAAAAACAAACAAACAAACAAAAAAAAACTGTCTGGTACCAAATGGTGAAAAAACATCATGTGAGGTGGCTTTAAACTCTAATTTTCATGTTTTTTTCTCTGAAGGGCACGACTGACTCACAACTCCCCTCCCTACGTCTGAACAGGTTTTATGATTTGATCAAGCACGCGCATACAGAAATGCACACACACACACACACACAACCACCCAGCCGGGAAACTTGCATGAATCTAACCACAGTCAGTCCTCCAACTCCAGAGAACAGCAGCTCTAATTTGAGAGTAACCCCTCACAATAGTCAGGTCTTCATCGACTGAGGTGAAATGCTTAAATTTCACACATTCAAACGGGTGGTTTTGTGTCCAGACCCGATATCGACTCGTCATGATTTCTGTATCTGTGGAAGCTAAAATAAGTGTCTTTTAGTGTTTGTGGCCTTTTACAGGCTTAAAATTCAGATGTGTACGACTGCTTTCATCTTAAAAACCAACATGATGACCCAACATGCAAAATGGACTTTAAAAAAAAAAAAATGTACCCACTGTCAAGTTTCTACAGACCTTTTATTAATTTTCTATTTTTAAAATGAGGAGACAAAGACCGTTTCCAAACAATGTCATGTGTTTGACAACCTTAGATCCAACACACACCTCAATGGAAACCTGACTATTGCCATCCTTCTTTCATTCTCGTCATCAGATCAATTTAAAACCCGGTAAAACAACCTTTTTCTGCTCTCCAATACACACACACACACACTCACAAACGAACGCACACACAGATACACACAAGCACACTTCAACAGAAGAGCAGGGAAGTCACTTTGTTATTAACCAACAACCCTCGGCCTGGTTCCAAACTCTGGAGTTGAGCTTCTTGGTGGTCGGACTAAACCCAAGTGACAGCCAAAGTTCTCCCAAACCCCTCTGCTGGCCGTGGTCAGGTTCCCACCCTATTCAACATGCTCTCAAACACAAATACAAACTCAATATATTGCAAATACATGTGTACACATATATACAAATAGAAGCAACCCCTCCAACGCTGGTGAGGAGGAAGGGGGGGGGCCCAATGTTTTATAATGCATCAGTTTTGTATATGACAAGAATAAAACTTTTCTAAATAAAATACATAGTTATCTGTGAGGGAGGGGGATGAGGACAGCAGATGAACGGAGGAGGAAGAGGGTGGGGCGCGCCGGGAGTGTCAGGAGAGAAGCCATTGTGGAGAGGATGATGAAACGGAGGAAGAAAGCAGAGATGAAAGAGGGAGACGGACGGAGAGGGAAGTTGCCTCTCCCGTTCTGTGTGGCTGCTTCTGGGCACCGCTGTGCGCCACCGGAACACTCCAACCCTTCTTTATTTCTTGAAATAGTCCATTAATAATATTAATGATGACCACGACAACGCTAAAAAAGAAACAAAAAATCATTTATATATAAACCCCCGGCCACGTCTCACAACCGTAAGTCCAGAAAAAGTGGGGAGGCCTGGTCCATGAGTTCGTCTGAGAAAAACCGTGATGCTGGGGGAATCGACGAAGAAAAAGAAGGAAATCGCAGAGACGAGAGAGGCCTGACGAATGGGACGGGCCATGTGAAGGAAGTGGCAAACGAGATCAACTACACAAGTGGAAAAAGAAGGCAGGGAGGGGGACAGAACAAAAACAGCACAGGCAGGATGTTCTATAATGAATAGGAAATAAACAGCAAGGAGGAAGTTGAGATGAAACAGACAGGATGTCGAAACCGAAGATGAGCTGTGCTGGGGCGTTGTGATCCACACACTGGTGTCCTTCACAGAAGATTGGTGGAAAGCATGAAGTGATGACAACATGGCCTCACTGTGAGTGCGCGCCCTCTCCTTCCCTCTAATCAAGGGAAAAGATCAGCAGTCTTCCCCGCACTGGTTGTTCGTCCCCAGGTGCATCATACCTCCAGGAAGCGTGAGCTGCTGGCCTTGGCGTGAAAGGGCTCGGACCACATGCGCCGCAAATCCCCCTGAAGACCACACACACACACACACACACCATTAGGACACTAGTCACAGCTCCTGTCCCATATTCTGGAGAAAAAGGCTTTCTCCCTAACATGGGGCCTTATTTCTACAAAGCGTGATGCATCATTTCAGATGTGTAGATTATCTGCTAAATTTAGCAAAACATCAACATCCTTCTGGAGGAAGTTTAAAAAAAATACATCGATAAATTGATTGACCCCCATCCTGACAATTCACCTTCAGGTAGGCCATGGTGAGCAGAGGCAGCAGGGTGAAGGGGACCAGGTAAAGAAGAGCAGGCTGTGCGGCACGATGGATCCTGGAGGCCACTGTGGCAGTTAGCAGGCCTGAAAAGACACGGTGTGTTACCAGGAGAAAAGAATACAGAGGATCAATGTGCACAGGAGCACGGCGTGTGTCAGCAATGACCAAAACCGTCACCTTGACCTTTCACATCCATCTGCCCATTGATCGGTTGCTTACCCACAAAGTATCCAATGAGAGTGCAGTGGAAATAGGAGACGCGCTGCATGCGTCCGGACATGTTACCCGGCCCCGGGACTTCCCCTGTCGCCTGCTTCTTGTAGTTATCGTAACGCAGGACGAAGCACAAGAGCAGCCCCGGCATCACAATGTCTCCTATTCCCAGCATGGAGAAGTGACTTCCTGTGGAACTGCAGAGAGCGGAAACAGAGCTGAAACCCTAAACGCAAAGACCAGAGAGCCACTGTGGCTTCGCAAGACGGATACACCAATGCACGAGCGAGTCAGAATTTCATCACCTGTTTCTGAAATCAAACTCGGGGTTAAAACCACATGTGAAACTGAAACTAGATGTGACAGCTGTGACACGGCTATAGTGCTCATTAGTGCAGCAAGAAAAACCCTGACACAGAAAAACAATGTCGCAATACTATGTGCACCGCCGCGGGTGTGCAGGCAGCTGCTCCGCGTCTGCCACTTACTGCTCCACTCATTTATCCCACACTTGTTAAAACAGATGATGTTTTAACATCCTCCGCCGCTAAAGCCAAATAAACACGTTTTCTTAGGACAGGCGTCCTGCTGCCGGAAACAAGAAAAGATTTGAACATAAAGGGTCCGCCAGCGGTGGAAAGGACAACTTTGGAGCAGCCGGTTCTGATCTGATGACCTCCAAACAGCGGCATGTCCTAAATGAATCTGATTTTCCTGCCGTGTGTAAATGGCCGCAGAGGGCTAAATGAAAGGAAGTGTTGGCTAAGTGGAGGCTTAGCTGTGTGTGACTAAGCCCTGTGGAGCTGAGGCGCACATCTCTTCATAGCATTTACCCATCCCAAGACATTAGATATTAAAAGCTCCGCCTGCCTGAAAGGGGATGAAAGAGCTCTCAAAGATCATACCTTCCCATAATTTCACATTCGGGAGTGGTGCCTGAAGGTTTTTGAACGGTATGGGACTGAAATAAATATCACCTTAAAACCCAACAAATGTACACCAGAGCCATAAAGGCAGACAACTGGATCCCAAGGAAACTAATGAGACCAATTCATTCCATTCAGCTGCAGATTTATTTATCTTATTAATCATCTGTTGCATGTTTGGGAGAAGAAAAAAAATAAAGGTGCACCTTCCAGGTGATTCATCAGAAAAGGACTAAAAAAAAAGGAGACTACAAATTTAGTTTTTCTTGCTGTCGTATTTTGAGGAACAGTGTGTGCATGTACCTAGATATTGGCAACTGCAGGATGATTGACATTTCCCAGTCAGTTAAAATTAGTATCCCCAGACACATCTGCACATCTTTCACTTTCATAAAAAAAAAGATAAAATAAAAAAAATTAGACAAGGCTTCATACTGGGCTGTATAAAGGCTGTATAAAGATGAGAAAATGCCTGTCCTTCAATAAACACATTATTTTCTCCTTTTTCCTGCTTCCTTGTGTGATCCACAGCAGGGTGACAGTTTTGCCTCTCATTCACCACCAGGACTGGATATGCGTTCCTTAGTAAATAACCCCTTGTTTAGTTTGGTCACTTTTGTCTGCTTTTAGGACTTGTGCATAAATCTGATTTGCTGAGTGTAAAAAGCTCTACAAATATTGAAAATGGTTCAGGAGCTTTGAAGCACAACTGTAATGTTATGCAAGTATTACCTTGGAAAGACCAGTTTGCCGGGTAAAGACAGGCGGGGAACATCGCGGCCCATCCCCGGGCCCAGGTGCAGCTTCCTGGACAGAACATCTATTGGGTTTTCAGCAGGCTGGGTGGCCACTTTGACCATCACGTTACTGTTGAAGATGTAGGCTGAGAAAAACACCTGAAGGGAGACAGCAGGGAAATTGATCAGTTCCAAAGAAGCAGAGCTAGAAAACTATGATGGACTTCCGAGGCAAACCCAAAGTATGCAAATCTCCCTTTTTTTTAAGGAGGCGCTTTTTACATGATGACGCAACAAAAATATGGGAAAGACTTTCTGGGCTAAACTAAATTATTTTGCACGTTCTCATCCATGGAGCTGCAAATGAATAAGCCTAAGAAATTCAGTTTTAGAAGAAAAAGAAAAAAAGAACACCCTAATAGTTCGATAATAGTTTCCAAATAAATCTATTCTGGTAATCATCTGCTAATACCTTCATTAAAAAAAAGAAGATCAATCTATGTGCCAAATGAGTTTCAACAGTTCTTTAAAGGTCTTTAGGAAATAATTATTTGAGGAATAAAAAAATAAAAAATAAAAAAAAGAGTGTGCTTATCTGTTGATAAAGGTTGAACGGCAGCACTTTCTTACCCAGAAAACATCATAAATGAGTAGTCCTGACAGCAGCAGGCAAGACACCTTCAGACTGGGGAGCCGAACGAAGGCTATCATGGCGACGCACAAACCCATTGCCAGTGCTGAGGGAGGGAGAAAATGTGTCAGTTACACATCCGAGCTGCTACTTCACATTAGAATTTTAGGTGAGACAAGCAGAAAAACAAGAACAAGAACTAAATGAAAACCCTTCATTACTCAATCGTGTTTTAAAGCAAACTGATACCAGGGAGGTAGTTTAAAATAGGAACTAGTTCTATGTGTGAGTGGCTTTCCCCAGAGCAGCACTGACAAACAACTGAAAAAAAAAGGGACAAAAAACAACTCTTCCCCCTGCTAGCATGCTGCTGCAAAAGCCTGAAGACATGCTGCTAAAATCTTCACGCCAAATGAGTCACACCAAGTTCCCTCTTATGCAGAAAGATGATGAAAACTGAATTTTCATATATTTTTCAGCAGCTCGTTTCCAGAACGGCACCTCGAGCAAGTTTTCTGAGCCATTCAGTGCTGATAGGATAGCATTATTCTGGTTTCAACTGCCGTCTAACGGCACCTTTATATGCGTTTATATGTGCAGACCCTAGTGTTACCTTCTTCAAAACATCTCTGAATGAAAATCTGATCTGAGTTGGTGATTTGCTCTGAATTAATTTGAATGGGGGAGACTTGCTCCTGACACGCTGCCACAAGAGCCCAGGCTGAGTAACGCACCGTCCATGAGGAGCCAGTGTCCCGTCAGCACCCAGATGAGCACCAACATGACCGACAGCGAGAACGACAACAGTTCAGCCAGGGTGAAGCGCCCGCAGCAACCAAACGAGATCCTGCATTAAAGACAGCACACATGGGAGAGGTCAGATATGGTCGCTCGGCCGGAAAACACACAGTAGCTAGTAGGTGAGGCACGCTGCACAACCATAGCGAGAACATGCCTGATGAAAAAGAGCTTTGATTCAGTTTATGGATAATTTTTAGATAAACAATCCTGCTTCCTTCAGAGAAGAAGTTCTCGTGGAGTTACGATTTCAATCCACAATATTGTTATAGATAAGTCCCCTAGAAAAGCACTTTATAATATGATATTGCAACATTACTGTGGTGCTGCAGCTTATCAGGGGCCGTAAAACTGAGGGGGATACAGGGGTGGACAGCTATGACTTATTTACTGACTCTGGGCTTTTTTCTGCTTATCAGCTGATCAGAGGATCGACCCCCAGCTGCTGCTCATACCTGTTGGTTTAAATGAGTGCAGTGCTTCAGACTTTAGCTGTCCTGAAACTGATATGTAAATGTTCCATAATCAAAAATGTTACAGAAAAGCTCCAGGGGGTGATTCACATACACATGTTCTGCTGTCATAAGATCAAATGGAAATAGCAGAAGATCTGAAAGGGGCCAACAAGAAAAGGCAGAGAAAAATATGGTTTAAGTAGCCTTTATGCAAAGCTGTGCCTACAGTAATAAAACTGCAACAAATTAACACAGAGCAGAACAAAAAAGGACATTTGGCTCACGATAGTCATTATTAGCTTTGTAAACATGTCAAAACTATTAAGTGACTGCACAAATCAAGGCAATGTAGAGAGGTGCCTTAGTCTGTCAGTAAATAGGGAGGTTCTACTGGGGTCGATTTCTTCTCCTATGTTTCCGCTTAAGGCGGGAACAACTAGCTTATTCTCAATAACAAAACCATTCTCACTAACCCCATGAACTTTGTATATTAATCTATGTGAGAAAAATGTTGAACAGCAGACAGAAAAGATTTCCCATGCACTGACTGCGGTTTGAAGCTGTGTATTCGCTGTTAGAGTTAGAATTCACAGCTTTCTACTAAGACCGGACTTTTGACTCATAGTTGAAATTCTGTAAGAAATACTGAACAGCACAAAGGCCCGTTACAAAGGCATACAGAAAACTGTGAAAATCTCCATGACTTCCTTACTTGTTCTGTGGGGAGCAGGGTCTGGTCAGATACTGGCACATTGGCAACAGGAGGAATGCAAATGCAATTGTAGCAAGAACTGAGGAGAGGAACAAAGGCACAGCAGTGAGAACTTCAGCCTAATACGCAGAGACTGCTCATTTGAACCATTTGTCTATTTAAAGGAGCTGGTAATGGTTCTTAGATTCAATGCTCTCTGCAGTAAAGTGATCTTCCCCGGTGCGTAAATACTGCACACAAATGGGAAGAAGTCTCCAACAGCAATGTTTTTGTGTTGAGCTCATGGGCAGAACTTACCTGCAGTGCAGATGGTGAAGACCACCTGTACCGAGTCAAAGAAGAAGAACATGACTAGCAGAGACACGGACGCTCCTATTGGCAGAAACAAGGCCTGCGTCGAGTCTATAGTCTGAATGCCTGAAAAACAATTCAAACAGAGACACAAGAAGTGGGTATGAGCCGCGAACCAGTCATTTCCAAAAGCCGTACACCAAAAGCGGTGCAGTATTACTTACTGTTGTTTGTGTTGTTGTTATTGAAAGCCCCTGTTGTTGAAGGGTTACCATCTTTGTCCTTCTCCTGGTTCTCACAATCCATGTTTAATGACCTGAAGAAAAAAAAAGACAAGAAGGTCAGATTCTGATTCGACAAAAACACCACACCAGTAAACCATCTTTCCTCTCTATTAAATAATCGCTACATCCCAAAAGTAATAAATAAGCTATAAAGTTTCCACCCCAAACTTCGTGAAAGGTCATGCACCTTGCGCTCATATGAAAGGCATCCATTTTAGAGGAGAAAAATGCTTTTAGATAAAGTAATTAGAGTTCTAGTTAAACTGCAATGTGGAGAGACAACACGAACATAATAAAATGAATGTGCAATCAATGCATTAATCTAAAGAATGTTAAGAAGGATTTACACTATATAGACACAATAGCTTTAAGGTGTTTAGAAGACACTTTACAAAGCCAGTTACAAGGATACACATTTAGGCAACACAATTTCTGTGTTTTCAGGTACAACTTTGAGGTTATGGTAAAGATAACACAAATGGCAAGTTAATGCATCCGATGTTTGGGAAAACATTCATTCACAAAGTTTGATGTAGTTTATGAGACATAAATGCTTAACTTAATATTAATAAAAGTCATTTGAATCCCGATCAATACAACATATCAAACATAACATTGGTCATTTTCAGATACAGTTTATTTGCGACCTTACTTTGACTTTTAGAGTTGTGCGAGAAGAAATCCTGCTGGTACCTAATGCAGTAGAGTTTTTTTCAATCATCCACAAGTTCCTTTCTAAATGCCGCTGGCCAGATGTCACACAAACAAACTATGTGGGCTGCTTCTCTCTTATTAAGGTCAGTCAGATGGACTTCTCTTAAGATTCCAGTTGATTTGGGCTTGTTTTCATAATTGGGGTTGTTCGTCTCTGTAATGAGACTTGGCAACCTTAGCCCCATTTTTTTTAAAAAGTTTGCCGTTTTGGGCATTCCTGATGCAGAAGGATACAGCGATTAAGGTTTTTGATGAGCACAAACACCCCATAGGGAGACATGAGCAGAAAATGCTTCATGAAGGGAAAAGTGAAATAAATATCCTATCTGTGATTTAGGGAAACACTATAATTAGAAATTTGTCTTTAAGTAAGGTGAATGGTCATATTGCGGATATTGAGTCCATGTAGACATCCTGTCTGGAATGTGTTCAGGGCAAAACTGTTCCCACGCGAGGGTATTTTTCTACTTATGGATACTTTCTGTTCACATCACAGTACGTGAATGAACCTGGTTTATGACCTCCGAGAATAATTAAATGCCATAATCCAAATCCCGTAAGCAATTTACCATCTTATAAAGTTTACACTGAAACCAATAAGTGATGGTAATATTTTAATTAAACTCAGATCAATCAAAGCACTCCAAAGGGCAAATTAATATTTTCCATAAACAAAGCAAAACTCTGGACTCTGGATTTTTATAAACAAAGAAGGACATTTCCATTAGTGCATTGGCTTTACTAATGCGACCAACAAAAAGTGCTCTGCACGGCATTTTCAACTTAAAGAGCATTTTAAATGAGTATTTATTGACGCTTACCTGAAGCTGCCATAGACGATAAGAAGGATGGAGATGAGGAAGGTGGACACCTGACTGGAGTCGACTAGGGAGTAGGCCCTAAAAACAAGACATGAATGAGAGAGAAATTATGTTTGAGGGGAAAAAATAGACACTTGATACAAAACGTTTTACTGAATCATTGACCTTGTTTACATTCCTGCTTAATAGAAACAGAAGGAAGTTTTCAACACATAAAATAAAGGACAGCTACAACAAAAAGGCCTCAACACCACAGAGGGGTTTCTGCTGGTCAAAAAGGTGAATCCTTATCTCTCTACTAATGTTCATTCTGTAAAAACCTTCCAGGCGTGTATGCAAGAAAGGAAAGAACATTATTTTTTCTGAACTGAATATTTAGCATTTCCGACAGCAGACCCAGATGTTCATTGTGGCACCCCAACAGAGAGATTCAGGAGAGCTGAACCTGTAAACTAAGAGATTTAAGTCAGCGTGTCAGAATCAAATTGACTGCAGTTACATTAATATTAAGGAGAATTATGAAAGAAAAAGTATGAAGTTTCAGTCTGGTAAATTTGAAGGGAAGAAAATGTCACCCGTGACACGGTTTGACTGCAATAAGTTGTGCAAATAGAACTTTATCTGGAAATAAATGCTGTTTTTTCAAAACAACAGTCAAAGTATGATAATCATTGAATCAGTTCCATTTTTCAAGCCAGCATCATGATATAACAAAAATGGAAACAAATATTAAACTGCAATTTCAGATTGAACAGTATGAAAGCACATTAAAATTCTATCAAAACACAAGACACTGACAAAGAGTTCTTTCATTCCAGGACTTAAAGTTACACAGCACAGCATGTGTAAACTAACCAAGCACTATGGTGATTTTATACAAAGGCCTTCGTATTGTGCAAAAGGGGGGAACTGGGTCAGCAGAGTTTAGTTTATCCACTGCAGTGCTGTCACAACAGCAGACCTTATAATGTCAGGAAATCTAAAATCCCTCTTTGGAACTATGAGAACTTTAAATAAGAAAAATATCATGGATAAATGAGCTATTAGTGCATAACCCGATGGTATTGAATATTACATAAAGAAGGCTGTGGGGACACACAGCAAACAACTAAGCTGCAAACAGGAAGGAAGAACAATTCAATAGTCAAATTAGAATTACAAATTTTGAGACATTTTCTAAGAAGAACTCTGGGGGAAAAGTATTGATTCATAAAATATAAAAATAAAACAATCCATCAGGCAAAAAGGAGACACAGTTGAAGACTCTGTGGGAACTGTCTACCAGTGAAGCCGGGGGATGTTTCACCTTAGTTTTGGTTAATATCAGAAAATGTCTACATATACTTTATTTTGAAAAACCAATACTGCCAGCTCCATCCTGCCTGCAAAGCTGCAACAGTTATGCGCTGCTTGTAGGAAAACTAGACAGTCCGGAATAGAGGGAGGAACCTTCATTGGGTACTGAAAAAAAGGTACCCAAGGAAGGTTAACATTTGGTTTGAAACGGCCATAATGGTCATGTCACTGGAGGCGTCAGTGGGTATACAGGCCTCTATTTCACTAAGCCCACAATGGTTTCCACATCAGCCCAGCCATGACCCTCTAATCCAATTGCCTAAGAAAAGACTGGCATTGTAAGATTCCTGTTTTTTAACTGAGAGGTCCAAAATTGACTCTTCTCCTCACCTCGTGTCTTAAGAAAACAGCAATGAGGAGGATACAAGTGCAGTTTATGTCATCTTTGCTCGACCTGGGAAAAGCCATCAAACCTGTTTGAAGTCGAGTTTATGAGATAGACACACAAATTTCTTAATGCAGTTCCTGGTATTTTAGACGCTAAACTACCTGTATGTGTAGTACATAAAATGTCTGGTCATTAGCAAAGAGGCCACAGAGTGAGTAAAAAAGTGGTTGATGTAATCTGAACAGCAAATCCACACAGGCCACAGCTCGACACTGGGTTAGTTACTTTAAAGACTGAGAGACTGGGCTCTAAAAAAAATCATCAGTTTCAATCAACATCCTATTTTAGTACTTCTAGCTCCTTTCCTTTAATTGACATGCATTAAGATTACATTTATTGTGGTTTGGTGCGATTAAACTGAACTGGAAGCTTGCAACCGCAGCTGCTTAGTGGGAAATAAAAGGATTTCCCTCTTAGTCAAAAATGTTGCCTTTAACTTGAAGTTCTCGTCTGTTAGACTTTGAACAAGTGTATTAGGACCTAATGTAATCTCAAACATAACTTCAATCGTTGATCACTGGAAATTGAATTAGATAAATAAAATGTACAGTTTTTTTCCTTAGGATTTGATTAAATAACTAATGAGCTTTTCATCAGTGGCGAGGGAATAGCAATAGGGAGTCTAGGTGGGGAGAGGTAACATGTAGTTCATCGGGGAAACAGGACACCGCCACAACACTGCATCGTGCAGCTTTGCCCTGGTAGAGCCTGTATTTAGTTTGTCCAAGACAGGCCTCTACTTAACGGCTGAAAGCCACACTCCACAGGCATCATTTTTACAGCTACATCCAGTTACAATAGCCCCAGTATATTTGACCCTAGATGTGGGTCACAAAAAACAATATATCTGGTCCAAATATGACACCCTCATCAGTCACGCTGTCCTTTTGTATGTCCCAACCTTTGAGAGCTGCCCGTCTTACAAACAGTTTGGCTTCAAGCATTAAAAGCTGTGGTTAAGAAAGTGACCTTGTTCTTCCACTCTGACCCTAATGATGTCACTACTTCACTGTCACCACGACAGGCAAGTCCACAGCTAGTTTAATCTACCACAGCACTCATTCATATTCTGGTATCGAATGGGTTCGTCTGAATTCTGTGCACAGACGCCTGTAGGACATGAGTGAGATAGATGAATGGAACATTTAAAAACAAAATACAATCCCGGACTGTTGAGAACTGGCGGGCAGCCCAAAGTGCCATAAGACGCCCTTGTTCCCTGACAGACTTGTTTTTCAAATAACACAATTCCAATACCGTCCTCCATCAAACCAGCTCCATGCATGACTTGACCACTAACAGCCAGGTCAACAGGCCACAGTGAAGACCTTTACAAATGCCGCCACTGTGAGGGCCTGACATGTTTGACCGCCAGTCTTTCAAAGACATCGACCATTACACATGCATTACACAAGGGAAATTGTGAGCATGTGGTTCAACCTGATTGATTTATTTCACAGAATTCTTCCTGGATATGCATTTTGGAAATATCTTGTTTTCAGGTTTTTCCTGAATATAATCTGGGTATGTTCAACAGGACGACAGTATTCCGAGGAAAATAAAATCTTTTGCTTCAAAAGTTTAATTTCACATTCCTCCATAGAAGGAATGGAGGCACTACAGGAATCACAACTTGCAAGGAGGGTTTATAATTTGAAGTTTACTCCAACACGGCCGTGTGTAGTTGTGGTAAACGTCTTCATATCTGCATTTGGTGACTCAAGACAGGTTTTATCTGATGAGTTTGTCCAAATAACCACAGGCTTTGGATCATTGGCCAACAAATCATTTTTGTTTTTTTTTTAAACCTCCAAAGAGGGATTACCATTTATCTGCCTCCTCTTCCTTACACCAATCCTGGGCATACTGGGTTAGCTGGCATGAACGCTCCAGCAGGTTTACTCTGTTCTGAATGAGAGTCAAAATAATTATGTACAAAAATGGACTATTTCCGGTGATTACAAAGTCTCATTTAGGTCGAGAGAAAAGCTATGGTCAAGATATAATGCTGTTGTTAATGTTGTCAGAGCTCATCAACGCTGTAGAGTTGGTCTCAGGTCTCCCTGCATAAACACAAACAGCCCCTTCAGGTTCTTAAGGATCTTTATGGTGGTATTGTTCGGACTACTGGCGACAGTTGCTTTAGTCACCTGTCTGATTCACACACAGTTTGCTGTGTGTCATCACCTACTACAGAAAACCAAAGATGGTCACAAGTACAAGTCTTTCATAAACTTGCATTAAGGGCAAAAACCACATTAAAGACAAAGTGTAAACAGTTATTTAGTGGTGTTGCATGAATGACTGCTCAACAGTGTCAACAATAGTGGAGCCTAAACTGGACTTGTGCTATAATAGGATTTAAGGCTTACACATTAAGTCATTATGACCTGATGCAACATATGCACGCTTTTACCTTTGAGGCCTGATGTGACGTGGATGTTACATCAATGCTTGAGGGCAAATGAGAACATTAACACAAGAAAAAACAAAGTTTGGAAATATAAGAACAACAACAGCTCTCTAAATACATTTTAAAAAAGCAGGTTTTACTCTTTCTCCGTTCTATTGTTCAATGGCTGAGAATCAATGTGTGGGCAAATTGATTTTTTAAACAAGTTTTTCCAGCAGGTTCAAAAACCTGTTTTCTAATGGGTGACTATTCTTCTTTGACATGAAATATACTTCACATGAGTCAGGTTAGTGTTTTGCTAAGGCTGTTCTTATGTTATTGTATATAAAGAATTCTTAATATGATGGATCGACATCAACAGGACACTTTCCTGATGGCGCCTAAATTAACTTTAATCATGCTCACCACAGTCAGATGAACATAAATGGGGACATGTGCATATCCAGCTTTCTTTAAACATGACAGTTTTTTTTTTGCTCCTTCACACAGTGACGACACACATATGTATTCCAAATATAATCCTCAAATGAATTTCAGGACATTAGTCCCCACCAATTCTAGTATAGATTTAATACTCATGATCAATCACACAAGTAGTTTATTACGTTTAAGTTCAAATGGTTTGCTTTACCTTCTCGAAGGTAAATGGCAATCATTTTCCAAATTTTTGCTTCTATGTAAAGGGGAATAAGTTACCAATGGCAGAGCCCCACTAAGGCACTAGGAAGTAAACCTCGGTGCTTTTTGACCACAGAAACCTTTTCTTTTTGACTACAGGAGGGAGTATTTGATGGGCATTTTGTTTCCACAACACTGGGATTTTTGCAGAATGTGGTTCACAAACCATAACCCAGTTGTACTGTCAGTAGTTCCTGCACTTTGCATACAAAGTGAAACACCGTTGACACATTTATCAGCTTAATGTAAATTAATCTGTATTCATTAAGTCTCTACTCTGGGACAGCTGTTCATACGGGATACCATCAGAGCAAGTATTGCTCTCACTTCACCTTTAATGTGATGTTTAAGATGCTCTGGCTTAGAGAGCATGCACTTTAGGTGGTTGCGAAACAGAGAGAAGAAGTGAAACTGGACATGCAACATCACCCGCGATTCCTGCTGATGTGAAGGCTCTTGGTGTTGCCTTTAAACCATAATCTGCCAGTTTTCAAAAATTATTTACATTTACAGAAGCCTGTAAGGGCATGTTGACTTCAACTCTGTAGTGATTTATTCAGCCAGAAAAATAGGGGATAAAAAAACAACACAAAGAAATAACTGTAGACAATGTGGCATCCAAACAAATAGGTTTTGGGGATTTTCCACTTGGTGGGTGTTCTTCAATCGCAAGCGTGTCTGACTGGTCAAACGTGAACATTGCCAGTGGTTTAAGTGTTCTTTTACAAGTGAAAGAAACAAATCTACTTACAAATGATGTGTTTCTTAGGAACAGGGGGGATACGACAGTCGTACGAGGAGGACGTAGTTCTCTGCTGGATTTGTGCTCCAAGTGTGTGACAAGCAGCAGACAGGCTACAGTTTGCAGTTTAGAGCCACAGGGATGACAGGCAGGATAAAGAGGAGATGACTTCTTACGGGCTGGTTCAACAAAACGATTGCAAAATTAGATTGCCATTAAATTTACGTCGATCTCGGTGATCTGCATGAGACGTGTTGAGCTGCTCCATCCACAGAGCAGGCTGTGTATACGTCTACAGGCACTGCAGCTCACAGGCTGGCATTAACACCGCTGTAACCTGGTTGCCACATGTTTTCTATTGTGCAAGTGAAAAGTGGAATGTGTGCTTAAAACAACACAAAAAAACAACCAACCAAACAAAAAACATAATTCATGGCCTTAAATAGAACGAATGACAAATGTTTGACAGTAGAACAGAAGCCTTAGAAATGTCAATAGGTGAACATGCAGAGTTTATGGGCTGCTATTCACGATCAATTTTAGATTCGATTTTCGATCTGACACCAGAAACATGTCACTGAGAGAAGCTCTAATGGGAGATGAGCCATATTTATACAATATGTGAATGCAGACTGAAGAAATATTGCTCGATCACAAAGCCTCTTCATTTCCTGTTCAGTTATCACAAAGAGGGAGTCCAGCTAATCACTTCCTGCAACTTGAGAAAGCCCACCAACTGACAAACACCAAAGTCCGTTGTGCAGCAAACCCCTCGTTCACACAAATGCGCCCAAACCAACGGTCTGCCCACACAGCCGCACTTGTCGCACAGGAATCCCACAACGACATGAAGAAGATATCTCATTATGGCAGTTGCTTGCTTTTCCTCTGTGACACTGACCAAACAGAAGCAGGATAGCGTCACTTTGTGCTCAGAAACATCAGGCTCGCATTGCGCAACTAAAATGACATTATCATTATCCAAGGAAAGAGACGTGTCTGATCATGCCATCTCTCCCGGACACAAAACCACTGAAGTGGCTCTGTAACCGTCTGTGCTGAAAGATAGATCAACAGTGACCTCCATACCACCACTGTGGAAAATGACATTAACAAAACAAAAAACCCTCCTATTGTCCATGCTCTGATAAAACAAAAATGCAGATTCAAAAATCCAACCAATAAAATTGAATTTTTGGGAATATGCACAGCTAGTATGTCACAGCTTTTTGACAGAACAAAGTTATTATTTCTCTTTATAAAAACACTGGGATACATCCGAGTATTATTTAGGTCCATTGCTAGCTTACGAATAAGGTAATGTTGAAACTAATATTCAACAGGGGTTAAAATCAGTGAAAGGTCAGACTGAAATTCAGGTGGTCTGATTTGAAAGGTTTTGCACATTGACATGAACTGAAGTTGGTAAACCATGATGGAATTAAATGAGCCATTTTAAGGTTTGCTTCATTCTGAATGAATGCTGCCAGCTCAAATGAAAGCAAATAGGTATTTTAGTCCACAATATAGCTAGATACAAGTGCAAATATCTGAGAAAATACTCAATTGTAATTTGCCATACACACAGGCATAAGGGGTGGATAGTCCAAACCAATTTCTAACTCAAGGAAATGCCGGGCAACTATGAAGATAAAATAAATAAAGCTGTCGTTTTGGTTTAGGAAAAATAACCAGATCAAGTTTTCTAAGACACGTTCGTGTTTACAAACCACAAAAATAAACCAATTTAAACCAAAAAAATACACGGGATCATTTTGATACTGCCAGAAGGTGAAATTTACATTTTCTGTTTCTCAACTTGTGCTGACACAGTATTGTTTTGCCTTCCATTTGCCTGGATTGTGTTAAACTAGTCTAAACAGCATATATAAAAGCTACCATTTCAAACATTATCTCCTTCTGGCATCATTATACACATTGATTCACATTTCTTATCTAGATATAGGTAAGCATGAGGTGACACAAAGATTTCAATCACACAAAATATCTTTGTTCTTGTTAACACGTTGTTCTGTTGTTGGCATTGCATCCATCCAGGCTTGATTTTATGGCTCTAGATTCTGTTTCAGGAGCCTTAACAATATACAGTGCCACAGACCAATCCCAGTCATTAAAGTCAGGGTGTGTTCTCCATCCTGCTATCGTCTCTACCCACTTAATCCAACTTAAGTTTGTAGGGGGTTGGAATCTATCCAAGGTGCCACTGGGCCAAAGGTGGGGTACTCTCTGGGCAGGTCACTTGTTACAGGGGCAAGCACACTCACGCTCACTCCTAGGGTCAATTTAGAAGCGTTATTTATTATCCTAACATCCATGCTTTTGGACAGAGGGGATGAAGCATGAGTATCCAAAGAGAGCCCACACCTCCAGTTAGAGAGCATGCAGAATGCAGAGAAATTTTGCATTAACTGGATCGCTGTCAGATGCAGTTGGTTTTGTCCAGCGTTTAAAGCAAACCTTACTTTTATTTGGTTGTCTTCTATAAATTAAGCCCAGTGAAGACTAAACTACTAGATGAAAGTGCAGGTATACCCACATGAACCTGAATTGTACATTCGTCTCTAATTCGTTACTAATAGAAACAATGCAAGTGAGTTGTGAGTGTGTAAATGAAAAGCTTAAAACCTAAGAATACCAACATTTTGATCAAAGTTGTTGGTGTTTTTCTGTGCACAATTAGTCAAACAGGGCAGTTTTGTTATTGACACTATGGGACACTGCGAATGATGTCAATATGAAAGATGGCTTTGCAAGAAATAAATCAAAGAAAATAAATAAACTAAAAGATCAGCTGCAGAATATGCCTTGTGTGCTCTTGGGCGTCATATTAAATGAAATGTTATCTTAAGACTTAACCGCTGATAATCTAACCGACATAAATCAGACAGGCCGTGGCAAAGTGATCATTTAGATTGAAGGAGACTCTTTCCCCATCAAAACCTATATTTCGGACCTTGACATTCAAACGCAACTATAATCCTGATGTAGAGATATGTGCATGACCTATCCCACATATGACCGTTTGAGTCTATATGCTGCGGTAGAGGTAAAATAATACTGAAACAGCTATTTTAGTGACGTGACTGCGATGCTAGTTTCGCAGAACCTTTGTTATTGTGTGCAGTCAGTGGGTCGACGACAAATGTTAGCAAGCCAATGCTAATCTGTTGGCATAGCTAATGCCAACTATGCTATCTAACATACACTTGTAAAGTCGTACTTATAGCCCAAAATGACGGTTTTCAGAAATCCGGTGATTACGTAGAGAACACCTGAATGATTTCCCAACTAACAACACCACTGAACATTTCAACCCGTAAACAGGAAAGCTAGCTCTTTAGCATTCGCTCACAATAGCATCATTTGATTTGTCCGCAGCAGAATGAGGCTAGCACAGCACTAGCCGCTGCTAGCTTACCAGACTGGTACAGCTAGCCTTTAGCAACAACGGGATGCAAGACAAAATGTGTGTGGTTGTGTGATATTTTGCCCACTAGACGGTTAGAAATGCATCTGAAATGGTCAGCACGGCAGTCCAATTATTTGGGTAAATTGACAGAGATGCAGTGCATTGACTTAATGAACAAATGTAATCAGTAGCTGCAGCTAACATCGGGTAGCTACTACTAGTTGGTAGCAAAACGCCTGTGCGCACTCACCAAGATGAGTAGCCTTGCTCCGCCATATCGCCGAAAACAGTGGGTTCCGCGGCTGTGGCTAACACAGATTCAGGTCCCGGTGACAACCCGTTGGGACCTGGGAGAGGGTTTTCTGCGTTTCCTTTCACAATCCGACGTCCTAGCAATTACTTTTAGGTGACAACATGATGATACATCCTGGAAGCAGCTAGTAATCACTAGCTGGATTCCTTGCAATTTAAATGAAAATGATGGTTTGCTATCGTTAGGTGGACAAGACAAAGCACCCCGAGAAAAACCACAGATGTTGTTTTCGTCGGTTTTGCTAATGTCCTGCCGTCACCCCAGCCGAGAAGGCTCGGTCTCCAACGATGTTACACCCACTGTAAATCCATATTCTGTGTGATGTAGCCAGAATACATTCGGATAGTCCTCACGCCTGCACCCCTAGCTGATATGGAAGACGTTCAGCTTTGTTTTCTATGGCGAGTCCACGGGAACGCGCAAAATCGCCCTGCTGTAGAGGTTTACAAGTAGGACGTACACTGAGGCGCTTTCATGCACTCCGAACGCGTGCAATGGTTTCCCCTCAGCATTGCAGCCTTTCATACACCTCTCCAACTAAAAGCTGAGAATTACGTCGACTGAAAAATGAGATATTGTGTAACCAGAAAAGATAAACGTATTCATGTAGTCAAAATACAGTATAAATATACACGTCAATTTCCCCAAATCCGAAAAACTATTTAACGTTGAAGTAATGGATGCATCGTGTTAATGGTAAAAGACGAAATAGTATAAATGGTATTAGATTAAAACACGCTGTGCATAATCTGACTGAACCAGTGAGTTGTCACGACAGCCTGTTGATTTGAATAGTCACAAATGTTCTCTTTGTCCGGTGAAACGAGTTTAAAACAGAAAATGTAATATAACAGAAATAAGTAAAAACAAACATTACAACCACAGTGAGGTGTAACATGTAAAGTGTATGAATTTATGAGTAGCACACAACATCCTGTGGTTTAGACGGTCTTTTCAAACCCATTAAAATCACCCAAATTCTTGATTTCTGTTTGCCTCCGATTAATATGTTGATTATTTGAAACTTCACTGATGCCAGGATTTTGCTGATAAAAAGTCATTAAGATAACTGCAGACAATGCTAAAAACATCTGGACAAATGTTTCTACTCACACCCATATTCTTTTAAAGCAGAACCCCCTTCATATTTTATACAAAACAATTTTCATAAAATACTTCATGTTTTCAGCTGGCAGCTTTTTCGGTTTAATTGCAAAGCAAATATTTGCATCTGTCTTTATTTGATAGATTCACTTGAATAAATCATGTATCTTTGTAGCAGTCTGGTGGTAACAAATATCTACAAATTAAAATATCCCAAAACTTGGTTGTTTACTAAGATGTCTGTTCCATTTCGTGTTTACTCTGGGTGGGTGCTGAATGCATTTAGCTGCAATCTGCCCATTAACCTTGATCCCCTGAAGAGGACATTTCAAGCAGATGGTAATCAGGTCAGAAAGCCCGGGAGGTCACCAAAAAGACCTCCAGGGAGGGAATGAAGTTTGGGGGAATGATAATCAAGGAAAAAAATTCAGCAGAAGGTGAAGTGTGCAAACCTAATTAATGTGCTGGAGAGTAATCATGAATGTCAGTGAATTCCTCAGTGAATTGTTCAACAGATCTGGTGTGATGATAAAACCAGATAGCTAATCATATTAATTCATTTTATGTTTGTCACAAAAGGCCACTTTTTAGTCTAAATTGTTTATTTCGGTGGTTTTTAGACGGGCTCATCCAGGCAGGACTGCCAGATAACATGCATTTCATGTGAATGGATGATTCACGCAAAGTAAAAGCTGTGAAGAAGAAAAACGTGGGGTCAGAAGGATGTTTGCAAAGAACATACAAGCTGCTTTAGCCAAAGCTGCTGTGTTGACTAAAACCATAGTTTTATAAGAAAAAAGTCTCTCAAGCAGTTTACATAAGTTAGGACCATACTTGCGTGCCCACATCTGACAGTCTATCAAAGTGATGGAGAGCAAAAAAGGGGCCTTGTGGCAAACCGTTGATTATCTAATCTACTAAACATGGCTGCTGATTTTCTCATGTCTTTGGCAGTAAGGATGATGTTAAAACTGAAATACATCAAAGATTTGGCCAAAGATTTCTTGAAGTTAAAGGATCAGTCACATGAGACCTAACAATGACTTAATGTGATAATTAACTCATACTAAAATAAAAAAGAATTCAATTTTATGCCTTTCATGTGATTCACCTACAGATTTGTAAAAATACTCCAAGTTTCCCTTGGTGAAAAAGATTACCATCATGTGTTGATACGGCCAAAACTCAGAATGTTCTTTTCATACTGATATAATCCCATTCAAGTTACAGCATAGACATGGCACTTTAATATAAAATCCTATTCTATCTGAAATGAACAGAGCCAGGTGTTAGGGTTATTTTGTTCAACAAAATGAATGTGTTTGAAAATTGAAATGTTTCCTATAGGACTGTGCTGATGCCTGATAAGACTCTCTTAAACCGTTCCTCTTGATAAAGAGGCTAGTGGGGTTTACGAAAAGGTCAGTCGGATTCCCTCAAGCCAAAGCATGTAAGGATTAACAAAGTCTGCAAAGAGCTGATTTTACAACAGATTATGTACAATCTGTCCACAGAAAAAGAACCCTAAATTCACAAGACAATGAATCCGCATTACCCGAAAGCCTCATTCATTCAAGAGCAACTGACATGTTTCAGTGGCGTCAATAAGGATGTAGTCAGTTACCTCACGCAACAAATCTACTGCTACCTGACATTTATTAGAGACAGATCAGATAAAAAAGAGAATAAAAGGCTATTAAAAACAACTTTAACTATTGTTTGATTAAGTTTTAAAACTGTCACTGGAAATGATAAGAGTAAAGGAAGGAAAGTGTGTGTGTGCGGGTCTTAAAACACTCTGAAGAACAATAAATAAGCAGATGTGACATGATACTGAATGGGTCCTTTGAAGTCATGGGTTACAGTCGGTTCAGATGCAACAAAGGCCTCAAACTGGTGCATGTAATGCAGTGCGCATGATAGCTATGTTGACCATGCAGTTGGTGTGAACTAGTGCAGAACCTCTCCTGGTACTTTTGGTCCCAGTAGTAAGCAACAAAAGTCTGTTTCAACTTTTATAATTGAGACATTTTTGAAGAATGGAATCCAGAATATGCTTCATGTAAAACAAAATAACCCCTTAGTCACAGTTAAAGGTCATACCTTTAAAACAAACAAACAAACAAACAAACAAACAAACAAACAAACAAACAAA
>JABUIW010000124.1:5787999-5847390 GCA_013363375.1 Menidia beryllina | reverse complement strand
ACAAACAAACAAACAAACAAACAAACAAACAAACAAACAAACAAACAGTGGGAACACTAAAAAGTTTCACAACCAAGATTACAGAAGATTAATTATTAACTCTGGGTTAACAGGCTGGTTGTAAAAAGAGCTTCCCACCAATGTCAACTCTTTCAAGAGCAGAGCAATAAATGGAAGAGGGATGGTTCAGCAATCAAAGACTGCACAGGGAAATAATACGTTTCACAAAATTTCTGTGATGCTATAAAAAAAAAGTTTGTTCGTAGCAGATTCAGGCCACATTTAAAACATCTTCATGACTCATGCTGGTTTGAATATAGCTAGAAAGTTCAGGTTAGAAATTTCAAGGGAAAAAAAGTGTATGGACCATCAGTTTAGAAATAAGTATTGAACTTGTTCAGTGTGTAATGAAATAATATTTTGGTCTGATTCAAACACTTGTCCACAGCATAAACATGCTGCTGTGCTTTATTAATCTAAAATTCTTAAATCCATACATCCATTCATCTTCTGTACCGCTTATTCCCAACGGGGTCGCGGGGGGACTGGAGCCCATTGTTAATATGAACTGTAAAAATTATCACCTGTTATCAATGCAATACATAAACTTGGCCACTAAGTGTCACCATTCTCTTTGTAAACAGGCTTGATGCTTCACCAGCCACTTCAGATGCATTTCCTCTGACAGACTTCTCACCACATTACCAGTTTCATTGGAAACGGAGTGTTCACTGTTATTTGGGGCTATGATGTGACATTTTAAAGAATCAGATAACATTGATCTTATTGCAGAAATAGTTTTCACTCCACTATTTCTGGCTGCAGAATGGAGTTAACTGTAACATGTAAGCTAATCATATACAGTATCTCATATCAGACACTGCATTTCTCGTATACAGACTGACCTAGCAAATACTTAATTTCTTTGGTTGATTTAAAGCACCTGATTACACTTATTAACCGATTAAATGGGGAGCTGCAGCACACTATCAATATTGTTGTAGATCTGCAAAGGGCTCTAACATTCAGGTCATGTGATAATGACAAGGGGAACATTTATATTGCATTTCTGTTGGTACTGCAGAGTGGTATGTTCAGTGAATTAATAATAACCTTTCCACTTAGAATACTGTATCTGCACTCATGTGTGGAAAGTCTTGACTGAATGAATGGGTACAAAAACGCAATGAATTTAATAACTTATATATACCATGGAATTTTCCTTCCAACTCAGTACATACATGTCCTGATTCTCCATCACACTTGAGCTAAAATTGGCACGTTTTTCTCAAATAATTGTATTGTTGTGACCACAGATATTCTCGAACTGGATACCCAGACCTTGGTATGATATACTTTGTGGATTTTTTTCTAAATAAAGTTACCCTTTCTTGTACCTCGCTGTGTCTTTCACTGAGGGAGGAATCATCCATGGCCATGCGTCATAAAACGTAGCATAATAATGTAGAGCATGCTTGCTCTTAGGGACACTCCTGATAAAAGCAGAAGTGACTTTCACATCCGCTTTCGGTTGCTAATCTCTTTTCTCTCATCAAGCCAAGTTAACGAGAAAAAGCTCAGTGGTTATTGCGGCTAAATGACATCAAGTCATGATGTAAATGTTTGCTAAATTCTGAGGTGTAAGAGCTTATGCGGGAACTGTAACACGCATTGGAGGCAGGAACTGTGCCGCCTCTCTTTCTCATTGCTCCCAAGCAGAGTCAGGGGGGCGAACACCTGTTTGATGCTCTGCCTTTGGGCTCCAGGGTTCTGTGGGATCCGGGTGTGCTGACACTGTTAGCATGTGTGATACGAGAGTCTGATCAAAGCTGGCTCATTCTGCCTGACCGATTTCCACAGGATTAAGGATTAGAGAGTCAGGAAGCTGGGAGAGGCACAGAGACAATCCGGGAGAGACAGAAAGGGACAGTGAGGGTTATTGAGAGTAAAAGGGAGGGAGACACATCATAGGGTAGGGAGGGGCCAATAAGAACGCAGGCTGAAAATCAAATCTTAGACATAAAAGACTAAATTCAGTTATGCATCGGAAATCATCTATAAAGCTGAAGAAGTTGTACACTGTTAAATATGACAAAATGGAGGTTATTGTTTTTTTTTTGGTAAATGTATCTATGGGGTGCTGTTTTTTTCCAGGCGTTCCAGCAGTTTTAGCTCTTCTGGTCACCCAGTGTGCCAGCTTCTCCCAGCAGACAGGGCTGAAGTGTTAAGTCTGACATCTAGCTGGAGGACAAACCCTGCTTGGCTTTCATCATGAAATCTTCAAATCAGCTCAAAAATTCACAGGCAGCCTGTGTGGTACTTCTTAATCGCGATAGTTTTGGTCTTCATTTATCTGACTCATGTCTGCAGTTTCACAGAAATGGAAAAAAAAGAAGGAAATACCACCCGCAAGAAAAATTCAGTCACAGTGTAAATGTCAATGTGAGGTGAAGGTGGTGTTTTCTATGTGAATAATACAAAATGTTGAAACTGAGACTTTAAGGGGATGTTTTAACTGAAGAACTGAGAGACGCTATCATGGAGGAACGAGTTTCAATTAAAGATCACATTGAAATTGTCAAGCTAGCAGTTACCAGTTCTAAAAACAATCCAGCCACATAGATATTGTTAATGATTTCACACTCCGAGTCACAAAAACAGTTCTGGAGGTGTTTGCTGGATAATGTCAAGTAAAAGGAGACCAAAATATAAGTCAGTGAGTTGTTTACAAAACAGCTGAGAGAGGGAGACTGACTTTTACATGTGGCCCATCCCCACTGCCTTTGTTTAGCTGGAACACAACTGGCTGCTGAATTTTCATGTTTTATTTTCCCCCAATATGCCAGTTGGATCTTCATGAAGAGCAGAAGATGAAATTTTCTGTATTTAAAACAATAGCAAAACAGAAGTGTTTAATATGTCTAGAGAGTCTCCGAGGCCGATTATCGCACATTTGACATTAGGAAGAGAATCTCAACTGGGAAGCCTAAGCAGAAAGAGTGAACAAGTTTGCGTTAAATATGTTTAAATATGTCCTTTGAGACTGAAAATGCTGCTGTTTTCTAAAGATTCTTACCGATCATACAACATATGACGGGTGTGGAGTGTTTACGAAAGCATTCAGTTTAATACTTTATTTTAACTTCTGTCATACACACCAAGCTATGAAAGGATAGTGTGGATGTAAAAGTTTAAGAAAGTCACTCATATACTGCCTTAACCAGTCAGGCTAAGAATGAAGAAAGAAGTTCCAAAGAGATAAAATGGGGACAGGATTAAAATGACCAGCTGAAAGGTCAGCAAGAGGCAAGTTGTTCAGCCCAACCAGATGTGTACTTACTTTGGCCTTAAGCCGATTCATTATCTCATAGTTCATGACATCAGGATTGGTGTCCTGGCAATTGCATTACACCGCACACCCAGTGCAACCTGATCAGGGGATTTTTTTTTCCTGCCGAACCGTGTGAGTTTGGGTATGTGTCTGTTATAAATAAGGGAGGAGTCTCTTTCCACTAGTGGCATGTGTAGTGACAGAGCAATCATGCTCCTGCAGTGTGATCATTATGTTCCTGCTGGTCACACGTGAATTCTCTGTGGCTACAGCCCTTCCGAATCCCAGATTTTCTTTCCCTCTTTTGGTTGTTGCTGCTCCCAGAGATGAACAAGAAGAGGAAGAAACACAAGAAAGGAACCACCCATTCACACCCTGTTGTATGCTGCCTTATTTGTCCAAGCCTCTATCAATTCCTGGTCATAGCCAATAGCAATAAAGGAAGTGGTCCTTCTGTCACAGAAACAGTTGGCACGGAAACAGCACATTACACCACTGACTAAGCCCCCTCCCATTCTTTAGTCGTCATTTCTGCCCTACCTTCCTCTCCTCCTCTGCTCCGTCCCCTCCTCCTCCTCCTCCCTCTCTCCCTATCTTGTCTGTTTTTTCAGTCATCAATGAAATCACAACCAATCCTGCTGCTGGCCTCAAGAAACAGATCTACTTTCTGTTTTACCTAAATTCTAACCAGCAGGGCTCAGATTCCTTAACGACCAATGTATATTTAATAACATGAAACAAAGATACTCTGGATGCTGCAGCCATCAAAGCCTGTTCCTCTCTTTCTCTCTGTTGCTCTCATGATTTAATCCTGTCCATACTCCCCCCCCCCCACCACCACCCCCCTTCACACTATCCCTGCTGACTCCTCCCTCCATTTCTGCCCTGCACTCCCTCTCGCTGCCTCTCTGTCTCTGACACACTCAAACACACGCACACATATATACACACCCTCCACCCCCATCGCTGCAGTGTCTCAACTGCCTTGGAGCAAACAAGAGAGGATATAGAACACAGACGTTGATAAGACAGAGAAGCAGGGTCGCTGAAAGACTGAGCCAGATGTACATGTGCTTGTGAGACCCAGTGAAAATGAGGCTGATATGAAGATGAAGCGGCAGGACTGAAGGTGGATTGCACAGAGCTTTTTCTCTCTCTGCAAGGGCTTGTCTGCAGTATCCTCTGTAAATGGATGCTGCCTTGTGAAAACGGTAAGTTTGGCTATCCTTACTGGGCTTTTTTGCTGGGTGGCTTGCCTTTCAGGCGAGATGATTTTTCAATGGCCATTCGGTGGAAGTCAACAAATAAAACGAGGTAGGTGATGTTCAGAGATGGCACCAAAGTAGGCAGGCAGCCTATCCAATCCCCTCCTCCACCCTGCTAGCTGTGTGCCAACAGACGCTGCTATCTTATGCTTGCAATTTGACTCATCATCTCCCCGGAGCATCCTTCATTCTTATGGAATGCTTTTATTTGGATGCAGTCCGTAGTTCATGTTTTTGCTGTATGTGGGACAAGTGGAGGATGCATCAAAGATTTGTGTGTGTGTGTGTGTGTCAGAAAGTGTCTGTGCTGTGTCCAGGCCATGAGCTGTAGAAAGAGATAAATAAGAGTGAAACCGCCATCATACACAATCAGGTGCTCAGCTCTTACCACTGGCTTTACGAGACACTGAACGTGAATGTGCTGTGGGAGGTCTTCAAATCCTGTGGAGTTTAGCTCTGCAGACTCCGAGTAAAAACGGGGTATTCGTTACCTGGGACATCAGAAGATTTGCCAGAACAGTTGATCTATGGAATAGATATTCGCTAATTATTCCTCTCCATCTTGAACTGGGATTCATTTGGTGTATTTGTGTCCAGCTGTTTGTGAAGCTACTGTAAATCCTGCCAGTGAGAGGAGAACAGAGCAGAGTGTGTTCATTACTCAGCAGGCGAAGCAGGACAACTGACATTTTCTGTCCCTACAGTCTTTCCTATTTTCAAGAGCTTTAATGTATTTCCTTCTCGGTGGGGGTTGGGGTTTATTGTGTGGCATCAGAGGAGCATGTGTGTTTGCGTTCACTGCATGCGTGTTTGTGTTACATGCTTGAGAGAGGGATAGAAAAGAGAAAGCCAGTGCAGGGAGCGGTTTAGGGGCTGGGGGTGGGGGGTGGGGGGTAACTGTAGGGAGGCAGATGGGGCAGAGGGGCGGAGGTTGATGCAGCAGAGAGCAAGAGGGAGAAAGAAGGAAAGAGAAGATTTGGCACAGATTGGATGGATGAGCTGGGGGTGTGGGGGTGGAGGGGGGGTTAATATCATGGTGGTGGAAAGACAGTGCGTTTCTGAGCATGTGACACAGAAAGAATGCTGGATGAGTCTGTGATAGCTCCAGCAGCAGCGCACACCGAGGCCCTGAGACATCTCTGAATCAGAGCAAAGATGGAGAAAAAATTCCCGTCACACCTTCCCTTTTCAAGTTCCACTGAGTGGGGGTGTCAGACGTGAAAACTGACCAGGAACACCACACTTCTGCATTTGTAGCTCGCATTAAAAGGACATGCAATCCATTTTGGCTATAGTGTTTTTCACCTCATTACATAACAGACATGCAGTTCTTGTGTGGAACATACCTGAAGTCACTTATTCCACAGATGTCGGCACCATCTGTGGCATATTCAAGAGGTAATTACTGTGAATCAAGACAGTGACCAAAGATACAACCATGTAAAGGCGTAGTCATATCAGTCACTGAGAAAAAATGTATCTCAGGGCTAAGTGATTGCTCACATGCAAATAATATATTATACAGTTATATACAGTTTCCCATTCTGTCCTCGATGTTTAAGACCACAGGGATGTTTCTCTCCTCTCAGTATATCTTACTGCTGTCTCAGTGACAGGTTGGTAACCATGAGAAGACAAAACAAGGTCACATTCACTGTGGCACAAAAGCTATAATCTGCCCAACAAGGTGCACTGACATCCAATTATCTTTTCATATCAGCTGGAAAATGCTCAGTTTTTCTCTGGAACATAAAAAAACCCCCGTCAGAGGTCAATGACGACCCTGACTTTTAAAATGATGGATGACAAGGTCCAGCATGAAATATAAATGTTAAGCGCATGTTTACAAGATGGGCTTTCACTTTACGTCCGAGAGTCTCAAAAACAAACAATAAAAAATAAAAAATTGAAAAAACTGCCATGCTAGATACCCTCAAGAACCAGGACAACGTTTAAATGAAGCTAACAGTTTGTTTCTGGGTTTATAAGATGCAGTATGCTGCAACTCAAGGGGCTTTTATTCCCATGAAAATGGGAGCAATAGTGTGGCAAACCCTATGCTGAGCTGACCTCCTTCCACCTCTTTTGTTACTTGCTACATCAATTCCACTGGGTGATATAATGGCAGGGGACAGCAGGGACAGACTTGGTTTTAAAGTGACAGTGGCTGTTGAGGTAGCGGTTCCTGCACAGAGGAGGCCAATGTCACCATCCAGTGCACTTTAAGCCATTTTACTTTGTAGGTAGGCACATTAGAAACTTGGACAATTAAACTTAGGTCTATTACAGATAAGTGCCGAGGGGCCAAGCATAGTTCCCTCTGCAGTCTGCTTAATAAAATGATTAATCCAAGGTGCCATTTATCTCTTTGAGAGGGAAAAGTTGAATTATAAAACACATTTGGACTTTTTGATGGAAGTCATAGGAAATAAGAGGAACACTGAGTTTAAAAACAACATAAAGATGTTAAACACTGTTTGACACTGCAGAGGATTTATTGTGTCCATAAAGTACATGTGCCTCAGACATGCTGCGTGTCTTTATGTTCCGACAGGACCTCGGTCAAATTCAGTTGGCCCAGCATTTGTGTTTGTTTTGGGTCTTAAGTCCCTCCCAGAAACTGGGACAAAGTGCCATCAGATTTTAGCAGCCATTTTCTCTGAAACTTGCTGATGTGGACATGACTAATATTTTGCTCAGCTGTGGGGACTTGGGGATCAGGGCCTTAAGTGGAATCGAACAAAATCGTAGGCTGGGGGTCTTTGAGAATGATTCAGAATTGGGTTTCCATCTTTCAGTGTTACTTAAAGCAACATGGTCTCAACACATCCCTCTTTTTCTTTTTGCTCTCCTTTCTAATCTTCATTGGTCGTCGCACACAGGGGCCTGTGTGTTTTCCTGAGGCCTGTGAGTGAGAAGGCCTTACTTCCAGCACTCAAATCTGAGTGATGAGAGGGTAGAGTGAAGGGGACTAACAGAGCAACTTTGTGTTCCATTGCACACACATAACAGTGGTCATATGACAACAAGGAGGTGGTAGAGAGGGAGGGGGACGACATGGCCTACTACACTGGTGAGGGTTGTTTTACGGAAAGAAAGGAAAAAGTACTTTACTTTATAAGTTTAGAAGGTTTTTCCACTTACTGTTCTCACAGCCTTAATTTAATAAAGCTAATTTGTGTTGGTTAATTTAGTTGCTTCTACAGCAGTGTGAAAAAGTTTCTCTTTTCCTGTTTCTGTTATCAGATAATCGGCTGCCGATAATCTCTGTAAGTTGCAGAAGACTTGAAGAGTCTGTTTAACCACGACTTCCTTCTGTTGCAGACGCATTAGTCAACCCTGTCAAAATCAAAATGAATATTTTGAAGTGAACACTTAAATGTAGATTAGAAAGTTTAGCATGAGTTGTTTTTCGTTTTATCTACGGCAAGATAGTGAGAAAAATATTCCGTACCAAGGTGATATGTCTGTAAATTATGCAAATGTTTTCAGATATGTGTATTCGCTTGTCCACCTTGTGGCATCTTATCCCTTCACATGAGACGGCCTGCCCATAGCTCAGCCTGTGCACAAATATGCCATTGTCATCGCCGCCTGGCCTTGTGACTCAGTGTGACCCGCCGGATCGGAGAGAGGGGAACACAGCCATTGAGATCAGGAACGTTGAACAGAGCATTATCACAAAAAAGCATCTAGCATACAGAGACCTCAACCCCAGCCCGTCCCCGCCCTCTGAACAGCCCACTGTTTTGGAGGAGTTGAGAGAAGAAAACACTAGCCGCCATTGTTTTCCATAATGAATGAGTGGTGCCCTCGCATGTATACAGTAAGCCGGCATCTCTCTCTGAAGTCCGCATTCAGGGGACCATGTCAGTGAGCACTAACGCGACATGCTGAATAAACCATAATGAGAGCTAAATTCAGAGTTCACCGCAACTAGGCCTGACTATTTGTCTTACATCGGATTTAACTTCAACCTCCCGTTGATCTGATGGGTTCATAATGATTAAGGAGGTTTGTCTCATTGGGGAAGGAGAGTAGACAAACACCTATACGTTTTTTTAGAATTCAGGAGCAAAAGAACAGTTCATATTGAATTACTATTCACCGGATTAATGCTGAAATGCATTTAATTTAACTGGAGTATTCTGACCATCACTTTGATTGATAGTCTCCTGACACATGATTCGGAAGGCCATTAGACAGTCAGACACATCCACTTAGGAGTTATCTTGAAGGGAATTTCCAGTTGCTAGTCAGTTCAAATTTGTTTTCACTGAATGATTAACCACCTGTGACCAGCCTTTATGCTTCTATGAAGTTTCAACTGTAATGCGTTATCTAAGTCCAGATAATGTACAAGACAATGGATTATTGGGATTATTAAAGATTGATAAAAGGTAATCCAGAAACCTTTTTCATGTTATAGGATAAAACGGCAAATATAAAGCAGTAACCGACTGGAGCTGAGGATCATTGTGCCTGCGACCTATATCTCATGATTCTGACGTAGAGTAGGGCAACTACAAAGCTCTGACTCATCACACAGAGGCAGGCTTTCTTACTTGGAATGTTTTTTTTCATGTCACTGAGATCTGTACAGCAAAGCATTTGTAGATCTGCTTGATTTCCATAATCACGATTCCGAATCATTTTCAGGAGCTTCACATAATGCAGTGCCATCTACAAGATCTGTGCTAACAAATGCCATTGAGGTGACATTGATCCATGGTTCTGCAGCTCACCACATTAAATCGACTGTCTGTTTGCTGTCCTACATTCCACAGAAATACAGATTCAGACTATAAACTACAGTGTCCTGCTTATTACCCACATATAATTGAATACTTCCTTTTGTCCTGCTGCAAAAATCGCATAACAGAACTATGCTCATTATATTTTTAATTCATCTTAATTTCTGCCTTGCATGCACCGTTTCACATGACACTACCTATCAGAGAAAAGGGTCAGCTAATAACTTCAGTCACTCTGTAAGCCTGTGTGTGGCTTTTAGGAACTGACAGACCATAATTCGGCAGGACATATGTCAAATATATAATCAGATGTGCAGATAACATTTAGATTTGCTCAGTAAGAGTAGCAAAGGGATTTTGAGATATTAAGATTATCTTCCACTAAATGTAGCTGTTTGTTTTCAAACAAAAAGCCTTATTGTACATTAGCCTCTGCATGTAAGAGGTCCTGGAAGCCTTCCCAAACTGGTAACATCTCCAGCACTGTTTCCACTTGCCCATTGAATAATGGCTTTAAATTTCCCCCCTCATTCCACACAGCTGGAATAAAAATGGAGACAAATAAGCAAGACCATCTGATTCAATAATGTACACAAAAGAAATATTGAAATTGGGTTATAAAACTGCCGGAATTTCTCAAAGGTCATTCTTTAGTAATTTAATCTGTTCTATCTTTACTTTTTGTTTCAACAGTCTTCTCATTTCAGACCCAAAGACTCCATTTGAAACAACTTTATTCTTTCTTTTAGTGACAGGAAATCCTGTCTGTGAATCAGAGCGTTGCTATGACAGTGATATATGAAATAAAACACAGACACGGTTGGATAATGCTACACATTCTCTATACGTTCTTAATGCTTAAAGTATGTCTTGGCAGTGACCTGACTTATCTTTCCTGATAATACAACCAATACAAACAAACTGACACCCAATCAAAGCATACTTAATCATGTCCAGCAAACCAAAATGCCTTAACCCTAACTGACAAACCGCAGAGTAAATATTTTGTTTGAAGTTTGATTTGGCTGGCATTTGGGTGTTGATTTAACTTTGCGGTCCATTCCTGTGTTGCACTCTGTTTAGCTGTATTATCCTCACATGGATTTTTTTTTTTCAAGTGAGATTTTAGGTGTATGAAACCAGGGTAGCTAAAAGGCAGTTTTGAGCTTCAAAGACTTGATTTGAGTCATGTGTAGCCCATCAGCCACACAGATGCAGTGGTCCAAAGTATTTAGCATAGTACTGAAAAGACTGAAATCTCATGTCTTCAATTCAAGTTTTTTTCTCCTCCAACAAAGATTTCTTTCTATTTTAAAGACTGTATTGGGAATGGTGTAAGATTCTGATATTGTAATGAAAAGACAGGAAGTGTTAGAACATATCTGCTTAATGACACAAAACAGCTTCAAATGATTGGCACAAATGTTGCCCTGCCCTTCACCTGTAAACCATATAGCTTCATTCCTGATTCACAGATCCACTTAGAAAAAAACATTTAATCGCAGTTTTGTTTTTATTTTAGCACTTCACCTGCTTTTCCCAAATTAGTGCAATGTATAGAAAAGTTGGCAACAGTTAAGTTTATTAGGATTAGCTTGCCCCAAGATTCACATGCCACACATTGTCACGTTTGCCATCGCTTTGGAAAGAACTCTGTTGGAAGCTGTCCATTGTTACACTCTAAGCAGCTCAAACATGCAGGCTAGACAACTCCAACCTTAAATATGACACTTTGGTCCAAACTGCTGTGTCTTTGAAATATTGCAGGCTCTACAAGCTGTTCAAGACAATAATTCTAGAAGCAGGCATGTCTATTGATCATCACAGATTTTCTCACTGAAACATAACTTATTCACCACTGCTGTGGCATCTCATAAATTGATAAAATCTCTCCAGCAGAGCCTCTTGTCTTGCTTAGAAGCTCTCTGTGTTTATTTGGGCAACTTCCTGGTCCAAGAATCTCACAAGCTCTCAGTTCCTCTCGCTAATTCCTGAATACTTTTGCAGTACTTCATTGGGGTTTTTATACAAATCTGACTTTGAACAGAGAAGTGAAACTACACATATGGTCGTTTACGAGGCAAAGCTCATAAACAACCCACACTCCCAAACCATTTGATGGCAGTTTCACTCCATAGCAGCTTAATCTTGACACAAAAGCAGTACAGACCAGGGGATTAGCTACCGTTTCACTCCTGGGGTTTCTAATGTGATTGTAAAAATCACTCTACTAGATTCCAGTGAGACACTAAATATGGATACTGACCTTGTCTCTCAGTAGCCTGTCTTTGCTAGGCATCTGGTCTAGAGCCAATCAGAAGCTGGAAACAGGGTTAAACAGCTGCCTTTGGATGTGAGAGCATAAGCACCGTGCAGCTGATCATAAGGCATGTGAGCTGTTAATTTCCTATGTGCATTTACTGCACTAGTTTGCTCCAGGGACTCTAGATGCTTGAATGCCTCTTAAATAACATCTATCATTAAGGCAGCCATTAAAAAAAATTACTGCACAACAACTATTCTGACTTAAGTCATGGACTGTTTCAGAAAATCAAAAACAAAATTAAGGATGAGAAATACAAACAGGTTGACCTCCTTAACCCTCCCCATTACCAAGTTCTCACGTTCCCTCAGCACCAAGTTGTTCTGAATAGAATAAACTGGCCGTACATAGGCCTATCAGTGGAATAACACAAAAAGAAAAAGTGGTTCTACTTTTTGGCCTGTGCATCAACCAGGTGCCTGGTTGAGACTTACACGTCGTTTGCCTGCTTCGGTAACGAGTAAAAGGCTTTTCTTTTTTTTTCCATAGTTAGTTTTGATGTAAATGGACACCGGTAAAGTGGTTGATAAATGGGAAAAATGATTGCCTGCTGGTCGCCTGCTGGAGACAGCGGTTATTGTTGACAATCCGGTGCTGTGAAAGCGCAGCAGTCATCCTGTCGCCTGTCTGTGGCTCTGGAGCTCTTCATACGATCCCTCCTGAAACGCAAGCCTTTTTACCATATTGCTCTCTCTCACACACACAGGCCTGCACACCTCATTTATAAACCATTATAAGATGACTAACATGCACCTTTCACCTTTCTCAAAACACACTTTTGCTTTTCATTCACAAAAAGGAAACACATCACTTGTTCAGTTTAACATTGCACAGGATGTCTATTTTGCTTTTCTGCTCATGTAATAAGAGGTTGCATTTCATACACATCACATTGTGATGGAGAATGGCGAAACTGATTCTCCGCACATGCACACACATTTATTCATACGCTTTCTTACGTAAAGTAATTGTCACCATTTGTACAGCGATGCCTATTTAATGACAGTTAATAATTAACTACATGAACACTAGTTTTCTCATCTTCTCAGGTGTTAAGAGAAGACACGCACTGCTGGGCTTTGCTTTGACATGAATGTGAGAGTTCTGTGCTGGAATGTCTGGTGAAGAATTGTCTAAACGAGCATGACATCTGTGGACGTGGAATAATGGTTTCAATCTGCAATACGTTTCTTGTCTTAGCTATAGGATCTAGTCTCTCATTGATTAGAATCACCAATCAATCTAATGTTAACACAATATAATCAGCTTTTCTGTGGACTAAACAACAGCAGCATGAAAAGTAATGAGGGTAAGACATCAGAAACATCCTACACATCTTTATTAGAGGGTGTGACTGTGATTAATTGTAGCATAGTAAAGTAATGATGATTGGTAAGTACCTGTGTGAGTGATCGGGGATTTGATCCGCCATGTGCAAAAGGAGCTGTGAAGGAAAGCACGAAGGGTTACAGGGCTCGTGTTGGCTATCAAATGTCCTCGCCCATCGTGATGCTTCAAGATGCTGACCTCCGTGCATGGCCCCCACAGCCCTGCGATCTCTCATCACTCCGCTTCCACTTGATCTCCCCGTGTGGCACGTGGATGGAGCAGACCCAAATCTAGGGTCAACAAAGGGAGACAGACAGTTAAGAAGTAATAAGCTTTGTCTAAAAAAAGATAACTGTGCTAAACACAAACAAAAACAAACAGAAATATTAGATCCAAAATCACCAAACAAATTGGAACTCGCGGGGACTGAGCATAAAAACACAGATTAGTACATTCACACATCCTTTAAAATAAACTTTAAATTGAGAAATATAAATAGGCTTAAACTTCTTTTTTGTTTAAAAAAAAGGTGGGTTGTGTTGGTTCAGTGAAAACTAGAAGTTCCTACCTATATTATTGTATTTTCTTACAGATTTTTACTATTTCTGTGTGCATTTTCAAAGGATCCCACATTTTATCCTGGTGAGTTGTGCTAAATCTGCTATTTTCTACTTAATTAATGATCAAATAGTTTAATTCAGCTAAAGTGATTGTGTTAATAATATCTACTAACTTAGCCCTGCTAGCACACTGCATCCACAGCAATTGTCTACCAAGTTGCAAACTAGAAAAAGTGCGCAGCGTTAGTGCTGACAACAGAAAACTGGAACGATGTCACACGCAGCTTTAATGCGTTTCATAGGGTCTCGGACTCAGTGATGTGCATTAACCGGTTTGGCTAGCTATGCCATTTTGAGAGGTTAGTCAGGTGCCTGAAGCCATGAAACAGTGCTCTCTACTCTGTTTTGTGATGCTTTGTTATGGCTTTGTTCTGCTCTGTTTGTCCTCTCTGTCTTTTGACGAGTAGACCTCACTCACTACACTCTGAGAAACGGGAAATACAAACTATAGTTTCACCAGGAAAAATAGGCCACAGTATGATTTCACATCTCTAATTGAGCTAACAGTATATAGGCTCCTTTAGTGCGGATCCACTGTATTTATCACAGAATCCCCAGGAGACTGGACTGTTCCTAATTTATCACATGCAAGAGGACTGATTTTTAAAAAATTGATTTTTATTTATCAAAGTAACATTGAAACAAATATCTCCAGAAATCCTTTTTTCTCCACATTTGAATCGCATGGTAGGAATTGAAAAATAAAAAATAGTCGTCTGAGGAGGGAGAGATGGAGCTTAAGAGCTATGTGAAAGCTTGAGAAATACCTGCTGACTTGAGCTTGTTGTTTTCAATGGCGGTAGCGCATTGTAGCTGGTGTGGTTGCTGCAGAGCATGGCAGTCCAAAAAAGACAGCGGGGCTGGCTTGCCAGACTCTACCCGGTAACAGTATCATTTTCAATTCAGGCAGTGGACTTGTGATCTGGATTTAACCCATTTCTCACTGTATCTTTGACCTCGATTGTCTTTCTAAAAAGGATGTGTGTGTGTTAGGTAGGGTTGGTTAATACTAACTGTTAATAACACAGGGACTGCAGAAGGAGGATAGTACGCTATGTTGACTGTTGACTGTTGGAGAAAAAATATGAAGAGACAGGGCATGCAGAACATGGATGTTATAGCAAAAGCTGACTGAAGTCTGCAGGTCAATCGACATGTGACAGCATACGTCCCATCCTGTTAGTACAGATGTCACTTGGTCTTTTTTTAAGGCATTTATTTGTTTGGATGAATTTGAGTTTTTTCCCAGCTCAATTTATTTGTTTTCTTTACAAGAGAAATAAGACGATTGATATAATTTGGGGACACACAGCAGGGAGGCAATTAGCAGTGCTAAGCATAGGAATTAAATCCATAGCTCCTTTTGGTGAATAAACTGAGAAAAAGAGAAAGCCAACATCACAGTGAGACGACAAAGACTTAAGCGAAGTAAAGTATTTTCCCTTTTGGATTCTTTTACAAGAACACCATGTATTTCATTGCATAGTGAGGAAATGTGTGAAAGTTTCTGTTCACATCGTTTGACTGTCCAGGTAATTACAGCTATAATTGAGAGCCTGAATCAGGGAAGTGGTGACTTTAATTGACATGTTATTAAGTGAAAAATCTACATCGTACAATATTATACATCTGATCATGTTGAAATATTGTTGTTAATTTTGCTTAATGTAACATTGCTTTGATAACGTATCCTCTGGATACCATTCCACTCCACTGTCCTTCAAATGTAATGTCGCCTTCTCCTTATTTCCCTACACTATACTGAGATTAATTTTCCAAAAGAAATAAAAGAGTATAAAACAGAATTAAAGATGACTCTGACTGATGGCATTATGGCATAATTAATCCATAATCGGTTGAGGAGTAAAATTACAACATTATGACAACTGCACAATGAAGGGACCAATTATCTGAAAAATGAACCTCATAGTGTGCAGATACAGGATTTAAGGTAAAGGTATTGGCATCGATTTTTCAGTCACATAGGTAAGCTTCTAAGTGCCTGAGACAATTATTATTTAATTCCTGTGGACTGTTTCAAAGGTCATGGGACCACTAATAATAAGTTGATACACAGACACACAGAGTAAACTGACAATATCCACTCATTAAGCTTTTAAACATCATATCGCAACTCCTTTATTTACACACAAAAATGCTGTCAAAAAAGGACAAAAGAGCCATATCCAATGTGTATAGGTGGGTTGTGTTATCGACAACTTTAGAAATTGATTTTTTTTACAATGTGTAAGTTAGTGCAACAGTACAGTGTTTTTCTGTTTTTGCTTTTTACAGTACCTGAACCAGTTGAACATAAAAGAAAAGGAAAAAAAAGCAAACGAACCAAAAAAAGACACTGGAGACCATGTTCTCTTAGAACAATAAGCATCAAATCAAATTGATGAGCATGAGGTCAACTTCAGTTCTGTACGATAGTGGGTTTTCCTAAAGTTTATATGTGTAGGGAAGGGATATTTTCAGCTTCTCTCATTTCCATCAGAAACGCTACCTAAACATGAGTACATAACAATTTGTATGAGGGCACACCACTTTGGGCACCTTTCGCATGTAAATTTTATACATATCAAGCTTTAAGTGTGTTATTTTACTCCATTAAAATAACATGCTAAATGCACAGGGTTAGGGTAAAGTACAAGGCAGAGTGACATTTTCCCACTCTACATAGCATGAAATGCCATGTGAGGACGTGAAATGCTGTAATTACCCACAACATGATGTGGTTTGTAATAACCGTGCCATTTCATGTGATCAGGCTGATATTAGGCTTCCCCTGCACACTTGGCATGCTAATACAATTTTTTAGGCCTACATGACATGGTGTTCTCAGAAAACTGAGATCCTGGAAGTGCTTTGGTGTTATGTGTCTGTCTAATCTGGAAACAAAGACAAATATCCCATGTGCACGTCATCATTCACTGTCACCTCTGTAGATATGCAAAGTGAATGAAGAGAATGCCACCTAGGTCTGAATCATTGGATCTTTTATAGATTGATGAAGCATTTAACGTGATGCATCTCATTTTTTAAAAAGGTTTAACAAACACGTCCTATCTTCATTGTTTAATCCAAGAGGGTGCGAAATGATGATATGTAAAGTCCAATTACAGAGATTGGATGTGCTCCAGAACTAATTTGTCAAATTAAGTTCAATTGGGATATATGGCTTTTCTGAGTTGAATGCCCACCGGTGCACTGCCACCATCTTCTGAATGTCACATATGAGATATTGGTGTCAACCATTAGCAATATTTTGTAAATGAACAGTTTGACATTCACACTGTGATTGCCCTGCAGTTTGGATGTGGGAGAAGTATTACAAACCTGCTTATAAAGCACACAGGCCTAACTGGTTGTGCTGGAAATGGAAGTTACAAGTCACTCCCAGTCTTTATTTAAAAATAAGTCAAACACATTTCCCACTTAATGCATACAAATGGTAGGATTTTTCTTCTACTAATGTCTTCTACTAATGTTTAGCTACAGCTTCAACACATATAGTGTAAAAGCAGTTGCTAAAGGGTTAAAACTGCTTATATTTGTTTTAAACCTGTTCTTCATGCCCCTTTCTCTCTCTTTCATCTGTTGGCAGGCCTTTTATGTCGGGGAGATAACTCACAAGAGAAGAAGCAGAAAAGATTCTATCTGGAGGATCAAGAAAAACGGGCCAAATATCGAACTGAGGTGGATAGTTGCAGAAGCCAAACAAGGGCAGCGCAGCACAAGAGCCATGTGGGAGGAGAGTGAATGGGATTTGCTATTTGCACGCATCAATTCCAAACACTTTTTCTGCTGACATACACTGAACTTTCTCAAGCCTTCCACTGGAGCTTTTCCTCAGGGGCAGCCCCTGCTATGAACCCCAGCTCTATTTGCTTCAGCAGGCAGTCCGACTTCAGTGCCAGGCACTGTGTGGGCATCCCACAAGTCTGGGTTCTGCCCACACAGAACTCACAGACTTCCCCAGAAAAAAGAGAATGAAACACTCCTGAATCACTTTTTTTTTGTGTGTGTGGTGGCTCTCCTATCTAGTGTTAAACTGATCTGTTGTGAAGTTTGGTCTGCCTATTCCCCCTGCCTGCTCGGACTCACAAAAACCCACTCGAACTCGTCCACCAGCCACTGTTCACCCACCACTTCATTTCTAATTTGCTCTCCCATCAAGCAGCAGCACGAGTTCCTTTGTGCTAACCACGTGGTGGAGGACCATGGGATGCCGTCAGAGCTCGGAGGAGAAGGAGGCAGCGCGGCGCTCGCGGCGGATCGACCGCCACTTGCGCTCGGAGAGCCAGCGGCAGCGGCGTGAGATCAAGTTGCTGTTGCTCGGCACCAGCAACTCCGGCAAGAGCACCATTGTCAAACAGATGAAAATCATCCACAGCGGCGGCTTCAACCTGGAGGCCTGCAAGGAGTACAAACCCCTCATCCTGTACAATGCCATTGACTCCCTCACCCGCATCATCCGTGCCCTCACCACCCTGAAGATTGATTTCCACAATCCCGACCGCGCCTACGACGCCGTGCAGCTCTTCGCTCTCACAGGGCCGGCTGAGAGCAAAGGGGAGATCACTCCCGAGCTCCAGGGGGTAATGAAGCGCCTGTGGGCCGACTCAGGGGTTCAGGAGTGCTTTCAACGATCCAACGAATACCACTTAGAGGATAACACTGCCTACTACCTGAACGATCTGGATCGGATCTCTGCCGCCGAGTACATCCCCACGGTAGAGGACATCTTACGCTCCCGCGACATGACCACAGGCATCGTGGAGAACAAGTTCACCTTCAAGGAGCTCACCTTCAAGATGGTGGATGTGGGGGGGCAACGTTCAGAGAGAAAGAAGTGGATTCACTGTTTCGAGGGCGTGACTGCAATCATTTTCTGTGTTGAGTTAAGTGGCTATGACCTGAAACTCTACGAGGACAACCAGACGGTAAGAGAACTGTGCCGTCTCTGTACTGACAGCCTGGTATTTAAGAAGTCACATTCGCGTCTCGCTGTATGTTTAAGACGTGAGAATACTTTACATATCTTATGACCAACAAATGTAATTGCTATGATTTACAGCACTGACTGCGGTGGACACTAATAATCTATTATTAGCATTTAAGTTAATGCACTTATTTGAAATTACTGACACAAGGAAATCTAAAAGGGTTTCTTTGTTGTCTTCTTTTCAGATTGTGAGTAAATTTGAAAAGAGGTCTGCCAGTAAGAAACAAGTAACATTTGGAACAAACGATTTAATAGTTCTGAGAAGCGAAGAGACCACGAGCCTCTTCTGCTGTGTCATTTCCTCTGTGTAGATCCCCTTCTGCCACGCAAACAAACCTGTGGTCACACAGAAAGACTGACACACAAGGACTGTTCCTCTGCTCATAGCAGAGATGCTAGGGCAGACAGAAATTTCCACGAGCATTTTTCTGATCGAGTTCTTGCATTAGTTTGGCACACTGTCAGAATCATCTTTGGAATTTGATTCTAGGCGTTCTAGAAATACAGTTACAGCAGTCATAGTCTGGAAGTACATTGTTGATTTACATTTCTCATAATTAGAAATTACTTTCAGCGTGAAAAGTCTTGAGCAATTATTTCTGAGTCATACAGCTTAATGTTCAGTAATTTGTTAACAATAAATGATTTTTGTTGTACAAGCAATTGATATCTAATAACGATGGAGGCTGCCTGCCTGTTCACCTTTTAGCACTGCCGTGTTACGAATGTGAAAACGGTGTAACATGGCAGTGCAGCTAGTCCCGTTTAAGAGGAAAGACTGCTATCGTTTCTCAGCTGCCATTATCCAGATGTCCTGAGCTGGATGTCACTACTTCTACACCAAACTATAACAAAAAAGATGCTTTTACACACTGAGAAGCTTACTAATGGAAGATGTCTGGATGGAACAAATGCGAAGTGTTATAATTAATTTCAAACAAAGAATCAGCTGTAGACATGAAATGAATTATCCGGGGACATTTTCCCTAGCTCTCATACCAGGAGTCGCAGTATAATTGATGTTTCACAGTTTCAAACAGGCATTGTTTTTTGGTCTTTGCATAATTTAAAAGAAGCCTTAGCTCCAAATAATCAAATTCATAAATAAAAAAACTTGACTTCCATCTCCAAAATCTTGGGATGTATGTGAAAGTAAAGAAGACAAGATCTTATGCATTTTGTAAGCAGTTTTGAGTAAAAAAACAACGAGAATTGTGCAACAGTGACAAAACAGCAACGGTATTTCCAAGAATCAAATACCCTGCCGTGTTAGACATGATGACAGAGGAAGATGTGACAGCCAATAGCCTCTTTGGGTCTGGGACCGGATGGGATCAATCAATGAAATCTTAATGGGACACACATTGATTTAGCTATGTGCTATTATCTCTGGTGCTGGAACAGGTTTGTCATGCAGCCACTTGGGACAGAGTTTTCCCAAACTTTTCCCAAACAGCACTACGGTTTTTCCAACATGTGACAACAGCTCCTCCGTATTTCAGAGGAGTGTTTGGCTGTCAAAACACCAAAATCTAATAATCTTTCAGTGTATTTTACATATGGCAACATTTCTTTCCAAGCACAGTGGTTAGATATACTCTCAATCAAGCTTCTAGGAGTATCCTGAAGGTCTCTGTGCTCAACTAAATAAATAAACACAGGAATTCTTGTACTGTCCACTCTTTTGATTCGGTTTCGTTCAATAAATAAGTTGTAGAAGTTATCTACATTCATGGCTCTCCTGCAGCATTCTATAGATTAAATATATATATGTGCATTTGTCTAAGCAAGGAAAGCTTTTCAATGCTGTTTAAATAAACAGTGGCTGATCTTTGTGTGATCTCTAGGAATTTTAATAATCTGCTGTCCATAGCATGCCCATTTCTTATCTTATAATTTTTTTAATAGTGTTTTGGAATTGTTGTGCAGTCACGGCCTGTTTATCTGCCTCTGTGATAATAAAGGATCAACAGTAGATTTTTTTCACTGGTCACAGTAACGAGGGGTCATTTCCCTTCTGTTTTTGATGGCATGATCAGAATTTCTTCAAGAAAGGGTTTCAGTATGCAGGCCCACCTTTAAGTCATCCATTTTGCTCCAGAAATAGCTAAAGCAGGGGAACCTGGTCACCGCTATTGCTGAACTGGCCTGGTAATTCTAGGGCTGCATGGGTAAAGCAGGATGTACACGCTGCCAGGTTGGAACATGAAATCAATTAGTTTTATAGGTTAAAAATAATGTCTGAGGAGAAAATACAGTATGGTGTTAATTGAGTTCACAGAATAAAGTGTGAGGTTGTACCTGTGAGAATTAACAGATTGTGGAGGCACTGTGTAGCAATGGGAGTTCACTGGTGCAAGGAAAAAAACAACTTTTAGCACACAAAGATAGGAGACAAAAAGAAAGCAAGAACTCCAAAGAAACAGAGAGGTGTGCGTAAGAAAGAAGGAAAAGCTACTTGCCAAGTAACCATTTGCTTACAATTTTTGCAAATGCTATTTGTTAATTTAATGCTGTATGATCTGGCTATAAACAATCATTTGGGTAGTTCAATATATGCATCCAAAAAAGAAACAAATCCTTTTGAACAAAGCACTAGGATTTTTTTCTGCAGATATTTCGCTATAGAAAACTGACGGTAGCTGGTTTGGACAAGAATTATACCTACTTTCATTGTGCAGACTGTCAGACTATCATGCAGCTTTATGGAATTCAGGTGACAACCTTTCACAAGAGGGGAACTGCCTTTGAAAGTTAAATACATTATGCTGAGAATATCAAGCATTTCAGATTAGGTATGCGTTTTACTGTGCATTGTTGTTGCTGGGATGTTTGTGATAGAGAGGGGGTTTCATTAAGATCTTCATGCTTCTTATGTAAAAGCTATGTTTTGCAATGGATTGTATAAAATCTATAAAAGGGGGAAAGTTGAGGCCTATTCCAGCATATGATGTGTGGGGAGAGGTATTGTGCACATCTTGAACAAGGTGTCAGTCTATCACCCAACCCCCTTGTGTCAGACTGAGAGTGTTAATTAGTGAGCCACATCAAACTTGTCACATATCTAATTAATAGTGATTCTCATTTTTCGTCCTAATATGACTCTCTTTAATGGTTACTTATGAAAGATATAGCTTATTAGCCACATTGGATTTTGCGGTAGTGCAGGACTATCAAAACAAATACCATTACATCAGAATACAGGTTAATTAAAGTCCAGCATCCCGTAAAATCAGCAGAAATTCTACAGTGACGTGTATGACTTATAACCATATACAGCACAGAAACTGGGTCTGGCTGTGTTACACAAGCCTGTTTCTTAGAAACAAATGACACATTTTTTCCAACAGGACCTGCTGCGGTGAACAGAAAAGAGATAAATGTGTTGATGAGACAGATCTTTAGATATGGAGGATGACTGCAGTCAAAGCGTCAACAAGATGGATGGAAACTTAACTTTGACAAAATAACTGGAAGCCCGAAGAAAGGGTTGTTATACACTTTTATTTGATTGGTCCGTTGATAAACTACATAGACCCGAGAGAGCAAAGTTGCAAGTTGTAGTTTGAAACTATAATCATAAAAAACTTTAGAAATGGTTGATTGCACTTGCAGTTAATTTCTTGAAAAATATATTGCTTGATAGACAAGGGCATATTGATAAGAATGGAATCTTTGTGGCCGCATAATGAATTCAAGTAAACTGGAATCAACCTCAGTGAAAAAGCTAATGTCATGTTGAATAACGTTAAGCCCAGCTCCACATTTAATTCATGTAAAAGAATACATTTCCAAAGGAAGAGTAATGTTTCCATGTCAGTGGTGACTCATCAGTTTTCACTCAAAAGCTGTTGTGACTCATTTAATCTTTTGGTTTAAATTGAAAATGTAGCAGTCTGTGTGCAACACACATTTAAAAATAGGTATATCTGAAAAGAGTAAACATTTGACAAAATCCAAAATGGACCAAAAGCATATGCTTTAGCAGCAAAAGGGGGTGAAACTTTGAGTGGATTGAAAAATTTACTTAATCTTATGAATATGACTGTACATTTGAAGAGATCTGCTTTTTTTTTTGCACAAGGTAAGCACGAGGACTACTGAGAAACATTACCTTGTTTTTTTTGTTTTATTTTGCTTTTGATAATTTAAACCTTATCCGTCTTCAACGGTTTAAATGTGACATACCAGAAGAAAAGTATAATAGATACAAACTGGAGCAACAACAGTTCAGTTCCAATATCCCAACTTGCTCCAGACAGAAAATACACCATAATGATTGCATTGCATTTACCCATCAACCCATTCCCTGATGCATTTTTCCTGTCCCATCCCTGTCTTCATAATGAATTGGTTGCCATGGTTACTGTCGCTAAGCAACAAGCCAGTCAAATGCTCCTAATCCTGTGCTGTTGACAGTGAGCTGTGACTAGGGAAAGGAGGAAGAAAAAGGGGGAAAAAAGAGGTTCGGGGGGACATTGTATGCATGCATGTGCATGTGCATGAGGAAGGGCACGCGTGCATTGTATGTCTGTGTAAACGGTTAAGAAAGTGTTATTAGGCATATGTTGCACAGCTGTGTATGCAATAGTCGAGACATTCAGTTTATCAGTGAGATGAGAATGAGACACAAATGTTTGCGGCAGTTAAAGTTTCTGTTTTACATCAGCTCTGACTGCTCTATCGCAAATCCTTGAGGTATTTTATCAGTTTCAACACAGAAATGAATTACCAGCAGTATCAAAGAATGCTGGAAACTAACCAGGAAGGTTCCATGTTATAATGTTATATTAAGTAATATTTGCTCTTCTGTTCAAGCTGCAGTGAGGATGATGTGTGAGGAGACTGGAATGTGAAGCTACTTTTTTCCTTGTCACAGACTTTAAATCACACAGGCATCAGACGTGTTTCAGAGCTGTGTCTGACAAGCATTCAGGAATATTCTCATCTTGCCAAACGGAATATCACAGTCAATGTTATCATGGTCCTTTAAAGAATAACAAAATGGTTTATTGAAAAAGATAATCTAATGAGGTTCAGAGAGGATTTCTTAGATGCATTTGAAATGCTACACAACAGCTGCACCGAATACATTTCCTCAGTTGCTATCTCACCCATGCTTACAAAGCAGTTGCAGTGAAATGTGTCTGTACGTGAGATTATGCAGAAACTGCCAGGCCTGTGCTAATATGTTCTTATTTATTCATTTTTTTGTCATACAGTAGACAGAGCCTTGCTCTGCCACACCCTATTGGAACAACAGTAGTTTGTTATATTACAAACATATATAAGCTAAAACAAATAAAAGACATTTAAACTTTTGAATGTATAGATCCATGCTTGGTTCTAATGAGAACGTGAACCACAGAGTGTCCTTGTTTGTTGGCTTGTTTTTACCCCTGCACCCTGCAATGCTGTTGCCCACTGTATAGACATTAGTAATTTAAAAGGGAGAACAGACAGGGAGCAGCCTGAATAATGCAATTCTGAGGGGGAAAAAAACACCAACGATCACATGAGCAGATAAAGGCAAAAATACTCTTCTTGTAAGGCAGGAAAATGTCGAATGAGCTGTAATGAATAACAGGTTTGGGACTGCACACTTAAAGGAATTGTATGTATGGAAACAAAGCAATGACACTGTGATGAACCTCCTCATTAATACTTAAGCTTAATTAAAGCCTGTGCCTCTCTTGAGTACTCTGACGGAAGGAGGTAAGGGGGTAAGACAGTGTGTGTGTGTGTGTGTGTGTGTATGCGTGTGCGAGTATATTTGTGTATCAGTGGGTGTCTGAAGCAAAGGAAGGGGCTCTGCATGCTTTAGTGCTCCCAGGTGCCTCCCTTAGCCCCCCTCCTTGCACTCCCATTAAGAATTCTTACCGTATGAGTGTTAAAGTGGCCAGCTGAAGAGACAGGAGACTCCCTTGGCTCAGCAGGCTGTGTCCTACTCTACTCTCAAACCAGCTGCACTCTTGTTTTGACACCCTGGAAAAAGGAGGAGTAAGGTCAAAAAGGCTAACAGGACTTTGTGTTGTACACAGTGTTTTTTCTTTGCTTCTGGGTAAATAAACTAATAGAGAATGGAGAGCTTGTTCTTCATCATGTGACAGCCTGGAACAGGAAGCAATATGTATGGATAAAGATTGAGGCATTTTAGTTTTTTGACAAAGATTCAATTTTGTCATTGCTTTTGAAAAGAATGCACAACATTAAGTGTGTATGCAGGATGGCTAAATACTAAATTAAATTACTTTCTTCAGGATTTGCCCGACACCTGTCAGCCTTGATAGATGGCTTGTAAAACTCTTGTGCTAAATATAACCAAAATGATAGAATTGCTATCTACCGAGGCAGTATTTTTTATTTACAATGTTTTACCTTTATGAGAGTTCATTTCAGTATTCTTAGTTGCTTCAAGAGCATTTTTTGTGGCGTCAAAAGGCTTCATGGTCCTCTGGTTTGTCAAACTTCAGCTTTTTCATCATCCTTCAAAAATACCACGCTTACAACACTGAATGAGCAGGATTTACTTTGAATCTGCAAGGCGATTGTCTAATCCTTTGCTATTCCCCTTGGTATCTTTTTTTTTTTTTCCATGCTGTGCAGATCTTGTGATTCGCTCAAAGCATCATGCTGTTTCAGTAACCTTTTAAACAGCAGTCCTCCATCTGACAACCTCCCAGTCACAAGCTACTGGCCACTCGCCACATGCCAGCAGCTGCCACGAACAGATCAACTTTCTTTTTCTTTGTTTTTTCTTATACATTCAACATCACATGAGCACAGACTGTAAGGAGAATCTCACCCCCCCACACACACACACACACACACACACACACACACACACACACACACACACACACACACACACACACACACACACACACACACACACACACACACACACACATAAAGATGATCACAGGTTTTTTCCACTTGAAGACAAACATTCTGCAAGTTATATGTGAAAAACAGTTCTTTTTAAAATATTGTTTATGTGCTCCTGTACATGATCATTTATTGATGCTCTTGCATATAAAATTAGATCAGTTTAGCTGAGTGGGAAGGCAGTGGTTTATACATGACATTATCGTTCTTGTTCAAGTTGTGAAGCTTTTGTTGATTTGTGTGCAGATAAAGCAGGATGGTTCTCTTCATGATATAGACCAATTTTCTTTTCAACAAATTTAAAAGGAAATAAATACGAAAAATAAATACGTATGGAAAAAACTTATGATCCACACCCATTTAAAAAGAGCTAAAGTATTTATCCACTGAAAAAAGTATCGGACAATGCACATATAAAAAGAAAAGAAAAATTTTTATGTATTTGAATTAATGAAATCTTCAGGAATTATGTGAAACTTGTGCTTTCATCATCCAACTTAGAGCTGCTGCAGGTCTCAGCAGAAGGGTGTTTTTGTGATAAACTATATAAGGTAACAACGGTCTGTCCTCAGTGCGCGCCACCGGTCTGTCAACAGTTTTTCCCTCCACACAATCCGATCAAATCTTCCTCTTCACAGCATGAGTTGTTCCACTAATGAATAGAAATAGTTTGAAAGAGTGCACACCTTCTGGAACTGATCATTTCACAGCACCGCTCTTATAGAAGGCGAGGAGTGGTTGAAATGGTCTGTTTCTGAGAGGAGTTCAGGAGAGTACAGCTCTGTCCGAGTCTCAAATCTCTGTTGACACAACAGACAAGTCTGCTCTTCAGTTTCACCTTGACATTTTTTGCAAGACCTTCTGTATCCAATTTTTTCACCTTTGTGGCAGATCACATGAATCCTATTGTCCTAATGAGGTTGGATAGTGTGATAAACTGTGCTGATTTGGGGTAGGACCTTCAAAGGAGCCACTATTTCTTTGTTCTTGGATGTGAAATACTTTTTCTCATGGTCTGCTCTTCTCTCTTTCCGTGCCCACACAGAGCCGTATGGCCGAGAGCTTGCGTCTGTTCGACTCCATCTGCAACAACAACTGGTTCACCAACACGTCACTCATCCTCTTCCTCAACAAGAAGGACTTGCTGGCGGAGAAGATAAAACGCATTCCTCTGACAGTGTGCTTCCCTGACTACAAAGGTCAAAACACCTACGAGGAGGCAGCTGTCTATGTGCAACGGCAGTTTGAGGACCTCAACCGCAACAAGGAGACCAAGGAGATCTATTCGCACTTCACGTGTGCCACTGACACCAGCAACATCCAGTTTGTGTTCGACGCTGTCACGGACGTGATCATCCAGAACAATCTGAAGTACATTGGGCTGTGCTAGGACCCGATGCTCAAGCCGGTGGTGGGGGTGTTTGGGTGGGGTGGGGTAAAGCTTGCAGCTTGGCAGCAGTAGGCCCACCGTCAGGCCGGATAAGCAAAGGCATTTCACTCTGCCTGACGGTGTATCTCTTCCAAGAGGTGCAACTGGAAAAGAAAGAGGTAGTAAGATCGGAGGTGTGGACGATACTGTAGATTCAACCGAAACAACAGAGCCAAATGGGCCATGGTCAAGATGGGATTTTTACCCTATGTGTTTGCACTGAATATGAGTATGCAGAGACACCCAAACACAGACATAAACACAAACATACTGATCAACACACATCCTCATGGTTTGCTCACACACATGATCTTCAGATCAACTGTCAAACTCTTGTTTGACAAGGTGACACTGGAAATTTTAGACAACTAGCCCCAACCTGCCAGTCGAACTGGAGACTGAGTAGATGGCATGTACTGGCAGTTTTCTTTACTCGTCTCCTTTCTATTATTTGCCTGAGTCAATTAATGCTGCTTTACAGAAAATCATTTGGACAGAATCAACGCTCTCTTTTGGATCTTCACCCAAACAATAGTAAACTTTGAGTGCACCTGATGAAATGTAGAGAGAGCCTCTGATTCTGGGGAAAACAAACTAAGTCAGTAGATATGATGTCACAGGGTTTTTTGCCTACAAGAGGAAACTGCCACTGTTTAAAGTTGAGGTGAAATATGTTTTTTTACACACTATTTCTGTTCCTTCTCCTGGTCGACCCTCTGATGTTGTTTGTTTACCCTTCCTCCGTTTATCTTTTTGTGCTTTAAAAAGAATATTGTCTCTCAAGCCTGCTCTTTATAGCAGGTCACTGACTTATAATACCAAGAGTATGTTAGTCTCTGCAGAGTAAAAAGTATTTATGATCATTCCAGTTTCCAGCAAGAGACAACAAAAACAGTGCCAAGATCAGTTTGTAAATAAAATCAGATCCCATCCGTTCATATTTTTTGTTTGTTTTGTTTTTATGGACAAATACATTAAAACATGCATGATTTTGTTACTTTGGGATACTAATATATTATTTTCTTTGGGATTATGTTTCACTTTTCCTAGGTTTTAAATAATATATTCCCTACATATATATAACGTTAATGTATATATATATATATATATATATATGTATGTACATAAACGTTTATATATATATTCGGATAGATAGATATATGAAGGTCAAAAACACTGTGTACGATTGTACAGTTGTCAGAGAGAAATCTATTGAAAAAGAGATATATCAATATAATTACGGTTATAATAATGTTATGATGACAATGAAGAAGATTACAATGATGTTGGTGATTACAGTGCTGACAACAAAAAAAACTCACTTTTAAGTTATCATGAGAGGAAAATGTGGATCGAAGGAGAACATGAAAAAAAAACAAAGACACAAACCTTGAAAGTTCAATCTTTCCTTGCATTATATAAGTGGAAATTATTAAACAGTCAGTCAGTATGATGTGTAAATATACTGTAAGGTACACTCAATGTTCAAATGAAAATAAAGGTTGAGTTGGGATACTGTCGCTGAGATAAAGAGAGTGAGAGACAGAGGAAGAGGATCCCTCTCCACGACTCCTCTTACCCTTTCTTTTCAGTTTAGAGATCAACTCAGCCAAGGGCTTCAAGCTTGACTTTACAGGATGTCCACTTCAACATATGAAAAAAAAAAATCAATGACAAAGGAAATATAAAAAGGACAATAACTATGAATAAAACAACTTATGCAAATTTTTATGGTGTAGTGGATGTGTTTTTGGGTGATTATTGTCTCAACAGTGCTTTAAATGTGTTTTGAATGGGAATGTTCACAAGGCTACAAGCTCTTTAGGCCATGGGTCTGTCTTGTTCTCTTCTAAGTATTCTAAGTAGAACAAGATTTCTCGTTCCGAAATATGAAATCCATACTTCTCTCCAAATTCATGGCATAAAAAAGTGTTTGTTCTCTGTACAATGTAGCTACTGGAGCAAGAGGAATTTGGGCATAAAGTATGTAATTAAATAACTCCTGAATGAACTTGGCCTCTGTGTGATGGGATGACAGGGTACAGTGTCAAACAGATTCCACACTAATTAGTTTTTAAACTCCAGCTGACCCATTAAGTCTGCTGACAGGTCTGTCAAAGTTTAATGTTTACGTACACACATATGTTGCTCTGAATAAAGTTCTTCAAGAGGAGAAAAAAGACTTCAACGAGTTAATAATACAGGTTATTATTATCATGATACTTATGATCTTCTGTGGAGCACAGTTTACTTACAATCGTGACTTTTTTAAAATTTAAAACTGTAATTTAAGTCAGCTGTAGGTGTGGTGGGTTTTGAAATACTTGGGAATACTTGATATAATTTAAAAATTAATATCATTTGGATGTCAACTCTTGCATATTATCTTCATTAACGTCTCTGTGTCAGTGGTAACTTAGGTCACAGGGACATTCTTTAGGGAAAGATTTCAGCAGTGGTTGAAATTTATTTTCGACATGAGCATGAATAAAAATTGCTGCTGATAAGTGGAGTATTCCTGAAATTAAGCCTCGTGACTGTCATGTAGCTGGGGTAAATGCAAGCTATAAAACTGACTGAGTTACCGAATCTAAAAAAAAATCAAAGGAGGTATAGACATGCTTTGGGTTTATTCATTCAACTGAACCAGGAGGTAACTTTAAATCATATGCATAAGTAAAAAAGTACTCAGCCATGTGACATGTGGTTTTCTCAGGACTCCTTTGTGAACAAGGTGGTGCTGAGCAGTTAATGCAAATCTAGGGACTCTGCAGGAAACTGCTATGAATAAACACAGGCAGTGTGAAATTGCTTTACTGGGAATATTTGCACATTAAGGAAAAGTAATAAAACTTTATGACACTATATAATCAAGGAATTTTAAAATATACCACATCTAGTAAAGATGATTGTCCCAGTGCAATATGTTGTAAACAAATTGACATTGTTTAATGTGGTTTTGCAACTTAATAAGCATCTTTATACGCGGATTGACTCTTCTGATCTGATTTTGAAGAAGTGCGGAGTGGTTGCTTCTATCTGCAGGTGTGAGGTAGAAAATAACAGTCCTCAATCATTGCACTTTTTTAGGGTACAGATGTGAATTGATCCACAAATCGAGAGCAACATGCAGTATTACAGATTATTCATGCTTTTTATATCCCTATAATTTTTCAAACAGATTATACTGTTGGGCAGTCAAATTTTCACAATGATCCTTTCATCCATTTTCTATCCTTGTTCAATTAATTCAGCATCCCAGGGGGGATGGAGTCTCTGCTGTCATTGGGAAGGACACACCCACAGCTTTATGTAATACAAAACATAGACAAGAGAAACAACTACCCCATGAATAATACTATTACTGCGTTCACCTTCTCCTTTTTTCATTTTTTGACTCCTGGCAAATCTGCCTTGACATATTTCAATCCATATTTTCTCATTTTGAGGAGCTTGTGGCTCGTCACAGTCATTATTCCTCTCACTTCACAAAAAGCGTGATGACAGGCAAGACAAATCTTCCAGGTTAACCTTCTGTAGCTGTCTCCTCTGACCTCTCCATCGTGAGCTCAATGCCTGCTCCTCAACTGGTCCTAAATTATAGCAAAAACCCTGGCACGAACATTGAACATCACCCTCTTGAACCTCCTCCATGTCTTTCCTGTTCTAGACTACTCCTGCTGATACGGTAAACCTCTTGATGAATGAGTATCATCAACCTCTCCCCGACACCTGACTGAACCATCCGTCTGGAGTCCGTCAGAGTCTCAGCACAGAACTTCTTCATGACCGCTGTGAAGTTATTTTGGTCAAGCCGCTCTCCAACAGGGCATTGTGGTGTGTGTAGCACTAGTTCCTCATAGATTAAACAGAGGGAACACATACAAAATAAGCAAGTGTCAGATAATGAAGTTATCACCGCATTAAACTGCTGGACAGTTTCATCATATTGATCTGCTGAAAAGAATGGCAAAATACTATACTACGTGAAGATAAGTGCCAAGAGTTTATGTGTAGATTTAAATGCACTTCTTATTTGACAAGGACACTCAGGAGGATGTTAAATGATTTGATATTAGTGATTAGTGATTAGTCTACAGATGGTCTTGTGTCAAAGGAAGCATCTTCAGGCATAATTATTAATGAGCCCTGAAAAGAAAGTAAAGTACAAAGTGGAGCTGTTCTGATGGATTCTTTCTGACAACCACAAATGTGTTCAAGTAGTTCTGTAATAATGTGTTCCATCAATACTCTGATCTAATTTTAAACTAGGCCAAAAACATTAACTAAAACTTTTCTTAGGACTGTAACAGTACATTTGAGTTTGCTTTACAAATTCTGCATTTATATTCTTGTTGTTCTTTGTTTGGATTAGACAAATTTTCTTCCTAAGGTGCTGTGGATCTAGATAGGCACTGAAGGACTCGACCCCTCATTTAGCGTCTTGAAAAGCAGTAAAATTGATAATACCAGACAACAAAGTGATAGTATGAACTCTACTTCAATACAAAGCAAGACCAGTCCATTCTGCCCAAGCCTGGATGTAATGAAAATGGATCCAACCAGAACTGTGATGATGCTTAAATCCCTAAACAAGTCCAACAATTTAGGCAGCAGATGAGGATGAGGGCCAACATTCCTCTGCTGAGACAAAATGGATAAAATGATGATTTACTCAGCTGCAGCCTGGATATGATGGCACATGTTCAGCAATATAGACTGAATCATGAAAACAAGACAGAGATTCAAGGCTACATTACACCAGTGTTAATCCAATTTCAGCTAAGACCCAATTTACTGGACCTGATGAACCAGGTAACCCCGGGCCATCCTGAAAACTCCACATTCTGGAAGCATCTAAATCAATTTCTTCTGGACTTTATAGAATATAGTATTGCAAAAATTGTCTAAAATTGACAATGACGATCAGATTGCATTTTTCACTTTCAATAGGAACAAGGAAATTGTTACATGACTGACACCAGCTACCCCTTTAGTCCCACCTTTTTAGGCCATATAATTCATGAACCGCACTAAAAGAACACTCGAACAGAAACGTGAACTGAAACCAACAAATCTCTGCCAAGCAGCCAGTCAGAGTTTGTGTCCCTGCTCAGCTCCATCTGAGTCAGTCATAGACAGACACAGACTGATTCCAAAGTAACAGTAGGCAGGAAAGAACGCGGCTGTCTGTGTCTTTCCAGTGTGAACCTCACTCCTTCCCACTGAGGCCAGAACAGGCCTCAGGTTACCCCAACAGGCAAAAATAAACAGCAGAAAATAGTTTACTGAGCCCAGCTAAAGTAAGATGTTTATATTTTTGCCCAATTTTTTTGTAAATCATAGTCTTAAAAAAAACTTTATTTGATAGGTAGTTTGTTGAAGGTGTGAGGCTCAGAGTGGCAAAGCTAATGGAGAGCACATAACTTCCACTGAGTGTGTCATCAGCCCTCTCTCCACTCGGTTGCCTGGTTAGATAAGCACTTCCAAAAAGCCCCTTGTCGCTGTGCTTTAGTAAAAAGTATGCACTGTACTGAAGAGCAGTCTAGCACTGTAAAAGAGCATGCTGTCTGTCCACATTTCCTTAATGCTAGCATCACTTAATTGCCATCATTTGTGGCTAGACTGTAGCAATTACTTTAGCCCCTAACACACTTTAGGTGTTTGGATGTTGGCAGGGTGACCCACAGGGAATATTAGGGTGAGTACAGATTTACTTACTGACTTGGCTAGACTGTTATGTAAGTGAAAATAAACATCTAATCTTATTCTGGTACAAAAAGGCTGAGGGGTCAGTAAATGTATATTTCCCTCAGTCACTATATCCAAAATTGTGATCCTGACTCTCGGTGATCCACCAATAAACTTCTTAAAATCTATGGCTAACTGATAGATAGATGTTCGTGTGCATTAAATGAAATAACTCTCCAGCCCCTGTAATTCTCCTGCAGCACTGAGTGTTCAGGGTGTGAGGGAAACTCTGCATTTAACTTTTGCTCCACTAGAAACCAGACCTAACTTGCTTATATATTAACCCTCTACAACCTGTTTCCATAGACATTTGTTTGCACAGTGTAGAACCTGTGTAAAATGCTATTTAAAAATTAATACAAACAATGAAAACTCTATAATCAACTGAAAGAGGTAGAAAAACAAACAGATAGATGAAGAAAAACTGAAATGTAACTACTACTATCCACAGAAATGAAAAAAAGACTCCTATGATGTTATATGAAAATGTTTAGATTCTGCGCAGCTAAATCATCACTTTAAAGGCAAACCAGACTTTCCAGTTGGGTCACTTCAGTATTAGTCTGTCAACAACCAATAGAACAATTAAAGTAGATATAGGCCCAAACAATCTCCGGGCTAACAGACTGAGACAGCATCTAATATTTGCAATGTAATATGCAACACAGTAATTACCTCAATGGCACACGCTCCAGGCAAGTGTTGCCTTTGCCACCAGCCATTATCTACATTGATGAACAAACAATGGAAATGTTCCAAAAAAGTTTCTTGCTGAGTTGTCATTTATGTCGATGACGGTCTGACATGAACGGGAGAGCAACCATTTGTACAGTGGTGATAAAAGATGAGGTGATCCAACATGGTGCGAAACGTAATGCTGTGACAATTTTAGAAATCCTTCTTTATTTGTATACATTTTCTAAAAAGTGCACTCAACTTCCATTAAGACCAAGTCTCTGTTTAGTTATTTTTATACAAGCAGTACCTCACATCAGCCAGATATATTGGATTTTTCATTTCCACTTGTTCAAATTCACCCACAAATTTGTATTTCATTTTGTAAATCAGGAGTTCTCAGAACACAGACAAGGTTCTACATTCATAGATAAATACTTTTTGGGAGGCTTTATAACCTACAGTCCGTTCCCTCCCTGATTAGTGTTCCTGCTGCACTCTGCTTTATGCTGCTGAGTTTGGAGATCTCCTTAATTACTTGAATATCGCTTTAGTTGGTTTAGCTGATATGTCACATTTTCACTCAAATTAGAGGATTTTTTTTTATCCAACATCCGGAACACTGATCAGAGTTTAAAGTACCCTGTTGTGAAATTATCGCATATCTTTTGACAAATACATTTTTTTGGATATACATTAACAATCACCACCCTAACCCACACAGCTGCAATAATTTCCCAGTCCCCCTAATTTTATTCACTGTCAAATGTTCCATTACTTTACAAAGTTCACAAAGATATGATCCCAGACAAGCAAGCCACCTATTATTAACAGGCTTACAGGCTTCTACATTCTGTGCCCTGTTGTCATACTTTATTCCACCAATATAAAAATGCCTCTAATGCTTTATTAGCAACATGATCTGAACTAACCTTTTTGATCATTTCAACCTTGATAAATCTTCTCATGAGAATAAAATGTCTACAATGAAATTCTACAACTACTACTGCTAATAATAATCAAAAGTAGTTTGTTTTATCTTCTCTTTTTATTCCTGTTTTGCAAATATCAAAGAGATTAAATCTATTCTACTTAAAAAGTTGGAGGAATAAGCTTTTTTTCAGAGAGATACATTCCAAAGACAACTTTCTTTGATGCTGTTCTGAAATCATTAGAAGTATATCTGGTGTTTCCCAAAAATGGATGAGTCTTTTGGCATTGCCTGGAAATAGATGTCTGTAGTTATGACATCAGTGAATATTTCACTGAAAGCTCTGTTTAGTTTTGTCTCTCTAACTATAAAAACCCTTTGCATACTTTTGGATGAATATATGATGTAATGTATCGTGTAAAGACGAGGACCTGTTTGAATTTCTTATCTGGACATATACAAAATGACACAAATACTTTCAAATATCTTTGTACGGGAATTAAAGAAGCCACTTGTGGTCTTTGGCCACAATCACTGTTTCCATATTTTTGGAAACATAGCAATTGGAACCCAAGTATTACCCAGATGACTATCCTCATTCTGGTGTTTTGAGTTGGATAAGTTGAATTACATATTTTATGCACACAGCAACACTGGACATCCATAAGCTACACTCTGGGAAGCCCCACAGAGAAAACCGTTTCCCTGCACATTTGGCAAGCAATTATATCAATCATCACCCTTCACACTATCACCACACACATCAGATAAATGCATCTGACATGTCATCCATTAGGGCCATGGTTGCAGAAGCTTCCCGAGGCGCAACAATTCCTGAACTCATGACACCTCACCTCACAGCAGCACCCATCAGTCAGACATTAGCCCAGACCATCCTGCTACAGATGCTTTCACCGCTTCTGCAATCCCTTCTCTTTCAATACCAGGTGCTGTTACTGTCTCTTACACCTCATCGAGTGACCACGCATACAATCCCTACATTGCAGCCAGTGGTCTGACTTGCCATTAAACAGGTCTGCAATAAACCCTAACAAACAGTTGCATCATTCATATTAATATAGCAGCTACAATGTAGCTTCATTTTACCTGAATCCATTTTTGGTCTTATCTGCCTCTTGCTGCACCTAATCTTTGCCAAGGGACGTGAACATTTTCCAAGGAATAACTCTGATTGATTCCGGTTATAAAATCTCTAAACCAGATCTTCCTACCCTCATCGGCAAATTTGATGGTGAATTTTTATACTCATATTCTATAATTAGATGGGCAATCAATTACAATTGATTAAGTAACAACTGTCCCAAACAAAGCCAGAAATTTCATGTGATCCATGCACAAATACTGCAACTGTGCAAGACTAGCCAAACAAGAATGGTTGACCTCCAGATCTTGCACAATCACCACACTTGTGACCACAGTTGCTACTCTTTTCCCATTAAATCAGGAGCTGATGAGGCTTTTGACTCCATTTATGACATCTCTTTGTACATTCAAAGGACAGAATGAAGTCATTTCTGAACCCTACACTCATTAGCAAGTAAGAAAATATGCTTAAACCACTGAAACGGCTTTTAGAGCACTGCCTGGAATGCTTCAGTGTGGCACAGAACTGGCCTCCACCTTGACTGTGGGTGCAAGTCTGCAAATGAAGTCCAAAATTAATTGGCTCAGTATTCATACAATGTTCCCAAATCAATATAAAAGGATCAATGTTTCACTTATTTAAAGGAAAAAAATGTTACAGTTACCCCAAGCCTTTTCTACCTTTTTCATTTGAAGACAGGCTTTGAGCTCAAGCCTCACTGTGACAACACAGAGCGCCACTTAAACCATATCGTGTCATGTTTAATGCCATTTTTGTACTGCCAAATCTCTCGCCATTCATCCTTCTGCATAATACAGTGATGCACCATTTTTGTGCAGCAGTATGACTGTGCCACCTTGTGGAAAATGTTAGATACAATATTTCATATTCATCCTCACATCCATCCATTTGTCTCCACCCACTTCTCTTAATTCAGGATCACAGGTGCTGGACAGCAGCAGTTATCGGGCAAAAAGTTGGGTATACTGTGGACTAGTCTATCATAAGGTCAGCAAGGACACCAATGTGACAAACAGCCACACACATTCACACTAACTCAGTTTAGAATAACAAATCAACAAAACCTGCATTTTCAAACAATTGGAGGTATTTCCTATATCAGTGAGACCCCATACATGGAGAACATGCAAACTCCACATGGAGGCCAGCCTTTAATATTTGCTTTGATATAATTCCAGTTTATATAACTGGAACATACCATAAAAATAAGGTAATCTGTTTTATCTTATCTGCATGTGTATCTACAGCTGTGCTGACTCAGCAGGAAAATCCCTCTAATTTTGGCAAGGATTTTTCTCTGAATCAAAGTCGACTTTGATGGCCTCTGTTCTGTAACAGGTTAATCTTGATTGCATTATCAATAACTTACTGGTTCAAACATCAGTTACAACACAGTTTCCTCAATCACGCTTACGATTTCATATCCTGATTTTTATAACTGTGAGCAAGTTGGGTTTCTCTGTCAATTCAGTCATGTGTTATATTACAATATTTCATTCACAGCAGAACAAGGAACTCAAATCAAATGATGAAGGTGATAAATGTGACTATTTCATGAGGAATTTTTCACAAGTGGTTAATAAGAGGAACAACAAAGGGCTGATTAATTAAGAGGTGCTTAATAGAATCATCAGGAGGAACATATAGCAACTCATCAGGTGAACTGGCAGCATATCAGTAACAGAACTGGGTAATAATGGTTAGACAGAACTTTAAAAAAATCTACTAATGACCTATGAAACAAATGAAGTCTGCTATTAAGATGACATGCAGTTATAATAGATCAAATCTCAAGTTGAAAAGCTTTTACGTTCTGTTTAGCTTTGGAGGATGCTCAAATATTTGTCTTTCCACAAAACAGTTTTCCACCTTATGGTGTGTATCATGTTCACATACAATCTTTTATTAACACAAAAGAGCCTCAGCCTAATCCTGGCTGGGGGCCTTTCTGTGCGGAGTTTAGATGATCTCCTCTGCATATGTGTGGCTTCTTTCTGAGCACACTCTCTCTTCCCATCAAGGGTGTACCCTGGCCTCTTTCCCAATCACATTTTGGAGTGTGGAAGGAAACATTCGCAATCTCCAAACAGAAAGGCCCCCAGGAAATCAAACCGGATACCCCCTTGCTGTGAGGCGACGGTGCTAACCACCACACCACTGTGCAAACAAACATTAGACAGATAACGGCGTTCATAACACACACACATCAGTGTTGATCTGAAGGTGCAGCCCTGTATTTTCCCCATGTCATGTAAAAAACAAAATATCTGAAAAAAACATTCAACTTCTCGCTCAACTAAATTATTGTTGGTTCTCCAGAACTGTGAAACAATCAGATTCCTGCTATTTTCTATTTTTCTAAACAAAGCCAATGACACTTTTTCTCTCCACAAGGACCCACTGGATGGCCAAATCTTGTTCTCTGGCTCGACATAAGGGCTAAATTCAACAAATGTAACCAAGCCTTAATCCTCACAGAGCATGGCCTCAGTCCAGCAATTGATTCTCATTCAAGTGATATTGATTGTCCCCATTTAAGAGATTTCAAGCAGCCATTTGTAACAGCACCAGTCTGATAACTCTCCCATCTGGCTCCTTTACGATCGCCTCCTGTCCACACAGTCATGACTCATGTGTTTCAATGGAGGGTTGTGGTTTCAATTGGTCAAGCACAGTGATAGTTGAATAAGATATTCAAACTACATCTTAACTACTAAAACATGAATGAATCTGATGGGAGCAGAAAATTGTTTTTCTCTCATAAACTAACAAACTGTCCTAATGAATTTTAACATTTTGCAATCATAATTTAGTCAAGGGTGTTTTGTTGGAATTGTCTATCATCAAATTAAGGAAGGTTTTTCACTGTTGTCTCACGGCAAGGAAACTCCTAGTTCAATTATCAGTTGAGGACTTTTTTAGTGTCTCCATGTGCTTGGTAGGGCTTTCTTTAGATTCTGTGGCCGCTAAATTGGCTGTAAGAGTAAGTGTGACCTTGTCCGGCTGGTCTGTGTTGGCCCTGTGATGGACTGACCACATCCCCATGGCACTGACTGTAATATAACGTTAACCTTGGACAGAGCTGTCACCATTATAGTAATAGATAAAACTTCAAGCAGAAATCCATCAGGTAATATCCGATACACAGACACATAACCAGTTAGAAATGATGGAGTGAGGCCCATGTTTTAAATTATTTTGTGCATGCACAAGAAGAAAATTATTGCCTCCGACACACTCCGCTGCAAGATTACTGGTTGCAAATGATAAAGAAAATACAACAGACTTCAAGGAAGCAATCACTGCTTATTAAGTCCTAAGATGTTACTTAGTTAACTAATTCACTTCAGTACATAGTTATTCTTAATTACAGTGTGCAATAATAAGCACATTTTACATTTTGAACATGCAATCACTGGTATAAACTGGCCACTTTAATTCAGCTAGTGGAAGTGTGTTTGGTTGATTTACTGACCTGCTTTAAATGGTTTAATATTTGTGTTTAATCCGGGTAAGCTACAGCCAAAGACGCATTTATACATGTTGTTTTAGGAAATTATCATTTTTCCAGCCAGGGTTGGTGCACTTCATTCCTTTTTTACTATCATCTTAATGGCTAAACTCCATTAAATCAGCAAAGATGATAACATATACATAGTTTATCATAATATCTCTTCCATTTGAGTGGCTTGATTTAATAAGAAAATCAGTTAACATTTAGATTATGTGGTTGTTTTATTCTGGGTTTCAAGTAGGGTCAACAAGACTTATTTGGTGCATTTTTCAGTCAGAGACTGCAACCTTTTATTAATTTAATTGGCACTCCACAAGTACAAAACACTCAATATATATTTTATAGTCTTTTTCTAAATGTTTTCTCTGACACCCAGAAACAGATTTCCATTAGTTACACAGGCTGATTAAACCATAAGCAAGGCATACTCCTTTTGCAGAAATATGGTTCACAGGGGCATTTAAAAAGCAGAATATCTATTTTGTTTAGTTTCTATTGACATTGGGAATGATTGAATAAAATATGTTGTTTTAGTTTGAATCAACTATCTGGGTAATGGCATAATAACACTGACACTGCAGTCAAGGTTTCTGTAAAGCAATCATTTTTTTCAGGTCAGATTGTGAAGTTATGCAGATCACATAGTAAAAACCAAGATTTAAACCTAGTTCGATAAGGTTTTAAGGCACCGCTCATGTGTGAGTTTTGTTGTCATGGGGAGACACCTGCTGGTTAAATAAAGCCAGGAAAAAAGGTTAAAGGTTGCAGCCCATCCAGCTGAGACTCCAACTTTATGTTTTCCTATTTTCTTTTATTTCAGTAATTTTTCTGTGAATCTGTGATTTTTAATAGATATATTGTAAATTTGATTATTCTGACTGATTAAAAGCTATAGATGCCTATTATCTCATTTTCAGTTTTGCCCCCTCCATAAACATGGACCCATAAGCTAATCATTAACATACAGATAAACGAGTTTATCATGGACAATTGATGGTTAATATACATGGGTGAAGGTCAGGTTGAGTGGTATTTTTGCATCATATAATTATGAAAATAGTGTAATCTTAGTGATCATACACAAAGTTCAATCATTGATTAGAATGTTTTATGTAATAAATGTTTGCCGCAAACATCTGAATATCTACCATGACTCTTCAAACATCAGAAAGGTGCCTCAGCAATTTAATGGCCACACCCATCTTCCACTGTAACATGATGAAATGTGTGATCTTTCGAGGGTTAATGTCCATTAAAGCAGACTGAATTTCACAGTACTGTATATCTCTTCTCTCTTTAAACAGATGCACACAGTGTGTAGTGTTCAAATTCCTGGAATTATTTGAATTTTTTGGCAAATTATAGGTTGCCTCAATTGATTTTCTGTGAGGATATAACAGAATACATAATGACATTGCACCCCTCTCCCCTTCCCCTCCCCTCACGTACATTTTATGTAATTTCAGCCCAGTAGGAAGTCTGTAAAATGAATGGTAGATAAACAAATTGAAAAATAGGCGATTGTTGCGAATGCTGACTCAATAAAACTATTGTATACTACTTTATGCAAGCAGATGGTATTTATATAAGAGTGTAAGAATGCCTGATGATCTGTGTACTATAATGCAATTTACATGTTATGTCTTTTTTCTATTAACAAACGCTGTTCTCCTGCAACTACACTTGAACGTACTGGAATGGACAGCTATTGAACACATGCAGCAAGTGCAGTTACATTAGTGTTATTAAAAGCAAACGCTTTTCTCCTCATTTACTGTCAATTTAAATAGGAAAGTAATGTTTGTCTGGGCATATTTCCTTGATTTCTAAAGACAATAAAATATTTCACCGACCACCTCATCCAGTTTGTTCTTTTTTCTTTTACGAAGGTAAAATGTCTCTTTCTGAAAAGCAAGTTGCACTAATAATAAATGTAAAAAGGTACAGACAGGATTAAATGATTTCTAATTTTTGCTGTGAACTTGTAATGAGATAACTTGAACACCTGTTTTATATTGTTCCAGTAGATGAGTAATAAACATGAAAAATAATTTACAAAGAACACAAACAAGGTTTAAAGGAACAGCGTTTTGTTTTTTTTGGTATTTCCTTTTAAGTTTATAATTAACAACATCATTTGCTGAAAGGTTACACATTTAGACATTTCTTTTGACATAGACGCATTCATAGATAGCAGGATTCAGAATTTATCTACCACCAAACACAATTCTAAAAATGAGACACACAATTTTATTCGATGTATATTATTTTCCCCCCTCCCAACCACTCCCTATCACATATGAAACACACTCATGTGCAAACACACACACACATCTGCGCATGCACACCTAAGATATAAAGGTGTGTTTGGAAGACCTTCAGTCACAGCAGAGTGACTCCTCCAGCTGTCCTGTGCTGCTCTCCCTCTTAACAAAATGTCTGGAGATTATTTTGGATTCTCCTTTTTACAAAGGACTACAAGAAATGGCACAACCAACACCGTGGCCCTCAACAATCCGGCTGATATCGCTGTTATTGTGATTTATTTTTTGGTGGTCTTGGCTGTGGGAGTATGGGTGAGTTACTCTGTCCATCAAAAGTCTGCTTTTAAGACTTGTCTTCGGAATTCAAATTCTCTGAGGCCTTTTTGTTTGGAGTGTGCATGTTCTCCCAGTGCATGTGTAGGTTCTCTCTGGGTACTCTGGTTATTCCCACCATCCCAAAACATTCATCCTGGGTTAATTGGTGACTCTGAGTTACACGGAGGAATGAATGTGTGTGTGTGCGGTTGTGTGATAGACTGGACAGACTGTACCCCTGAATTTAAAGCATAAATTCAGTAAAAGAAAAGTTTTACTGAAGATGAGCAAACGTGTGGCATTACGTGCTGGTAAAATTGAGATTTAAGGGGATCAACACAGTATCTTCCTCTGCTTTTCTTATGAAATAGATACATCTGTATATAAAAAGTTAAAGTCTAGAAGTTTTTTGAGTTTTGTACAAACTTAAATCCACAAATTGATCAAATGAAAACCATCACAATTTGAATGCAGGCTTGCGTTGACTTGCATAATAAAATGTGACCTTGTCCTTTTACAGGCTATGGTTCGCACCAATCGTTCCACTGTGGGTGGGTTCTTCCTCGCAGGAAGAAGTATGGTGTGGTGGCCGGTGGGTATTTTATCATCAGGTTAACACAACTTTGATACCAACTGAAAATAGGATTGTCTTCCTTATCCAGTAGTTTTCCTATGATGTGAAGCCTTATCACGCTGGCGATTACTTTTCCATTATAGATACTATATGACACTGTGTATCATAATTGAAACTATTTACGTAACGTCATGTTTTATTGGTCTTTATCAGCTTTGTGAATTATCTAAAAGTTTTTTTGTTGTTATGGCTTACCATAAAGCCACAATCAGTTTTACTCTGCAATTCACCATGCAATTCTTCCTTTTTTATGTACCTGAAGTGTTGTTGAATTGCTAAAAGGCCAACAAAAAGTAATCTACGGTCTCCACAGATTGGAGCATCCCTCTTTGCCAGTAACATTGGTAGTGGCCACTTTGTTGGGATTGCAGGTACAGCTGCTGCTTCAGGAATTGCCATAGGTGGTTTTGAATGGAATGTGAGTAATCATGTTCATCTCTATATCAAAAATATAATCAAAAGTTTGTGAACATTTTATCTATGCAAGTGTTTTGATCATCTAAACGGCATTTATGATGGTTTCTGCTTGTGAAGGGTAGACAAAAATTGCTGTTTGAAATGAGATGTTTTTATATTTCTCTGTGGTAGGCGCTTATTGTTGTTGTCATACTGGGATGGCTCTTTGTGCCAATCTACATCAAAGCTGGGGTAAATAATTCACACAGCACACATTTATACTCATAGCAGCATTTTGCAACGGTCAAAAAGTCAAATCTGATCAGTAGACATGTGTTTAGGTGGTCACCATGCCCGAGTACCTGAAGAAGAGGTTCGGTGGTCAGCGCATCCGCATCTACCTCTCTGTCCTCTCCCTGATCCTGTACGTCTTCACCAAGATCTCTGTAAGTGATAGTGGCATAAGACCCTTTTAGTTAAACTCTGAAATGCTTTTAACTAAAGTAACATTTTTTATTACCTCCACCCAGGCAGATATGTTCTCTGGTGCCATTTTCATCCAGCAGGCTCTTGGGCTCAATATCTACGTTGCTGTTATTGCGCTACTAGCCATTACTGCGCTGTACACTGTCACAGGTAAATTCACGGGATATATCCACTTCCTTTTCCACAGATTCCTCATAAACAAAACCCAGAAAGAAGTCTTATCTGTATCAGTGGCACCATGACTAGGGGTAAAGTCTTCTTATGGCACTGTGTGCCGTAGAGACGGTAACACACATAATTCCCTCTTTCCCGGCTGGTTTATCTGTGGTGTGTTGTTGTGGTTAATTACCCGTGGACAACGATAAGCATCAAAGGCACTCAGTTGTTGCTTTGAAATAACACATACTCACCTGAATGTACGTTTTATGACACAAGCAGTGAAATAGGAGTTACATAAAAGCACAATAAGATTTTTCTCTCTACTAACCTTTAGAGATCAATGATATGTTTCGTTTTATCTCAGGTGGACTGGCTGCTGTGATATATACCGACACCCTACAGACTATCATAATGGTTGTTGGATCCTTCATTCTTATGGGCTTTGGTAACTGTTCATCCTTTTGCATAAATTCTGAATATTCGTGATAGAGTTTTACCAAGTCTAAGATGATCTGACCACCAATTTTCAGCTTTCACTGAGGTGGGAGGATATGACAACTTCCAAACCCTCTACATGCAAGCAGTCCCCAATATCACGGGCGGCGTAGACCCATCGTGCTATCAACCTCGGGCAGACTCCTTCCATATTTTCAGAGACCCAATTACAGGAGATCTGCCGTGGCCCGGCCTGGTGTTTGGACTCACTATTCAGGCTGCCTGGTACTGGTGCACTGATCAGGTCAGTAAAGCAGCAGCCTGTTGCATTTCCATTAATACAGTTATACAGTTGTTGTTCACACACAGGCACAAATTCTTGCTATTCAAAGGCTTGTGACATAAGATGTTATATGTGCCGTGCTTACTGTAGGGGTGGGAAACAGAGTGGAGGAAAGAGCCCCAAAAATTTAACTTTTTAACTCAGGCTTCAGATCTGAGGTCTACAAAAAGATTTCCAGGACATAGCTGGCTATTACAGGTGTAGAGCTGGATGGATGATGCATACATAAGATGAAAAGCCCAGACAGTACTGTTAAATTAGAGAAAGAGACAACTGGCAGCGAAGAGGTTTACGTACACCCAAAAAAACTTCAGGTTGCCAAAGCGTGTCTGTCTTTATGTCTCAGGTGATTTGCTGAGATTTGCCAGATTCTCTTAACCTGGATGAGACTTGTTAGCTGCTTGTTAGCCTTGTAATGTTTTCCGCTTTTTTGGCAAAGACTGTTTGGTATCCCAGGACATCCAGACATACACAGGCTCTGAAATGAGTACAATGCACACGATATTTTATGTGAAAACACAGTTCACCTTGCTTGTTTGGTGTATTATCTGATGACATCCATTCACTAACCAAATCAAAATGCTTTTTGAGACAAATATTCAGTTTAACCTTTGTCCGACTTAGCTGAAGAGCTTTTGAAGTAAAAGCACAGCCCATGATTTGTATCACAATTCTCCTCACACATTCAGTTCAGTCCTCTGATGACCTCATTGTAGACTTGTGTATTTAGTTGCCAAGAAACAAAATCTGTCCCTGCAAACAGGCTATGGCCCAGTTCATAAAACACCAATGCTTGTTTTTCTTTTAGCTGGAAGTGACACTGTGCGTCTCTGCAAGTCAAACATTTTCTTATAGGATATTTTCGCGCTCGTTGCTAAGTAGGGCTAACGCGGCTCACAATGACTGAAATACGAGCAAATGTGTGTATTAAGAACTGCATGTGCTGTTTACTCAGCATCAGATCGATCCATCTGCCCTTATGTTTCATGTGCAGTGTGTCTAATGAGCGTCACCCAGTCATCCTTTTGTTTTGTTCATGTGACGTACAAATGTGCCACACAACCAGTGGGAGAAAAATCCTGTAATGCATTAAAATATGATAAAATATTAGATAAAGGTGCAGTACAACACATCTAATTCTCAAGAAACTTCATTTTAGATTACATGCATTTTTTTGTAATACTGATGGTGCTCAATTTAATTATCATTGGAATGCCGGGGCAGTACTTTGTACTTAACAACTATCCATGGGTCTTTCTCTGTAGGTGATCGTCCAGCGTTGCCTCTCAGCCAAGAATCTGTCTCATGTTAAAGGAGGTTGTATCTTATGTGGCTACCTGAAGCTGTTGCCCATGTTTCTCATGGTTTTTCCTGGGATGATCAGCAGGATTCTTTATCCAGGTGTGTGTATTGTGGTTTTCCAAGTTTTCCTTTGGATATCCATAGGCTAAGTTCACAGACTTAAAGAACACGTGTAACTTGAAAACATCTTCACACAGATTAAATGGTGGATATAAAACGTCACATACTGCTACTTCTGTAAACTTTCCCTTAGACGTGGTGGCTTGTGTGGACCCGGATGAATGTCAGAAATACTGTGGTGCCAGTGTGGGATGCACTAACATTGCTTATCCCAAATTGGTGGTGGATCTCATGCCCAATGGTGGGTGCATTAACTCCTTTTGTTTGATGAAACTGTTTTTTGAAAGTTTTTCCCATTTTCCTCATTCTGCCCTGAATTTCTACTGCTCTGTCCGATTCAGGCCTGCGAGGTTTGATGCTGTCTGTGATGCTGGCTTCCCTGATGAGCTCCCTTACGTCCATCTTCAACAGTGCCAGTACTCTCTTCACCATGGATATATACACCAAGGTCCGTTCCTCCGCCAAAGAAAGGGAACTCATGATTGCTGGCAGGTAAAACAGGTTTTTGTTGATTTTTGTTATTTATATAATGCAGAAATTCTTAACTAAAGTTGTTGCTCCATGTATGTTTTCCCCTGTATGTAGAGTGTTTATCCTGGTCCTGATTGGAGTGAGCATAGCATGGATCCCTGTGGTGCAGTCAGCCCAGAGTGGTCAGCTGTTCGACTATATCCAGTCCATCACCAGCTATCTTGCGCCTCCTGTTGCAGCGGTCTTCGTGCTTGCTATCTTTTGCAAACGTGTCAATGAACCTGTGAGTTTCCTTTTCAATTATTTTCAAAGTAAAAACATATACCCCCGTGTTTAGCAGGTCACCATGCTTGCAATAGTTGCTTTCTCCCCATGTTCATGTAGTGATAGTATAACGTGGTCAACTGTTGTGCTCAGCCTGTTTTAATGTGCTTTGGGCTTAAGTACTGACTTTTCTGTTCTTTGTGTTTCCTTATTTAGGGCGCCTTTTATGGGCTCATAATTGGCCTGTTGATAGGCTTGTCCAGGATGATCGCAGAGTTCGTGTACGGGACAGGCAGCTGCAATAATCCCAGCAATTGTCCAACTATAATTTGTGGAGTGCACTACCTCTACTTCGCCATCATTCTGTTTGTTATCTCCTGCATCCTCATAATTGGAATCTCACTAGTTACCAAGCCCATTGACGACAAGCATGTACGTGACTGCTGTGAGATAAGGCTACACTAATCCATTACATTCCTAATCAGTAATCCCTCACTAACAAACACTCTTTTACCAACTGTGTTCAGTTCAGGTCAAAGTAAGAAACTTAACTAGCTTGAGAACATTCAACACTTTGTTTATTTCTGGAAGAAAAGGAAGACGGACAAACTGTGCAGATAATAAAAAATGTTTTTCACAAATATTGATGTTTTACCTAGCTGTACCGACTGTGTTGGAGCCTGAGGAATCGCACAGAGGAGAGGATAGACATCGAGCAGGACGACTGGGTTGATGATAAAGATAACAGCATGGACATAGAGGGTAAATGAGCAGACATGTGTAGACTCTCTGTTAAGTAAAGATACCTTTGTGGATGATTTAGACACAAACACGTTTCTTTCTTTGCCTTTATAACAGAACCCGAGGAAGAGATGGGCTTCTGCAAGAAAGCAGTGATGTGTTTCTGCGGACTGGAGCAGAAGAAAGGTCCGAAACTTAGCGCAGAGGAGGAGGAAGAATTAAAAAAGCAGCTTACAGATACCACAGAGGTGCCCCTTTGGAGGAACGTCGTCAACGCCAATGCCATCATCCTCCTATGTGTGGCTGTGTTCTTACATGGCTTCTTTGGTTAGAGAAGCTCAACTGACTTCAATCAATCACAGACACTGTAAGTTATGTTTAAGAAACAGGATATTTATACTATATAGAAATGATTTATGACCAAAACAAACTGTAAAGTAGTATTCAAACCTCTAAAATAAGAAAATCAACTTACTACTCTACTGTCAAAAGGCTATTGATTTCTACCAGGATATAACATGTATTTTCCCATAACGCATTCAAATTCTCTGTAACTTCCTGGTATTTGTATGTAAAGTAAACCAACTGTGTTGTAATACATTAACCCAGGCATCATGTTAAACAGTCCAGAAATATTGATGCATTTGTTTTGCTTATACAATCTGTAGCTGTCCCTGGGTCAACGACTGAATCAATTTTATTCTTTGTGCTTTTTTCTTTCTTTTTGTGAATAGAAAAAATGAAGGTAACAAAATACAAAAGAGCAGCTTATGAATGATTCAGGTTGATTCATGAACGTCTTCACCTTAAAAGAGCACATTTTGTTTTTACTGGTTTGAACTGAAAGCTGTAATATAAAAAAGATATTTAATATAATCATGACGAGACTTGTCAGTCAAAGTTAGGACACATTGACTTTTCAAATTAGGTGTAAAAAGAAATCCAAAGTTTTGACTGGTATTGTATCCATAATGCTAAGTCACTCTAACTGCAGGCATTAGCATCTCCTAATTTAGGAAGAGTTTACAAGAGTAGTATGAAAACTTTTCTAACTCCAAATATGCATAAAGTAGAAAAAACACTCATTGAATGACACTAGATGTAAGCACTTGTAATGTGTAACTGATGGTGGACAAGAGGGAAGACTGTAAATTCTCTTAGAATGTATGCATGCGCTACCTCACACAAACTTCAGTTATGTTGTCTCATTTTCATGTTCAAAGTCCACGAGTCCTCACACTTTTTACTCCAAAGCACCTTACCCTCTGTTGTTTTAGGTGTTAATGAATGAGAACGTTCCAGGAAGGAGGGGATGTAAAATGACTCACAGCACTCGGGTTTATCTTTGCTCCCCTCTAGTGGTTTGCTGTTTGTGTTCAATATGTAAAACATTACTACTCAGTCTCATTCACAGTGTCATAAATTATACTTTTATTGACTAAATAAAAAAGGCTAAGGACAAATGCAATCACTCAGTTATTTCCTGGAAGATGTACGTGTCATTCATTAAAAGATGCTTATGGTATTATCAGGGTTTTATTACTGACTCCTTGGTTAATGCACACAGTCCGATTAGCAGTAATATAGGTGCTGCTGTTGGATGTCTTGAGAATTCTGGCTCAGCTGTGTTGTCTTTACCCCTGAGGCTTATCTCTGCAGTCCCACCTTGTTCTATGTAGTTTGCAATTTATTTCTAGCTGAAAGCTTTGTTTGGCAGTGATTCTGCTGATCCAAGTCATGACCAAGCATGAAAAAACAGTTAAAGTTCAGCTTGCTGCGTCTTTCTTATCGGTAAAACAGTTTATTTTTATTTTTATGACTACATCCTAAAACGGTTTCTTGCCACCTCTCTTTATTGACTGTAAAAAGATCATGAACAGCGAGTTGGTTTCTTTTGAATTTCATATTTCAGTATCAAGAATACAGAGACGAACTTTGATTTCGGTTTATTCAGCACACCTGTCATTTTCATGCTTTGAAAAACTACTACCTGTAGTACCTGTACCTGTAACTCTGTTGCTCACCATATAGCAACCACATCCAAAACATTCCATGTCCAATTATTTTTTTTCTGAAAAAAACAGACAAATTCAAGCAATGATCACCACAGTCTCTGGACTGACATGTATCATTTTTGCTTTGGGCAAACTTTTATTTTTGTCCCAGAGCAAAATGTTGAATGCAAGTTAGGCCAGATTGTCAGAGTCAGTACAGGTATCATCTTACATTTGCTGTCTTATTTCTGTATACGTTGAAAGTGATGAGATGAACAACCATGCAACATTTCAGATGCTATCTCGAGTGCACAAGAGCTCCTTGACTGTTTATTTGAAATGTTGAAAGAGAAACACTTCAGACAAGCTCGATATGAACAGCAAGGGGTAAAGTTGGTTTTGTTTGAATGGTTTAATTTCCAGTTGTTTTCCCCTTTTTTTTGGCTGAATACCTTCTTATTCACACAAAGCTGAAAAACCTCAGTTAAAAAGACTAATTATAGTTGCCTGACATGGCTACTTCCCACCTGCACGTCAGATAATGAAACTACAGTTAATATCCCACATGACCTTGACTTTGCCATAAACCTCAGTTTGTACAAACCGTCCTCATTCTGTTGTAACCACACTGACAGATACATTTCTAAAGGTCTTGGTTTAATGACACTCAAACAACTTGAAAAAATTCTTGGTTTTGGTCCAGTCATGAATGATTTGAACTGCAGCTAGCTGAAAGCATTGCTAAGCTTTTAGTGATAAAACCTGCAGCAGAAAACCTATTTGCTTTATGCATCAAAGCAAAAAACAATAAGAAGTCGGGTTAGTACTGATTTAAGGATCAATTAAATGCAATTAATCAACATTTTGGATGAGCATTTTTTTATTCTGAATGATCTTTATTCAAACTTATTAATTTAATAATATTACATTTCCACCCAAGAGAGCAACTTAGAACTGTAACTTTCAATTATTTTTCAATTGATCTTTTCTTTACTTTTTCTTTTCTTTTTTTTTATACCTCAGAAAAAGTGATATCGTGAGCAACACTTCCATCAATTAGAGCTCAATGTCTGATCAGGACTTATTGGGCTGAGGAGTAATTCAATTTAGTGGTCTCAAGACATGTATATGACATCTTAAAAACAAATGTGATGGATGTCCACATTTTCACGAAAAGGCTGAACTCAAACTTTGAAAAACTGTAACTGTAAATTTCACATGTTAGTGCATCATGGGCTTGTCTTACCTAATCTAAAAACCGATGTCAGAGGTGCATACAAACTGTAATTTGAGAAACCTTCAGTGTTACAGCAATACTGAGTAAGCACTTGCAGAGGCCCTTCCACATACAGTTTTGGAAGTTTGTAGAGCCAATTCTTACCATGTGAGGATGAAAATCCTCTAACAATTCTCCCCTGTCACGACTGCATTATTCATTAAACGCTAACATTATATAATTACCCACTTCTTGTGTTCTTTAAAAATTCATGTCATGCTTTAGCTTTTTTCACTTTGATCTAAGGATTAGGAATCGGTCAGCTTGGAAGCTTGAGTCAACACAAAACCCATCAAAATCTGTGTTATGCAACATTGCTGAATGCATGGATCCATTTACGGAGCTCAGGATGCTGTCAGTGAAAAGTCAGGAGACTTTTCTCTTTTCTTTTTGAAACTGCAGATGAATGACAAAGAAAATGTCCTGTCCGTACCGCATTAGTAACAGTTTTGCTTTAAGGTCCTACTAGGTTTCCATTTTTGCAAACACGTGTACAAAAAATGTGGTCTTTGATGATGGATCTGTTTTGCAAAGCATACAAAGTTGTTTTGGAGATAAATTTGCGTTGTCCATCTCTGGACGGCTAGATGAGCTCTGTGTTCACCGGCCTCCCGTGTTTCCTGTGTTTCCTGTGCCTGGCTGGTGCCCATAACCATGTGTGTGCGTATGAATTATGATTAATAGCTTTTGGTGCTTTCATCGCTCAGAAGGCTTGTGAGTGTGTGTGCGTCGAGATGGGGGTGGGGAGTAGCATCCTGATTGGCTGAAATATTTTCTCTGGCGACGAGCAAACGTGATCCCGCCTGCAGAGGCACTGCAGTGTGTGCTGCAGTGAGAGAGAGCGAACAAGAGAGAGAGAGGCACTGTCTGTGTGAGAGAGAGAGGGAGGGGAAGAGGAGGGGGCAGGCAGGCAGGCAAAATAAGCCACATGCATAAGGAGGGAGTCAGAAGCGCAGCAGAGACAGAGCATGTGTGTGTGAGTGTGTGCATGTATGTGTGAAAACACTGCGCATGTGTGACTGTGAGGTGCACTGACTGGAACAGACGGTGGAGGAGAAAGAGCAGTAATGAACGACTGAGAGATAACAGCAGAGGAGAGGGGAAGAAGGATAGGAGAGAGATTTACCTGAAGACCCCAAAAGAAAGAGGCAGACACACAGGAAAGGAGGAAAAAGAAGAGGACAAATGAAAGAGCAGAAGCTCAGGCTGCTGCCCATTTGTGAGAAGCTGAATCATTTGTGAGAAGAAGAAGAATAAGAAGCAGAAGAAGAAGGAGGAAAAAGGGGGGATGGATGAAAAGATAGAAGAGAGAGATGCTTAGCTACTGCTCGGAGAAGAAGGGGAAAGGCTGGGAGAGTGAAGGGCAAGGCTGCCAGAGAGGTGGAACGGAGGATGCGGAGGCTGACGACAGCAGCGTGATGTGCCCACCTGGCCAGAGATTCCTCCATCTTACATCCCCTCCATGTTGTTGAAGCTTCCAGAATCCAACGGGCTGGAGACAGAGTCCCTATGATAACGAGGCAGAGTCGACAGCAAAAACAGGAGCAGAAGAAAACAAGACTGGACTGTCACAAGTGAGGTGCGCAAGCACACAGGTGAGGCTGTGGCTTTGTCTGTTTTGTGTAGGGGGGTAACACGGGTAATCCAGAGTGAAATTTTCATCATTTGTATCTGCATGATCCCTGAGGTGTGGTCTCATCTGAACCACTTTGGTGCGGGGATTTTTTCGTTCTGTGTCTTTGTGTGAGCACGACAATGGCAGCGGGATATTTCTGCTTTTTTTTTTTTTTGGGTGCCAGAGCTAGGATTTGCTTTGTTGTTGCATCATGGTCATCCACACTCCGGGCTCGCACGCAAACATGGACGTGTGAGTGGAGGCACACACGCTTGCCCACAACGGTGCGCCGACTTGCCTGCGCAGACCACAAAACACCAGGTGGAAACGGTCTCATCGTGTCTGGGTGGAGACGCGGTCCTGAAGGTTTTCAGTCTCCATGACATTTGACATACCTCTGCGTAGACAGACGGCGGGGCCGGGGGCAGGGTGGGGGCAACCAAGCAGGAACTGACTGTTCTGTAGCTGTCAGCAACACTGAGACGTCTCTATGTTGGCCGTATATATATCGGTGCTGCAGTTGGGGCTCTTGGTACAGCATGATGCGATTGCATAACCGGTGCTACTGAGCGCACCCCTCCCACATGTGCAACACTGCATGCTAAAGCCTCCCAATGTCACCCAGCCCAAATGTTTTGGCCACATCACTTCTTTCGTACCTGAGTCCTTATTGAGCTCAAAGCATAAGCGATGCCGTCGACCCCTAAATGTGTGCTGAGACAGCCATCGTGGGTTGATTTAATCACTCAAGCCGCCGTTGTTATTGAAGAGATGGCCATTTGCTGAGCTTTTCCCTCATGAATCTTCGATGAGCTCTCCATCAGGGAGTTATTATTGCTTTCATTTTTCTGCTGGCACATATGCACTTCTGCCATGTTGCTGTGGGAGCAACACAGACGAGAACAAAGAGCACTTGGCTGTAATGAATTGTGAGGCAAAATGGCCGATGTCTGCCATGAATGACAGCGGGTTGAATTATTTAAATCAACATCTCTCCACACAACCACTGAACAACCATTGAAAATAAAGCAAACATTGACTGCGCATTTGACTGCAAATAGGACGGATGGATAAATGGCTGCACCATGTATGGATCTAGAAAATGTGAAAGATATTAAGTTGTGTTTGAATATTAGAAAGAGCTGTCTATCGCACAACCACAGTCATTTTCCTTTATTTGAATACTGAATAGAGGCAAGTGGCCAAAGCCATGATATTAAAGATATTAAATAAAAAACATAATTATCTTTTTCATTGAAATGAAATATGAAAACAAAACAAACATGGCACACGTATGCCATGCGTATTTATGAGATAGAGCTCCTGAGGTGCTCTTACCACTCTGCCACAGAGGCAAATCCACCTTTGTTGACATTGTTTTGTTGATTCACAGCAAAATATGCTGCTGGCAAGGATACAGTAAATCTGGGGATTTGTCCTCAGGTCATGATCACGCTAAGGTCATGGCGTATTACGTAAACCAAATCCTACATAATATCCCACACAGGTCTCACAAGAGATGGGTTTTTGGGTAGTTTTTTTTTTTTTTACCATCCACTGTTTGAATGTGAGTTCAAGTCTCAGCATAGTTTGCATACTTGACATACTGCTGGCATGTTGCATAGGGGCACAAAGACCCACACCCTCTGCTCTGTCCATGCCAGTATACAGACGGATAGAGAGATGGTGGAGGATGACAAGAGGGAGAGCGGGCCAGAGGCAGGCCGATCTTTCAATGAGAAAACGAGATGAACGGACAGGGAGACGGAGTCATGCGCACTGTGTCTGTGACTCATTCAGAACATGGTGCCCTTCTCCTGCACACCGGCCCACACAGGTGGACCCAGTCATGTTGACCAGTAGAGCTGATTGTGAGTGTGAAGGCATGTGTGTGAAAAGGCACATGTTGGGAGCACGATATCATAGGAATGTTCAGGTTGTTTGGAGCTCTGTGTGTTTATCTCCTCTCCATCACGCAGTAGTCACGTTTAAATGTATCAAATTTAGCTCCTCACATCAGCTCGTTATCAGTTTGTTTGTGTGTCTGCAGGAATGCACAGGGTGGATCCCTGAATGTAATGGGGAGGTGTCCGAGGGTGAGAATGTTCTGTGTGTGTGTGTGTTAGTGTGTTTGGCTCTAAAATGTTGAATGCAGCTCTGTGTGTTTAATGGTATGAGGAATTTGCTGCTGAGGCAGACTCCTCTGACATCTCTGTGGTCAGCGCTCCTCTTCCCGTTTCGCTTGTGATGAAGAGGTCAAATGCCTGCCATGATTTCATTAGTGTAATAATTCCTCTGCTGGAAGATGATCCAGGACTGTGTATGCATACAAAGGCAGTTCGTCTGCCCCAGGCCTCTGACACAGCTTGCTGCTGTATCATCTCCGCCGTTGCCGTTATGGGTGAGAATAAAGTACGCGGAGCGCTGAAGCAGTTTACACGGCTTTAATGTCGAGGCTGGGTGGAAGATGAGCCCCTTACATAAATGGAGCGAGCTCTGTCGATTGGGAGGAGGCTGAGCCAAAGCAGGCCCATCAGCATACAGCCTCAATCAGTTTTCAGCCGTTTTCATATCACTGTCGCCAAATTAGAGGGTAATTTTAGCTGCTTCATGTCCCGCAGACCTCTGACACAAACTTATAGCTCTAGCAACAAGACCACTGCCATTATCAGACAATTTCTTTTTACATGCCTTTATCCTTTAAATGTGGGCATTCAAGGCTTTATAAAAATGTCCTTTGACCTATTAGTGTAAATTGTTTCTTTACTTTTGAACATGAGTAAAAAGAAGGTAGTCCCTTCACGAGCCCTGAATTGCCATGTTAACACAATTTTTGATGCCTTGAATATACAGTTTAAAGCTGTAACATGAAAAGCACTATTGTAATATACCTGCATTTATCAAACAAAGTAGCTCTGACCTGTCAGCGTATAGACATTGGACCTCTTGGGCATCCTGGGAAATCTTGTTTTGGTTTTTGTTTGTTAAAATTTTACTTCGAAGCCTATTATTAATGTCCGATGTACTGGACATCTTATGAGTTTGTAGGTAGTAGTGCGGTGGGCTCTTTTTAAATTTTCAAGGCAAGCAAACTTTGCAATGTGGCAGGATGTGTCGGCGGGATAGTGTGCTTTTAATGCCCACACAAGCGCCAGAAATCAAGGTAATCCGACAAAATCTTGCAGTCAAAAACTGAACATATTTCCATTTTTCATTTGTTAGTATCTTTTATGGGGATGAGAGAAAAGCTGTCTATTTTAGGTGAAGTGTTACAGCCCTGCAGAGTGGCTGGGAACATTTGGTTAACAGCGAGTGATTGATGAGATTTTGAGTCATGCTCGCTACTATCTCTGTTTTCAGCAACATACAATTATGCCAACAGAGTAATGGATGAAAAAGAAATTAGAAAAGCTGCTGAAACAGGTTCACTAGATCGCATGAACTGGAGCATTTCTGCCCGTTGAGAAAAAGGCTCATCTTTCTCATTTGGTGTGATGCTTCTGCAAAGGTTGGGGGCAGGAAACCACGACGAAGTGCGCAGATAAACAAGCCATAAATAGAAGCCAGAACCTGTGCTGAGCTTTCTCTCCTCGCTCATTTTCCCTTCTCTGTCTCTCCTCCACACCATGTAGGTCACCTCCTCTGCTCAGTTTTTTTTTTCTGTAATGAATCATCACTGTCGACAGACAAGCGGAGAATAAAAGACATGCCATCCTTCCTGTTCTGCAATTGGGCTGTTGTTGTATGGGTGAAGTTAAAAACGTTAATCTGTAAATTTTTTGCACAAACCCACACGCAGTATGACACAAACCCTTTATCCAGATTGGAACCTGTTCCTACACATGTTAGAGTCGAACCAACGCAGCTCACAAGATGATGAGTGTTGATGAGAGGCAGAAAGAATGACCAGAAGGGAAGCACAATGTGTCGCAATCGGTTACTCCCACATAACACTTAAGCATTTAACATTTTCTGTTTTAGTGAGAAGCACAGTGAGAGGCAATTAAATTCTTCTGTTAAGATTCTGCACTTTTTTCATAGTTAGTTTTTGTGAAATGTTCTAAATTGAACTTAATTGAAAAATATTCTGTATGGAGTTTCAGCCTTTTCTCCCCCAATACTGATAAAAAGTTTCAAATATTACTGATCATTCAATCTCAAAATGCAGACAGACAAAATGAGGTTTTTCTATATGATGTTTAAGCTGGTGACGGACAAGTAAATCCAACTTCTTGTGTTGTTTTCTGTGTTTCTTATCTTGTTCAGAAATTCCACTTACATCTCCAGCTCTGGTGAACCAGAGTTGTGTTTATGGAAACAAATGACTGTCCTCAGTCATTCACAGGATGAAGCAGTAATTCATAAAAACAAAATGACATTTATTAAAGGTTCTCTGCAGCCATGTGGGAACATGCTGTTTCCGTTCATTTAATCTAGTCTATGTTTCCACTGATGGAGTGTACTGTTTGTATTCGGGGAAAAAACGGGGATTAATGCAAGTGACTGGCACAAGTCTTTTTTCTGTTTGTGTCGCTAATGTATGGATTAGCGTACCTGTGAAAACTGTTTCTGTGTCTGTGTTGTGTGGGGTTTTTTTTTCTCAGGTTTCAATGGTCTCTAATTCACAATTCTGTCACCACATTGATTAGCTCAGTTTTCGAAGAAACAACAACTGAGCCAAGATTTAAAAGGAATTAGGACTATTTATTTTTCCTCCAACTGAACTACCCTGGCATCGTTTTACCATCAGATAAGATACAAGGAAACAGATCTCCAAACAGATAAAAGTGAATTCCAATTCATCCTTCTGAAGTAGTGCCAACAGAAACATTTCAACTGTTTTTAGTCAAGGAAACACAATGAATATTTACCTTTGTAATTACATAAGACAGGCAGCCATTTGTTACATATATATTTTCTCTTTTTCTTACAGGTAAATGGACCAAAGGATTTTTAAAGACAAGCGGAGAGGTTTTCATCAAGCAGAGGTCACTGTCTCTGCTTTGACTTCTAACTAATACCTCTACACTCCCACATCTCTGGAATTCAAGAGGTCCTGGAGTTTAAAGGAGTTGTTCCACCATCACTCTTAAGCATCATAGTTAACCTCCCAAAAATAAAGACTTCCTCCCTTCCTCTTATCAACAAGCTGAGGGCAGGGATCACACAAGGTCTCCTCTTGACCAAACTGGACCAAGAGCAAGAGAAAGACTGAAGGGTGTTATGTCTTTTTTTTCACACCCTCCAGTCAATATATGACACAGCAGCCACTAAAAACATGAACTTGTTTGGGTGAGAAACGGCCAAGCGGAGCACAGGATATAGTCTCCGACAACACCTCTTGGACCTTTCTGAACTGCCTGTAATCATTCTGAACACACTCTGTGAATGCAGAAATCCACCAAGTTGTGCTGTATGTACATATTCGAGCATTTGTGTGCACGTATGACATAAAAAATTGTGTTATCGTGGTAATAACCGAATGAGGACATATATTTGTGCTGAAGTGTTGCAAATCTCTGTGTGTGCTATAGGGAGTGATCAGAAACAGCTCAACTCGAAACAACAAAAAGCCATCTTTAGTAGTGAACACTGGTCGGTTAAAGTAAACTGGATTGTGAAATCATCTCTATAAATTAGCCATCCCTGAATAAGACTAAAGTATTGTGTTGCTCTGGCTGAACTGTTCTATCAGTTTTTTCCTCATAAAGACTCAGGCTGACAGTATTACCCACCAGGGGGGGGTTTAGAGGGAAACATGAAGGGAACCATCCGCCCCCATGTCCCCTCTAATGGCTGACTTCGAAGTAGGAGTCCAATCTTACTTTTGTGCCGAACTTGGCAGGGGTGTGCAGTTCTGATCAGAGCTCCAGCCCTTCTCTCTCACATCTCCTGAAGAGTGCGAATGTCCTGCCTCAGACGTCAGCCAATCGCCATCCCCATGGACACCGTCAAGATAATCCAATCGGAGAAGTTTCCCAGAGAGTGCCCCGTGCCTGTCACCCAGCCACGGTATGCCCCACCACCCAGAGTGGCGTGGGACGGCGGCGGCGAGGGGGAAATCATCGTTAACCAGGCCTGCAGTGACCTGACCCTGGACATGGTGGGTTCCTCGAGACCGATGGTGTCTCCCCCGGCCTCAGTGATGCGCAGGGAGCAGAGCTTCCTGGCGCAGCGTAAATCCAGTGCCAACGAAATCTGCTACCACCAGTTCCACTACAAGATGGACGACGTCATAGTCAACCAGTACGTGCTGCGCTCCTCCTCCACCTCCTCCTCCACTTCCTCGTCCTCCTCCTCGGGGCCCGTCATGCCCTGCGAGCCCCTGGACTGCCCCACCTGTGGTCACACTTACAACTTTGCCGGGAAGCGTCCGCGCATCCTCTCCTGCCTGCACTCGGTGTGCGAGGAGTGCCTGCAGATCCTCTATGAGTCCTGTCCCAAGTACAAGTTCATCTCCTGCCCCACATGCCGCCGTGAGACGGTGCTCTTCACTGACTATGGCCTGGCTGCCCTGGCCATCAACACCAGCATTCTGAGCCGCTTGCCCTCTGACCCCAACGGGCCCGTGCAGTGGGGCGGGGAAGCCGACCGCAGCTGCTACCAGACTGTGCGTCAATACTGCCAGTCAGCCTGCACCTGCCAGATCGCCAACCCCTTGTCCTCCTGTGGCATCATGTAGACGAGGGGGGCCCCTGCAGGCTTGACTCGATGCTGCTCCCCACCACCTTTCTTGTCAACTATAAGCTAAACCCTCTCTGCCAAACCCCTTCTCACACACATGCAGTGATTATCTCCCTCCATAGATGTTAACTCTCTATATTTAATAGCACAGATGGATGCTGTGTGGGACTATTGGATGCTGGTGACTCAGTATATGGTAAATAAATGTATTTTATGTATGGACTGGAAACTAATTCACCCTTTCTCATTTGGTTGGACGTGTTTGTCATGACATCTCTTTACATGGGAATGCCAGGGGAAGTCTGTCCCCCCCAACCTAGGTGAATAAAGATTAAATAAATGAGCTAAGTACACCGTTGTGGCCTGCACTTGTTCTCCTCTGTCATGAGAGATTGCTGCTAATGAAACTTAGAAAGTCTTTCTTAGAGGAATATTACGGAAGTAATCATTTTGTCGTCTTTTCAGGGAAAATTTGAAAGGTAAACACTTTTATAGATAAGAGATAACCAGATCACTGTTATTTCATATTTCATTTACTTGATATGTATTGTTTTATAAGCTCCTTCCCCCTTCCAGTGACACAATATTACCTGACAGAAAGAACAGAATTGTTTCTGCCCAAGAGCATCAATTATTTATTAACTGAAAGCCATTTCACAACACAGCAATACGGACCAGAACTCATTTATTGACTTTTTTTTTTTAATCCAATCACCTTATAATGCCAGCCATCAAGCTCACATGTACCATTAAGCTATACCCTTATGAATGTCTATGGTGTAAGTATTTAGACCATGAACAACAGGTCTGGCCTGTAACATTAAATGCACTTCGTAATGTCAGCTATCATAGCTGAGTTGCAAGTTTTTCTATAATAGAATTGCAATTACCAATACATTGATTTGGCCACTTGCTTCTCTAACTTTGTAAAACAGTGAACTCAGT
>JABUIW010000124.1:5752212-5787989 GCA_013363375.1 Menidia beryllina | reverse complement strand
TTATTTATTTTTCTTAGAGTCTGACTGATGACATACCTTTACTGCATACCTCAGAGCATAAAGCTTTTAACCTTCCAAAATGCCCATGCAAAGGCAAAATAAATCTCCAAAATGAATTGAGCCAACACAATTTTGCAGTTGTTTTATGTAATTGAAGAACTCTTGGTCAAGTGATTTTCGAAGTCTGACATCCAAGTGCCGAAAAGCATGAAGATTATCAAATTAATTTAATATGATATTACATGACTATTATAATCATATGTAAGCAGTTTGACATGGCAAGACTAAATGTTCATATTAAATAAAAAACATTAAGAAAATACATAGATCAATGTACAAATAATGCCGATCTTTCTGTCACATAATCATAAAAAAAACTGATACACTTTGTAACCTATGTACAGCCTGTCCAATATTGTTGATGGCCACTATGAAAAATAGCTAAACAAGATACTTGCTTAGCATTTCAATGCTTTGATTTAAACAAAATGGCAGAAAAAACACATCAATGTATTCAGCCCTGATTCACAGTCATACAGAGTCTTAAAATAAATCCCTTTCTGGGTAAAGTTTACCACACAAATTGTAATAAGTATACAAGGTAGAATTTCCACCGTGAGATTATAGGCAAAACGTTTAAAAGCAGTCACTTTTCAAAACATGGAAATATATTTGTCTAACCTTTTTTTTTTATATAGGCTGAGTTTTTCTGCTCCTTCTGAAGAGCAGGCTTAACCGTCGGCATGCTGGGTTTTTGTCAGATGACTGCATCTGTTGGCTTTATAGATACGGAAAAAAAAATTATCAGGAAAAGAAGTCGTAGTTCAAAACTGGAGGCAGCATGTGAGCAAAATTACATGAAAAGGGCACAAAATGTTCAAGAGGAACAGATGAACAGTCTCAAAATGAACTCCCCATCTACTGTGCATTAGCCATGAGCCACTGCTTCCAGTTTGGCTGGCTGCCATGTTGGAGGAAAACACACATTCTCACCACATAACATGAGATATACGAGACTGATGATACTGCCCTCATATATGTGCTGTTATAAATACAAAATCTCACCTTTGAGTGTCTAAGAGAGCAGTCTCCCCTCTTCTCAAAGACCCGATTTTTGATTTCCAGCTCTTATTAGTCTTTTTTGACTCCGGCTTTGCTGAATCCTGAAAAGATTCAAACAGAGTTCCATACAGAAAAAATAACATTTAAAAAAAGAGAACACAAGGACAAATAAATCAAGCACAAAAGGCAAATCACAATGATACACTTGTGAAATAACTTATCCTTGATGTTGTGTTTATGACGAAAAACCTTTCGTCTCTGTTTACACGAATGCGTCTCACCTGACTTTGTTCGTGCTCCTCAGCCCTTTCCAGCAGATCATGTGTACTCAGCTGCTGCCCTCTGCAGTTTACATTCAGCTTCCCTGTACCAAGCAAACACAGTCTGTTAAAGCAGAGCTCTATTTCCAAACCAGAGCAAGAATATGCTTTGTTTACAAAAGGTGAGTGTGATTTCATGGGATGGCTCACTTAAATGAAGCGTTGCAGCAGTCGTGTCTGAGACAGATCTCTGCCGAAAATGTCCGGATTTCTGCTGCTGGGGTTGATTTGAAATGCTTCCTGTTTTTTCTGTTTTTTCAAGCCCATTACAAGTAGATGAATCCTTATCGACACCTCTGGAGTCGCTCTGACAGATTTCAAGAGCCTTGGGAAAAAAGATGAAATGGTGAGAAGGCTGGTGTTTCAACAAGTTCATTAATATGAAAATGCCACGCTGCAATCAGGCCTCTGATTGCTGTAACAAAGGTGTGACAATTTACTGAGCTGCTGTGTCAGAATTTTAAAGGGCTTCTGGAAAGTCCCCACCTGGCTCACTTGTGTGTCTTGTCGTTGCTCGAAGGTTTCTTTCTCTTCCTGTGACGCTTGGTGGTGCATCTGCTTTTGAGCAATATCCTCCAGCATTTGACAAACCTGCTCCAAGTAGCAGAGTCCAGGACTTAGTTCCTTCCTGTCCTCTATTCCAAGACCCTGTACAAGTCAGTAAGCAGGAAAATGAACCCTCAGACATCTCCTTTAGAAAACTGCAGTATTAGTCCTAGACAAACCTTTTTTTATCACAGCAGCCTTGTTCTTAGTTCAAACTGACATGCCAAAAAAACAAACCTGGACAAATAACTAATAATAGGGAGAACAGTTTCAGATACAGAAAAATACATACATGACTTACAATAAGCACCCCAAAACACCATTCAGTAGTATGAGAGAATTCAAGGACATTTTCAGTGTTATAAACTTTAGGACAAACTTGGAGCAAAACATAAATTAAACATGTAGGAAATTACAGGATGGATACAGAGAGAAAACAGCAAGTAATTAAGCGTTAATTAAAATGTTTATTCATTTATTTAATGTAAAATAAATTAATTTGAACCTCCTTTTTGTGCCTTCACTGATGTCTTTGTTTCAATTTTTGACTAAATGCCACAAAACCAACAGAATTTCCAGCACTGCCGCAACATATTAATCAGCTAAATGCTATGCAAAAAAAGAAGGCAACAGCTTTCTATCATGTTTTTGGTCACATTTTCTAAAAGCATGTAAGGTAGCCAACATTAACAGTCATTCCAGAAGACATTAGTTCCGGCATCAGTCCCTGAATGACAAATTTGTGACATCTTTGTGTTGCATCTCCCCATGACCATAACAATACAAGGAGTACACACACAGCCAGGGACAAAAAATAGAAAATAAAAAGCTACTTGCGTATTCTTAGCCTTGTGTCTATGATATTTCACTACAGCAATCAGAATGAGTAGAATTTGGCATTTAACCTACTGATAAAAAACATACTAACAAAAAAAACTCCTCAACTGTCTGGTTTTCTCATACTTTTCAAAGCATGTTGCTCAACTTACTCCTTATGCCATTCATTATTCTCATATTTGTCACCTGGCCGGACTGGTTTATGATCCCTTTCACCACAAATGGACAAGTCGTGAGCGTGAAAAAGACACAACATGGCTAATGACATGCCTTCGTTGAGTAGGTGTTGCAACTCTGAGACTGCAAAGTCTCTGGCAGGCCTTGCTTTGCAATTCACAAAGTTGTGCTGTGCAAGACCATACATGTGGCTGTGAGTCACAAACAAGTTTCTAATACTGACACTTGAGCAAGAAAAGCATAAACAGATTTAAGATTTCACATTTGACCGTTATCGTCTGTCTCTTTCAAAATTTCTGAACCCTTGGAGATTTAGAAGTGTCTTACCTGTGATCTTTGCTGGTTAGAACCTACAGAAAGTGGTCTCCTATGTTTCTCTGATGAATACCTGATGGGAACAGATGGCTCAACCCGCCTCCTTAGGCCAAAACTCTCTGACCTTTGACATCTCCCTGACCCTGATGTGGGCTGTCCAGGCAGGAGAGTTGCCTTCGGCTGACGGCTTTGCTGCTCATCCACGCGGTGGCTAAGTTTAGAGTCGGCCCTTTGTAGTGCTTTTTCTAATTTTAGGTGCAAGGCGGTGGAGCTCTCTTCGGATTGACGGGAACCCAAGCGTGGCGACGAGGAGGAAGCGGAGGATGCCAGGGAGCAGGAGAGGACGGGAGACCGGGATGTTAATCCAGGAGTCAGACGGTCGTTAAACAAATCCATTTCAGTGTTATTTGTGGAGACAGAGCAGGGCGTTGCAGGGCTTAGAGCATCACAGCTGGCTGTCTCCACTCCGGAGTCCACAGATTCTGAGCGCGGGTTTGGAGGCTCCTCAACCTTAGTTTCAAGCCAGTCTGACTCCAGACAAGTTTTATCCTCAATTACCCAAGCCTCCATGAGATTCCCAAAGCTCCTGTACAGATTCATAGCCAAACAGAGACCGCAGCCGCGTCCCTTACACCTGTGCTGCTGACCGGCAAAAAGAAAATGAAACGCTTAGGTAATCCACACACTTGAGCTGATGATGTCGAGTTGAAAACATTCCTCTTGATCCGCCTCCATTCCTTTGCCACACCTCTCCAGATCCCAGCATGGCAGTGCGTGTTGGTACCTGCTCTTTCCTGGGTGATTCCCTTATGCTATTTGAAGGCTGAAATTTACAGCCACACTTCTCCAAAACAGAAGATGAGCAAGACTTGACAATTGCGGATAGACAGTACCTGGTTCCTTTTTTGAAGATAGTTATTAAAGTTACGCAGATGGTCATAAGCACAAGGACCCAGCCAGTGATGTAAAGCCACTTAAGCTGAGTTAGAAAAAGCCCTCTCTGCCATGACCTACATGTCTAAAGTCAACACAGACTCATAATATGGGTGAAATGTCATAGCAGGTATATAGTGAAATGGTATACGTGTGAAAGGCAGAGATCCAAAGATGCTGATAGAGCACAAGCTCATCAACAAAACAAACAAACTGGGATTTATCTGAGACTGAAGGAATGTGTTGAACGGACACTCCGGTCTGCTGACGTGATTTGCATTCTCCGGAGTGCAATGTCATTTGATCTGATACACACATTCTTGCATGAGCAGCCAGGAAGAAAGACATATAAGACACAAGAGTTTCCTCATTTTGAGCAGCTGGTGTATACCAAACATTGCTTTGACAGTGAGCAGCACTGTGTCTGTTCACATATTTGTGTTGGATATTGCAAATGCATGGAAGTAATTTAATGTGAAAAAATCCCCAAAAAGGGGGACGATTGAGTCTAAAGACAATGGTAAAAGGACAGCGTTATTATTATATCACACTTCAATGCTCTTACTCACCTCTCAAAGGGCTCTTACCGTACGAGACAAATTCACCCACACGTTTATGAATTACTGTGCTGTTTTTACAGTTTTTAGCCCATGCAGCTTGTTTTCTCTATCTTATTTAATTAAATTTGTGTATGCTGACGGTGAGGTCTGTTTGATTATCCAGGAAGGCTGCGGTCAAACCACAAACCATCTGATTGGCAGACCAAAATCTACCTCTCAAGACCAAGCTCTCCACCATTAAATCTGCTGGCCAAACAATCATCTTTCTAAATAAACTCATTTATTTACAGATGTCGGCAACACTTTGTGTCACCTCACTCAGTCTTTAATCATTTTTGTCAATTTCATTGTCATGGTTTAAACTAATTTGTTTCTATTCATTTAAAAATATCTAAGTTGACTGAAATTGACTTGGAAGTTCTTTCTGTCTTTGTATGTTTTTTCACATCAGTTTGTGAGTTTGATTCTTCATACTAACCAGCTCAACGGGAGCTCCAAATCTTCCTACAGGGTTAGGACACATTTTCACCTTCTTCTTGGCTCAGCCATCACCGGAGCAGTGAATACATGAGAGTTTCATTGTCTTTGTAAAACAATGTAAGGCAATATGTCCCTGTTTTACTCCACACATGTTCTGGTCAAAACATTATTTTTTGTTTTTATGAGCACATGTTTTTCAAGCAAAAGAGTTAATCCTTTTTTTATCAAAAGGTTTAGTCTCCACAACATCTGCAACATTAAATGAAGAGAACATAAGAAGATCGGGAAGTTTTCCATCAGAAAGATAAGGTGAGTGAAACAGGCATAGAAGGAAACTTATCTGTTAACTAAAGCAGAACTTACAGATATACGTGAGCTTTATGAATCGCTCAACTTGTTGACCAGCATGAATGTAATATCATGCCAAAATTAGACAGAGTAGGACAATCGCTATTGTAAACAACGCCACTAGGTGTCAGATGGTTCTCTTAATGTGATGGCTGCTGAGTCACTCAATAATTTATGTAACGTTGCACCTATATGATGGTCAATAGTTCAGTAGATAATTGTGCTCACCTCAAATGAACGCAGACTAACAGTTTCTTTGGAATCTTGATCATGGCCAGCCAGTGAATACAGATCATTTACTGTAAAGATACCTGGATTTTGCTACCAAAAAGCTAAACGCTTCCTTTGTGTGTAGCTTGTAGTTCTTTGCTAGGTGCTTAAGTTGGTGACATGAAAAAGAATCTACACGGTCTTACTGTCTTACTATTCAAAGGTTTTACAAATGGATTCCATTATTCACCCTTTATGTTGTTGATTAGCTGCTGTGTTAGAGCATTGGCTGCAACAGCTTCTTCCCCTAAAAACGCCGCTGGCATCTTTTCCTTTTGGCAGGGTTTAACACACACTTGATGGCATCAGGCCAAGAAACCGGCTCAAACTCCATACTTTAAAGAGATGCTCACACTTGCTAATTATCTTTCAACTTTTTTTTAAAGAAACAATGTCAGTCTGTCAGTGACCCTAACCCTCTCTGTTTAACAAATAATGGCATGCCGTAGTGAGTAATGGGTTGTGATTTTGTGTGGACATACCTTTAATTTCCCAGAATGTGCTGGAAGAGAGCAGCTTAACAAAAGGAATCTTGTAGAAAGCTCGTTAAAACACCTCTTGCCGTAATAAAACGAGTGCTGCTCACGTAATAGCATTGTAATTAAAGGTCTCACCTTTTCTCAGTAAATATTTTGAATGAAAAGAAATTTGGAATGTCCGTAAAACAAAAAACAAAAGGGTAAACGTGTTCAGTCTTTATTGACAGTGGTTGATTGTCACAGGGCATTGGAGGAAGATTCAAGGAAATAAAGAAAATAGAACAGAACTTTGACCAGTTTCACAAAATTCCTATCTTTCAATTCAGTAAATGAAAATAATTTATTTCTTATCTTAACTTTTCTCTGACTTATCTCATCAGCTGGCAGTCGAAATATACCTGACACACAGTTTAATACCTGAAACGGCCACCTTGTACTTGTGCAACCGAGCAAAAACACGAGGTGACATAGGACTTAAAAAACATCAGACGGAGCAGGAAAATGTTCCAGAACTGTGGAACAGGAACCTGTTAGGAAGTTCAAAGATGGAGTATAAACAGGATCACCCACTGTTTCTTTGTTAACTCATGCATCTACAGTAAATCCATGCTGGGGATATGCTGAAAGAGAGCAAGCTAGTCAGAATAATAAAAGTAAAAAATCATTGACAATCTACAACAACAGGCTGGTGTTTGTAGTAAACTTGGCTTTGTTTTCTCTTCATTTACAAATGTACGAGGAAAAATAAAGCTATGCACACACTGACAGCAACACAATGTGATAAATGGAAAATTGTGCACCACAAGAATGTCTGACAGTCTACAGCAGATAAATATGAACATTTTTGCTTTCAAGGTATACAGAAAAAAAGGAGCATAAGCACCTTATTTTAATTGCAGAGGCAGTTAGGGTCTCTGGCCCTCAATCCTCAAGGTATTGCTGGGAAAACAGTAATGCATATAATGGAGATATCTCTATCAGGAAAAAGCATCTCACAATAAATAGGAGCATGAACTACCACAATATAGGGAAATTGTGATATCAGAGCCAGTTGCATGGGTTTAAAGTTTCAGTCTGAGCAAAGTTGTGTTTTTCACTATGAGAGTTTGCAAACAGGAGATTTGAGGATCACTAAAATGTGAGAATGATCAGTCTAAGCTCATTCTGTCTGTTACTTTCTGAGACTTTCTGCCTCTCAAGGTTTCATTTTCAGTGTTTAGGTTCAACAGCATCAAGTTCAACAACTTCCTGTTTATACAATTAGAAGCTGTTGACTGGACATAGGACTTTAGATTTTCCTCAAACAAAAAACGGAATTTGTTGTTTATATGGAGCTGGAAATTGTTATCTAGCTCAGCTCGTGCAATAGACAAGCTTATTTAATATGTGCCTTTGGCTGATAGTCTTTTATTTTTGTGCTTTGACATCAGTTCAGCAGTGCAGTCGCGCTCTGTGTAAGTATTTCATGCATAACAAATGTATGTTACCACAATAAAAAGTCTTCACTCGGTTGTCCCCTGACACTGGGCTAGAGTTCAGCAATCTGTCTGTGGCTGAGCTCCTCCAAGCTTCAGTGACCTGATAGATTGAGCCAACAGTCCAAGATGTGATCTGTCCAAATGGAGCCACTGCGATGGTCGCCTACGTATGCAGAAACAACAGAAGCATAAAGAGATGTTGGTAATGTGGAGAGTGAAAGCTGAAGCTGATTCATTCAAAGAACAACAGAACCATCCATCCCGTGAAGAAATAAGACGTAACTCAGGCATAATTTTTACTGCTTCATGATTCTTACCTTCTGGTTTGCGATCCGCCGTTAGAATGAGAACTTTTCTCTGCTTTGCTGGGAGCATCTGATGCTCCAAACAGTTTGGCCCAGCGCAGGCTGCTCTGACCCGGACTCTCTGCCTGGGCATGGGTAGATGCGTTGAGAGTTCTACAGTCTTTTTCAGATCTCTTTTCTTCTTGCCTGCTCTCCATACTTATTTGAGACCAAGTGTCTGTATGATTCTCAATACACTCCACTTCTTCACCCACATCATCAAACTGGTCGGGCTCTTTTACCAAAAACTCTGGAATAGGGGCTAACGGACTCCTGCCAGCCTGCATGCCTCCGTACTGCAGCTTGGGGCAACTTGAATTCAGCAAACTATGCAACTGCTGACCCGTATGGGGGGAACTTTGTGTTGGCTGGCTGCTACAGGACTGGACTTTCCTGTTCAGTAGCTTTGGCCAGCTGGTCACTAGGAGAGCGGAGCACGGCTGAGGTGGAGAAATACCCTGCTCCTCCGAACACAGACGTCTGCGACGCTCCAGGCGAGCCTCCAAGAGTAAGTTGAGGTCAAAAGGCAACACAGAGAGCGGCTGCAGCAGAAGTAACAGCTCCTGAAACAAGGCCTGACACTGCCCCAGTGACATGGACAGGAACCCCCAAGAGTGGTAGTACGCCATCACTAAATCTGTGGAGGTAGCACACAGACAGCTAATCATTCAAAGATGCACTAAGTCAGGCAAATGCTAGAACACAAATTTGGTATGAAGGCTCTGAAACTGAGCTGAGTCAGAACATTGGCAACAAACGTGCACTTTGTAAGACCTTTAAGTCACATTTCATACTTCTTTAGCTTACTGTATTTTGGTCTCTACACCGTGCCTTAGGCTTCCAACTTCCCATGAATGCAAAGATATCATGATTCCCAAAAATCATGACAATGCAGACAAAATCATTTCTGACTGCTAGATATTCTATGTTAAAGCTGCCATAAAATATAATGCTCACGTGGTACGAAAGTAACATATCTAACCAACTGTATGCCGTTTATCTTTTTTGCTATCTATGAACTCAGTCTTTTTTCATTAGTTCCCCAAATACTCACATGTCTTAAGCCACATACATGTTTACATGGTGCACCAAGATCAACACTTCAACTTATCCCTTTAGCTCGACTATGCATGCTATTTTCTAACTACAGTACCACATTGTTCCCATCACATGCAGCAACACTGGATTGAAAGTATCAGTCAAAATTAAATTTTGATATGGAAAAAGTTGCCAAATCAGGATGACAGAGCTGCAGCCCTAAAATGTTTTAACACCAACCTGTTTGACTCTGCAAGTGACTGAGCCAGAATTCCAATGCTCTCAAGCTGTAAGAGAAGAAATAAAGCAAATAAGGGACACTGTGCAGTTTCTTTTTCATGTGCTTTAGTACGTTTAGCTCTTACTTAAGAAGACCCATGATGAAGGCTCTCAGTCTCATGCTGTGGTTGGTGAGCTGAGGACAGTGTCGGATTTTGGTGACCAGGCTGTGAAGGACCCTGGTGGATGGACCTGGAGCAGAGTTGGACAACATGAAAAAACAGAGACCAATAGCAATATTATGTGGATCACAGTAAAATATTCCAGGTACCTATTCTGGTGGAAATGTCCACAACACTCCAGGCATGATTGCGCCTTTGCCCGATTATGAAATCCAGTTTGTGGTCGCGTAGGCCGTCCTCTAAAATGTTCTGGATGGCAGGACATAAGTGTTCCAGGACCAGGCCAGCGATCGTGGGGCTGTAGGAGCTGTTACCCAACCACATCTGTTTCACCAAGAAAGTCATGTCAGAAAGAGTCCTGGGTCCTGTGAGATAAGTTATTTGACTCTTTTCCTCTAATACCAGTTTGGTTTATTTCTATTGGGACACATTATTCAAATTGCATAGCTCTGAGTCTTCATACCTTTTCTTCAGGGTCTCTAGTGCTGCCAAAATGGGCCATGATCAAATCCACAGCACTGCTCACAGACCTCAGCAAACCTGGAACGTCACATGTACAGGCGGTAATCAGCTTAAGGTACACTATATTTGTACCAATATTTATACTGTATAGAACTGATGTAGACATTTATTTCTGCTTACAGTCTAAACTCAAGACTGGACTGGTTTCTTTTACCAATCATCCTATTCAAAGAATGTTCAGAGGGTTGGTGTTGAATAATGACACAGCATAAGTAGATGATCTCTCATTTTAAGACAGCTCTGTGTATATCAGCTAAAAATATCAACCAAGGTGGTTACACAGTGCTTTTAGGGCTCATTATCATATCAAAAGGAATGGGAAATTGACCAGAAACTGGAGATAAAAGAGTGGCTTTTTCATATCAGTAGCGATCTCGTGCTTCTCTTCCTCCATCTCAAACCAGCCAGCCTCTGCAAATGTCACAGTAAATTCTTTATGCGTGTCGGTGCTGCCTGCAGTGCCGCTACACACTGACTCCTCACTGCTGCCACAAATGCCTCCATTAGTGATTATGGGCTGTAAAAGATTCAAACTGGTAGAATCAACTTTACATCAGATAACCCACATGATAGTATTAAACTAAATGATTGGGTACAATGTCAATTCTCGACAGGACTGAATCATTTTCTCTTTTGGCCCCTGCTGGAGCTCGCAGTCACACACACACTTAGGCAACAGAGCAGAGGGCTCAGCCAATCCTGTGCAGGGAGAGTTAAAAATAGGTCATGTTGGAGAGAAAGCCCCTTCAGGGTATTGAAGTCACTGCTGCAGCAGTCAGATTTTATTGCTCCACTCAACAGCTCGTGATCTAAACAAGGAGGGATCTGGTCAATATTTCCTTCTGGGTTAATTTTACAAAATATTTCAACTGTCGATTGCCTAATTCATACGACTTAATACAGAGTATCTGCCATTAACTGAGCCTCACCTCTCCTCTGAAGGTGGCTGATAGACATGGACTCATAAGATGTATCAGGCGAGAGGCAGAATTCATTGGGCGGCCTGTCGCTCAGGATCAGAGACTCGCCATGTTGATGTGGCTTCAAACCGAGCCCGGCAGAGTCCTGGGTCTCATGGGGAAGCAGGCCTGAAGCGGCCCGGGAGAGAAGAGAGCTCAAACAAGAGAGGGGAGCCACGGAGGACAGGGTGGCTGTAAAACTGCTAAAGTCAGAGTCAGCTGTAGGTGGAGCATGATGCTGTGGGAACTTCTGCTGTGGCCGGGAGCAGGCAGGCGACAGGGACACTCTCAGGTTTGGCTGATCGGTGTCAGCTGTAAGGGGTAGTATGGGTGGAGTGTGGGAGGATCCCGGATAGTAGGAAGAGGGGGTCAAAGACGAGCCGGGACTTCTGGGCTTTGCGCTGGCATCTTCCTTCTCTGAGGTGAGGCCGATCAGGTCCTGGTGCGTGGGAATCTTGACAAGGTTGGATCGATTTAAGGCGGAGATAAGATTAAAAGACCGAGTCTTGTTACATGTTGGGCTTGTCGTATATTGCATTTGAACATTTCTGGGCTCCACAGCTGCGCGATGTGAATCCAGGGTACTTTTTGACGCGCTTGGGCACCCCTGGTTCCTACTGAACTGACTCCACGTATGTCTGTGACTGAAGCTCTCTGGACTCGGGGTGCAGGTGGAGCAGCTATCCGAGGTAGAAGGAGCGTCCAGAAAGATGGGGCAGTGGCCTTCCATCAGGGGTGACTGAAGATTAGATAAGCACTTACTCCTTTTTACCTTGAATTCAGGGTCTGGCTGGGACTCCCCATGCTTGCTGCTCTTTTGATTGATGTACTGTTCCAAAAGACAGCCCAGATACTGGGCCTGGGATTGTGGTTTTTCTATAGGGATCAGAACGAACGGCTGGATTGGGAGTGATGTTGGTCTTTGGGGCTTGGTGCTGTGCACCACTTCTCTCTCCACTGAACAAACTCCTGCAAAGAAAGGGAGAAACAGATCTAAGCAAAACTCGATTAACATAGTAAAGCAAATTCTCTCTGACTTTCAAATTGTCTTTTTACTATTTTCTTTTTTTGTTGTTGTTGCTTTGTCTTGTATGTCCTTTTTTGTCTCCTGGCAACAGAGAAAAAAACAATAGAGAATGTGCTTACCCACATCAACAGTATCAGTAATATTATGCTCTTGGTCCTGCACTGCAGATGGCTGAGTGGACGCTCTGCTTGTGTCTTGGCATTTATCGTTACACTGGTTGGGGTTCTGTGAGCAGGGCATGTGGGTCGTACTCTGGGCACCGCCTGTATGTTGCTTCCAGCAGAAGGCTTTGTCATTGGAGGTGGTGGCAACCTGGTAATCTATCGTTAGAAAGTGAGGGGATTGAAATTCAGCTCTGGACTGGACAGAGGAGAACGCCTTTTCCTTTAGCTGATCGTCTTCGACCTAAGGAGGACACAGTAACACAAAACAGAAGTGACCAACAGAACAATCTGCTTTTCCTGCAGGAGGCAGATGCATACTGATACATACTAACTGGATCACTGTGATAACAGTTCACAGAAGCAATCCAAAGGGTTGATAATAAACTACAGCTAAACCTCGAAAAACAGAAAGGTTTTTTTTTTATATCAAAAATATCTTAGAGTGCTACTCCCATTCACGAGTAGCCCTCGTGAATTAGCCCGAGCGTCTAAATTAACAAAAGATTTGCGTCACTGACTAAAAATACCAATGTCTCATATGACTCTCAGTGCTTTCTTGGCGTATTGGATTGTGTGATTACATTTTTTAAATGATTTCTTGATGAAAACTGAAATGGGAATAAAAACATTTCATTTGTTTGAATTTAGAGAACAGCCCCAACATACTGATGTTAAAATGGGATTTTAAACAACAAGCTGCTTGCCCTAATAAACAGTCTTTTAATGTAACATCTCCTCTTTATAGAACTTTGGTATGTATCTAAACCCACCTGCTTGACTTCACTGTGCTGTCCTCCTCTCTTATGATCAAGAGGGGAAAGAAAAGGGCTGCTTCGGCCCTGCCCCTCTGGGCAGCTGGTAAGACTGGACCAGGCTGGACTTGGTGACTGGGAGGAGAGGTCACAAGAGACCAGCTTGTAGTATTTCTGGTTAGTCCCCACGGCTAATGCTGACTGGCTTTGGAGACAGGCAGTCAGGTCTGACACTTCCAGAGAGGACATACCCGGGGGCAGAGGCTCCAGGCTGCAGTGGTTGCAGTTAGAGTCCAGACCCCGGGCAGAACAGCGCGACCTGGAAAGGCCCGCGTCGGTCTCCTCTTTCGGAGGGGAGAAAGCCGTCGCGTCACCGTTGTGGTCGGACAGACTTTGAGGTACGGGCTGGAGACTGAGGAACACAGATCCTTCAGAGGAGTGACCGGGGTGGACGGCGGGACTGCTGAGATCGTGAGGCGTGGCGGGGTTGTTGCTTCTGCTGTAGATGGTGCAGAAGTTAACCAAGACCCCATCCGAGCTGTTGCAGGATGAGTCGCTGACGTACTCTGTCAGGCTGTTGGACAGCAGATCGGAGGAACATTTGCGCTGGCAGGACACGTTATCCTGCAGTCTGTCGGCGCTCTGCTCCACACAGGAAGACACCGTAGTACCAGGCCTGCTCCTGTCAAAGCACTGGCATTCAGGCCGCATCGAGTCCACACGGCCAGGCTGGTTGGAGAGCCACTCTGGGTGACCGCCGGTACCCAGCGTCGTCCCTTCACTGCCCCATTCGCTGTCCGGGTCCCCGTGGGTCAATGCGTAGTTAACGGCACCGTTATTTTGCCAGTGGGGATTTCCATGCAACACAAAAGATGAGTCTTCGTGATATCGGTGGAGATTATCTCCATCACTGTCCTCTTCGGCGTCATCCTCCTCCAGCTCCGCGTTGGGGAGGAAGGAGTTGTGTGAGCGCAGGCAGGCTCGGGCCCCGCAGCCGTCCCTGTTCAGGTGGGAGCTCGCCTCTTCTGGGGAGGAGGCGCAGTCGTACTTCCCGCTGCTGTCGCTGTTGCCCTCGTCCTCCGCCCGGTCCTCCGTCAGACTGCAGTAGCTGCTGGAAAAATGTCTTTGAGCGTCCGTGAGGGCGTGCTCTTGGTTGCGCGTGTCCTGCTCCGGGAGGGACACGGCCCGGGTCAGGCCGGCCGAGCAGAGCCGGCCGGGCCTTTTGGCCGAGCTGCACAGGGCCTGGACGGGAAGTTGCCATGTGGGAAGCTGCACCACGGGAAAATGGCAGGCTACCAAGGTGTGCCCCGAGAGACTGGATCCTCCAATCATGCTGATGGGTGAGTGTTGATCATGGAAGCTGTCCCCATTTTTCTAAAATCAAACACTGAAACAGTGATAGATAAACAGAATTACCCAATGAGAAAGAATGACAAAAATCAGTCAGTGAAAAATGACTACATGCTACAAACGGCAGTGGCAAAAACTCATTTGAACGATTAGATGAAAGGCCCCAGAGTTCTTTTTTTGTGAATATTTAGATCTCTATGATTGTGGACTTTCTTGTGTAATCTAACTTTTTTTTTTGCCCTCAGAGACTTCTGTGTTTTAGGCCTCGCTACATAAAGAGCTTCAGGAAAAAATATGCAAACACAGCATGTGTACATTTCCAGACTGTTGTTTTCAAGCTGGAGATCTGAAAAGATCCATTGCCTCTGGGACCTAATTAGACTTTTTAGGGTCATGCTGAAAAAATATCCAAAAGCCATTTTTTCCACACGATGCCTCCCGAACGAAACAAGAAGAAGATAAATAACGCAAAGCAGAGCTGCACTGCAGGCGACTGTGCTGTCAGTCTGCACCACCGGCTCTCACAAGTCTGACTGGGCGCTGCGCCTCTGGCCCTCAGTGCAGTCTTCACTACATAATTCAGTCGACCATTAACAAACCCCTCCTCCCTCCACCCGGGCCAACCGCGATCCCTCACGGTTACTCAGCTGCTCGGTAACTAGGGCAGCTGCACTGCAGAGATGCTCAGCCGGCACTGCTAGGAGGAAATACTTTACCTATACTTTCACATCAGTTCAGTGGACACATTCTGACATGTTTCTATCATCCAGCTGCAGATGTGTGATACTGTCTATCCTCAAAAGTAAATAACACAAAGCATTAGCATCGAAACTTCGGAGGGTCGCCATTCTGAGATAGGAGAAAAATAATATGGGTGCCGCATAGCGAATTCAAACATCTGTCCCAATTAGGGCTTTTTTTCCATGTCAGTCTATGCCAAAGCGTTCTGAGGCGTGATGTGTCACAGCATATATAACATCTGCTGCTAAATACAACAATGAGGTCATGCTTTGTTGAAAGAAATTTGTTTAAATGACATCATCACATAAATATACATGAGAAGCACGTTCACAGGCAATAACAACCCTTACGGCACCTTATGAGCTAAAGTGCCGTTAAGCACCGATCCAAGAACTTGCATAGTTGATAAGAAACATCCATCCATCCATTATCCTAACCGCTTATCCCCTAATGGGGTCACGGGGGGAACTCGAGCCTATCCCAGAGGTCAACGGGCGAGAGGCGGGGTACACCTTGGATGGTCCGCAGTCCATCGCAGGGCCACACAGAGACACACAAGGACCAACAACCCTAACCCACACTCACTCCTAAGGGCAATTTGGAATGTCCAATCAACCTAACATGCAGGTTTTTAGACTGTGGGAGGAAGGCGTAGAACCCGGAGAGAACCCACGCAGATACGGGGAGAACGCAGAACCCTGTTGCTGTGAGGCGATGGTGCTAACAGTACAGCCAAACAGTATAAGGCAAGTATAAATTCCACAGAGCCGCCAAATCTAAACCTTTCTTTTAAACCTTAAATATATTTCAAAGATATTTGTGTCTTGTTATGTGCCAGCCAGATGTCTTATCCTGCAAAGTTCCAGCACGAGAAATAATTAGAAAATTTCCATTAAGATAACTATTCGGTCACCTCAGATTGTTTTTCAGACAAACTTCAAACGCAGTCGTGTCACATGACCATGGTGTCTCCCTCAGCTTGGTAGTACCGATCAGAAATGCTTGTTTAAGGTGTTCTTGGCTGCAAATGAGCACAGAAAACGTATGTGCTAATATACAAGAAATCCAAAAGACTAAAACTCATGACAACTGAAATCAAAGTGATCCTCTTTTTCTGCAAATATGCATCAAATACACATGATACAAAAAAAACAAAGCTTCCGACGCTCATCCTATAAACTACACACTGGCCTCAAACTGAGGAGCCTTAGAGCCTAGGAGACAGAACTCAAAGTTCCCCAGTAACAGTTACGGACATTGTTTATGGCCCAATCAGATTGTTCTCATGCTGTGGCTGAACATTGTACGATCACATTTAAGTGTTCTCAGCTCTTTTGCTCTTATTAAAAAACAAAAGTTACCAACGCCTCGCCGGCTCAAAAAGAGAAAAAAGCTGCATTAGCACAGACCTAAGAATAAGTAGGCAAGGACAATCTCTTTCTAAGGCTCGTGTCTATAACCCAGATGTGCATCTTTGCTGAACCAAAAAAATAATAAAAATAAAGAGTTGAACCATTTCCCTTTCAATACAATAGGATGTATCTAGAACTATCCATCTCCACTGGTGGACAGGCTATAATGGGAGCACTACCTTAGAAAATAGGGACACCTTCTTTACCTTGATGTATGCCTATCTACATCCAGTAGTTTAAATTCACAACAAAGTAGGTCAGCTTGAGGGAAACCAGTAGTCTGCAGTATTTCACTACCTGGATGAGATTGTTGCGTGCTACCCCTGCAAGAATCCCTCTGATCTCCTCACACAAAAACCTAATTGGAACAGCTCTCCTCTCAATGCAGTGTAGCACGGGGAGATGTTTGGGACTAACTGAACCGCCTCTCTGGATCTGTCTGTCAGTTCATGTTGGCCATCCAGCGTTAGGGACTGGACCCGTGGTCATGATGCTGCCCGTACTGTCTGCCCGGCCTCTTTAATGAGGGGGGACATCATTATAGCTTGGAGACTTTGTATGTACAGCGTGGCAGGAAATATTTCAGGCTGATTACTCAAATTGTGCATGATCAGAAGCCATGCCTGACCTACATTATGGACAAGTTGTCTCTCATATGCATGCATGTGTGGGTCTGTGTGGGTTTTCAGAATGAAGACATCTTCAAAGTGGCTTAAGTAGGACAGCATCCCAGGTAAAAAAGAAAAACGGACACATGCAGGCGCCCAAAAAAGGAAATCATGAATAAATGTCAAAATGATTTTTTTTTAAATATGATCAATAACACGACGTAGGAATTAAGCACACACGCACAGTGGGGATATCGCTAATTTATGAGGAAAATTAGCCGCAAATAAGCTTTCATGCATTTTGAAGGATCACCAGCGCATCTCCTGGCAAACCTACTTGAAAAGTCACACAATCACAGTTGATATCGGTCCTCTTCTTCTGGATTGCTCGTGTGAAGTCCAAAATCCCGTAAACACTCTTTTTCTTTTAAAGGCATGCCGGTATGGCCACTGGGCGCCAGGCGCGTGCCAGCACGCGGTAAATGACCGCTGCTCTCGTGGCCGTGACCGGGGCTCTGCCTCTGAAACCCGGCGTCCGGACCCCGGAGCACCGCTGGAGCTCTGTCCCACACCGGTTCGACATTGAGGTCCGGCGGGCGGGCAGACAGCGTCCGCCGCCTCAGCACCGCTCGGTCTGGAGGACTGCTGCGTCACCACGGTCTCAGCCAATGAGAAGAGAGAAAAGGCTCCGCATGCCAAAGCGTGCAGAGAGCAGCATAGAGACATGGAGAGATGTGGCCCGGCGGTACGGAAAGAAATTAAGTTTAACTTAAAGCTAGAGCATCTTCCTCTAATTAATGGACAGTTTATCTTTAATATGCAGGTGCAACATTTTTCCCAAGTGGCTCAGCTTGTTCTCTGGTGGAGAATCAGAACTACTTGCACATCCAGTTTTTAGGATTTCCCTAAATACTTATTGATTCATGATTCTAATGTGATTTTTTTTTTTTTTAAAGACCATCCTCACTGGTCATTTGTGTCCCTGTACTGCATTGTTTTTTCATGTTCTTTCAATTAAAAAGTAGGAGGAACCGTGAGGAATATTTTAATTATTTTAAATAAAAAACAAAGCAACCTCTTCAAAAAATATGCATTGTATATCTGAATATTTACATATTTTTACAGTATGTACAAATACGTAAAAAAAAAAAAAATGGAAACATCAGCCAATAAAGTCAGAGCATCTCACAAGCTTTGCATGAATATTTATATTTTCTTATCAAAAACACTGAGATTACACAGCCTGTGTGATGTTGCAGGGAAAAATGATAACTCAAGATGGTGCCATTTGACTTGCAGCGTGGACCAGCTTTTACAGCCTTGTTTTTCTGCAGGAGGGATTGCTTCAGTGGTGCGCACAGGTTCTGATAAGCTTCCCACAGATCCTTGAGGGTCAAGTTCGAAAACAACAGGACCAATAATAGATATCAGGCTGTGGTTCATCAAGCTTCTTCTTTTTTAAGCCCCCTTTTTTAAAATCCCCTCCAAACAGAGTTGTATTCGGTGTCTTCTTTGCTGACGGAGTATCAGAACGAACATGTGTTCTTCCTGTAAAGATAAGGAGGAACTTTACTGGAGCGTCATGACTTGATTTTTTATTTGTCATTTTGAAGACAACTTCAAGTTAGAACAGAGACATGAAAGCACTCAACATATGAGAATTATATGAAGGACTTTTTTCTCTATTTTATGACATGAAAATGGTGTGGAACACATGCAAATATAAAATTTAAAAGAGGATCAGTCTCCTGATAATTGCCTTTGTAACATAAACTGTTAAAGCTTTGATATGACGGGTCAGCTTTACCCTACCTGCAGTAGTGGGTGCCACACTCTAAGGACTCTCTACAACTGGCTCCGACAGGCTTCAGACTGTTCCAACGCCACAGCAACGATCGCTTGGTACGCTGGATTAAACCATTCCAGTCATCGGGGACAGGCAGCGCGTTGACCTGCAAAAGCAAATAATCAACCCTGTTACAGGTCTGATGACCCCTCAGTGGGGATATCCTGTGCTGTAATCCCATCCAATAACAAAGCTTATGATAATCACAGTAAAAAGACAAAGTGAGCGGTATAAACGGTGGCAAAAATAGATGATTAACTCACCTGGGTGACATATATTAGGCAGAGAAAAACAGAAAGGAGGATGATTTTTTCTTGAAGCGTCCTCATGCTGTTGGTAAAGGTGGACTTTCAGCGAGATGAGGGTCTGGTGCACGGCCTGCGTGGTGCTCCTGTTACCTGTATTAAAGGCTTTAATTGGGATGGGGAGGAGCTAACCTCTGACTAATTCACTGTGTTTGCTGCTGCAGTGGCTATGGTTTGGCAGAGTGAGTAGTCCCAAGTCAAAGCCTGTGATGCAAATCTCTCCCATGGGGATACTTATCAGTTTTATAGTGACACACAATGTCAAAGTTTATCTCAAACGATCCAAAGTACACTTTAACCTGGGAATTGAGGACAATTCCACGTCGCAGGTAAGCTTAAAGAGAAAGGGCTTTCTTTTTAAAAAGGGCTGGAAGTTGCGTTTCTTTTTGCGAGGTGTGCTGAGGCAGATCCGTCCACAGAACGTTTATTAACTGGTCACCCCCACAAAGCGAACAACAAATACGGACTTCACGAAAAGGTGGCCCACATAATGATGCGTCACTACCGTGCTAACCTGGGGCCTTTGAAGAATTAGTTGGAATTGAAAATAGGGAAATTGCTTTTTTTCCCAAGATTCAAATATCTCACAAACTGCATAACAAATGTTTGAAGAGCATAGATTGAAGTTTAAGAAGTCCCCCAGTTTTGAGAAGATTTTCAAAGAAAACTCCCAGACCTGAATTGATGAAAGGACTATTTTGGTGGGAAATTTTACAATACATATATGATTAGATAAGAAAACCGACAATGAGGTGATTTACAGGAACTGTCTCAAATAATTTTTTGCTCTGTGATGAACTTCAACACGGTCAGAGGTGATTAGTTAAAGTTTAATAATAGCCCCGACAAACGGCAAGGTGGAAGCTGTTAGATATACACATGTAGATTTCACACAGTTTGAGTATGGAACAGTGATTACATGGCAGATACTGGTTTTAGCACAGAGTTAGTGTAACAATGTTTTTCTTTATGAAATTAAAAAACCTGTCAGTAAGTGGTAGATACCCCGAGTAATATTCATATATAAAAACAAAACTGCTCATCCGTCGACACATTTCTGTTTGCAGTGCTGGACCGACTCGTTAGAGATCCAAAACTCCAGCGCTTAAAAGTGCCATAAGTGTTTTTAGTCATAAAGATGCGACTTAGAACAGCAGAATTCTGACATAAAAACCCAACTGCTTCACACTGGAAAGCTACGACAGAAGCCGAAACCCATTAATACTTTCATTTGTATCCCAAACGGTGAGAATCTGAATCACTAATTAATCAAAATACTGAAAATAGCTCAGGGTAATTCACACCACCAAAAACTTCACAAAAGAGAGAGCCTTCCCTTTATCCTTTGAAAGTAATGTTGCTCAGTCCCCTGGTTTTTTAACCAAAGACTAGGAGTAGGTTCAACCATCATTAAAGTGCAAATACTCGTGACTTGAGATGGATTTTGTTCCATGCATAACACGTTTGCGGCTAAGCTACTCATATACAACACATTAACATGAAAACATTCTGCCAGCAGTTTGTCCGCACATTTGACGTCTAGCATTTTTCAGTTGATTCAAAACAGTAATGCAACGTTTTTTCCGTGTCCTTTAAAAACAATCTCAAGTCTTTCAGCAACTCCTGTAACTGCAGCTTATAAACACACAGACACACACAAGCACCTTTACAACACAATCTGCTATGACTTTGAAATAAGATGGATAGCATCTTTCCACTCAGGCAGGTATCTTTTAATGGGAGAGGGGTTTAACCCCGTACGATGCTGCCTTCTGTAATCCAAAATTTCAATCCAAAATCTCATTTTAGGGGGTAAAAACACTAATATAACTAGTTTACAATTCAACAAAAAGAAACATGTGGGAAAAGAAAATGGAGAGGAGAGGGATTTCTCATTGCAATCTCAAATGAGTCCAAAAGTGCCTAAAATGTGACACTTTGCTTGCTAAAACCATTAGAGGAAAACCAGTTTAAAAGTTGTCGTCAAAGCGATGAGTGGTTACTTGAAGATCAGCGGTGGAGCGCTGAAATGACACTGAAAACACAGAAACCATCCTCCTTAGTGTTAAGAGGAGAGCAGCGGCTGTCGTTCGGCAGGAGTGCTCTGAAAAAGAAAACACATCGCACAACCTCTTTAAACATACAGTCAAACATTTCATTTTCATGTCAATCATGAGATAAGAAAGAAACAACCTCAGGCCTACTTTCCAAATGTTTTAAGTCATAAACCAAGCAAGAATGAAAAGCATTTGCTGTGCGCACCTCTGGGCCTTTCTCTCGGCACATCAAGAACATGAAGATTCCTCCGAGGAGGACTCCCAGACCGATTATCATGAATGGAATGTTTTCCACGACATTTTTGGCAGTGACAATGGCGTGCAGCTTCTTGGCTGACGTTTCGTCTATGACGACGCTCTGATGGAAGCAAAAGGATTTGAAAATGAATGATAATAAGGAATACAGGACAGATTGTCAATTCTACAAACTTTGGTAACAAAATTAAAAATGAAGTAAAAAAAAACAAACAAATCTTTTAGCAACTTATAGGCATAAAATTGAAGGTTAGACCACTTGGTAAAATTTGACCATCGCTTAAAAGATTTAAGGAGAGAACTTTAAATCAAAGGCTACCTAAAGTGTTGCTAAATGAATGAATGAATGTCTAACAACATCCGACATCATAGCTCTTGCTTGCGGGGCTTTGATCAATGTTAGGAGAAAATATTTAACATCCAGTTCAAATTAGGCAGAGAGACAGTGGGTCAGAAAGGTAAAACAAACAAAAAAAAGGATCCAGTTCGGATTGGATAAAGGTCAGTGCTGAGTGTGACCATGACAAGGGTGGTGTGTGTGTGTGTGTGTCTGTGTGTGTGTGTTTGTACCTCATTAAGATAAACTACTGGAAAGACCACGGTCCTCACATTTTCTGTTTGACTGAAAGAAATCATTAAAAAAAAAACATTATTGTCTTGTGAACATTTATAAAGAAAGTTATGACTAAAGACAAATTCTGACAGTAAAAGCGGTGCTGCGCATGGTGCGTGACATAACACTCCACATGTTTGTTTTCCAACAGTGTACTGACTCTTGAATGAACAGGGTTTTCTTTTAACCTGAGGCAGAGTATGTTATCAATATGAATAAAAAAAAATGGACCACAGAAGAAGTGAATAGAAATAGTGACTAATAGTGACCACAGAAAAGTTAGGACTCTAAATCATCTCCCTGCTTGTTCTGTTCAATTATAAGCAGACACATATGCAAGGGAGCCGGGACTGTACAAAGGTCCACTAACGATGACGATCAAGTTGGCAAAATTATTATTATAATAATCTTTTTTCTCTCTCAAACCGCCTCTCCCCACACACCTCTTCATATGACTGTTCCAGCTTAAGGCAGCTTCAAGCCCACAGTGTGACGCAGACATGTATAAAGAAGCATTTCAACTATTTTTTAATGATAAGGAACTGAAAGAGGATGTAAACAGATTACCTGAAGGAGGGAATTTTCTCAACATAGACATTGATCTGCAGGCGTTTGGCTGCTTGGAGTATGATCCCTGTCGTCTGCAAAACAAGATTACAACCATGAGAGATACTTAACCATGAAATATCCAGCAGTACTAACTCATGCTGCCCACTAAAATTGATTCAGGTTTAATAGCTTACATATATTGCACATTAGTAAGTGTTTTACCAGGTCTGTTAGCAGAGGTGACAGGGCTTTTAAATTTTTTTTAGAAACATGGACATTATCATTCATTACATAATGCCAGGAAAGCGTGTGGTATGATAAATAAAAAACATTTCACAGTACTGTTAATGTATTACTCAGAAGACATTTTATGTTCTTAGTTAAACTTCTTCAAGCCTTCCGGTGTGGAAAAACAGTTTTGAGACTACTCAACAATTTCTCTCACAGTTAGATGTGGTAAAGTGGTCAAATTGTGACTCATAACCCAGCAGCTAACAAAGCCTCTGAAGACCCTCAATAGAGGAAGAAGTAAAAAAAAAAGCAACAGAGACTCGCGCACTGGGTTTAAAGTTGCATCACTTTCCATTTTTGTCCCCAGAAAGAATTTCAAATAGTAGCCATGCCTATAATTAGAGCCTAACCGATTTTCTAAAACAGTGTTTATTGTACCACCAGACAAAAGTACACATTTTGTAACATGGGTCATTCACTGAAAGCTTCTATTTTTAGAACTCTTGGGCAATATCATTTAATGGCTGATCTATGAAAAAAAACAAATCTGCATGCTTAGCTTTGCAGACCTTTTAATGCAGTTTATGCTAAATGATGCAAACATGGAGAAACTAAACCAATAACAGGTCCTCCACAGTGAGAACAGCTATGCCTCTGCCTTCTGTTCTGTGACGGCTGCTTCCTGTCTGCAGAACTCCTTTCCCAGACTACTATGAATCTTACTGGATGGATGACTAGAAGAATCTACCTTCTCCTTCAGAAGATTTTTTTTCTGCCTTTGTGGCCTTATCAAGGATTCACCGCAAACTCACCCTGGTTATTAAAGCATCACTCATGATAAGAGCTGTCAAAGCTTATCTCTGGTGACAGCTCCGTACCAAGTAGTCTTGCTTTAATTTTTAACCACAGTTTAAAATAAACGCTGTTCGCGGCCTCACAACTGGTAACAAATAACAAAATTGAGATATTTCGCCATCTAGTGGTACAGTTTTATACCACAGACTTTCAAAATCTTTAAAAAAAACCTTCAATGAGCCAAATCTGCCCTGTTCAGTGGGATAAAGCCTGCATGTGGGTGTGTAAACACGTGACTCATACCGGATTTATATCAATGGCAGTCTGGTGCAGCTCCTTGTTTGGCGTCATGCCAAATACATCCTGGGCAAATTTCTTATCTGCCTGATAGAAGTGTGGTGAGGACATAATGATGGGAGCTCCTAAAAGACATACAAGATTCAGGAAGAGTCACATTATGGAACAAAACAGATAGAAAAAAGCTCTCTTCTGGGCTGCATTTCACAGAGGATAAAGAAACTCTCTATAGAACACTTGGGTGCGTGGCCCAGCGGAGCACTGTCTAATGTTTCGTTCAGCTTCTCCCACCTTGTTTACACACACTGACGTTGAGCAGGCCAGAGCCGAGGCAGTTACCAGCAGGCACACAAAAGCCTGCGTTGGCCGGGTTCACGCTGAGATTGGCAAACACCTCGCTGGGGGGAACGAATCGGTAACCGGGGACCCCCCTCACTGTCACGTCATCCTCATACAGAGCATACAGAGACCTAGGCAAACGGAGTCACATGCGGGTTAATCAGTGTGTGCAGAGGCGATCGTGCAATGCTGAAAAAGTGTGACGGAGAGGGAAAGATTTGCATTCATTGGGTGCAGAAATTCGGCCCACAAATTAAGCTGCTTTTGTGAAACCTGCACAGTACAAGCAGATTTCATCCAAAGTGTTCAAAGGTCATGTTAACATAGCACCGCCACTAAATAAACGAGTCATGTTCTGTACTCAGTGTTTCTTGTCTAATTTCATTTCCTTTAGTTTTTTTTGTTTTAAGCAGCAGTGACCTCATTTAAAAAAGCTTAACTGACCAGAAATGCAACCGGCCCAGCCAAATTGGTATCCTTAATCCAATCTCCAGACCTGAATAATGCTGAGTGGAAGGCTTAGGAAGACTAAAGAGGAAACCTTTTCAGTAGCAGGCTCAAGCTCACGCAAGGTGGGGCGTGGGGGCTAATGCTGGAAAATCTAAGTCAGCAAAAACTGACACGAAACCAGAAATGGTGTTTACATAAGCTTAAAGTGTCCCCGAAAGAGGAGTGTATGCTCAGCTGAAGACAGCAGATAATTACACTAAATTAATCAAAGTTTCCAACAGTGAAAATGTGACTGAACTTTGTCTTTCCACACTAAAAACCTTACACAAGAGTTTCAAATCTTGTGTAGGGTTTTCAGTGTTCCATTTTATACAGAAACAAAAGGAAATAGATAAGTACATAAACGAGTAGCAACCGCAAAACTCCCACAAAGTCGGCCTTGAGACATTTTCTGTGCCGCAAGAAAACGGATAAACTTCCTCCTATGGAAGCATGCACCGCTGCACCTCACCTGCACAAGTCTGAGGAGAACATGTACAGCATCTCATTCTTGGTGATGATCGGATGGAAGGACGCGCCGTTGGTCCCGTTGATCATATTACACTCGTCAGAAGTCCACCAGTTCAGAGAGCTGCGGGCAGAAAAGTGATTCCATGAACGGTAAGACAAACAGATTATTATCAACAGAACAAATAAAATATTGCAGAAAACAGGTTCTGATGTCAGATTTGGCGTTTGAAAAGATATCTTCAGATTTACTTTCGTAGTGAACGGAAACCTGGGAAATGAAACCAACACAACCGGCTAAATGACATTGACATTTTTTTTTAATTCATTTAAACTGCATCAGGTTAGTGTTTCTCACTGCCACAGAATGGGCATCCATTTAGAACAGGAGCTCAGAGAGGGCCACTACCTTTCGCCTCTCCACGAGGCCACTCTGGCAAAGTCCTTGTAGTTCTGCTGGCCTGTGAAGAACAAGTATTCTCCATCATTTGAAGCATTGTTCTGTAAAAAAAAAAGCACAAAGCTAAACAAAGATGTCATCAATGCTTGTAAATTTCACATGATTTTTTTTAATAGAGGGACATTTGAGTTTGCGTGTATGCATAAGGTATAACAAGGTTTTAAATGAGACCTTATAGAACAGTCCAAAAACGTCATCCAGTTCAGGTTTTATAAGTTTGAGGGCTTTGAGCAGGGCGTCCTCGTATCCCCACAGTAGCTCTCTCACTGTGTGGGTGCTGAACAGGCCCTCTTTAGACGACGACATGTAGGCCGAGATTAGATTAGCTTCTATAGGTGAATCCTTGAATCGCTCCATCACCGTCTACCAGGATAAAGAAAAGCAACAACGTCACTAAAGATATCCAACGGTAAAAGGTGTGAAATGGCTAAATCCCTTAAAAAGTTACTGGAATTAATCTCTTTATAAAATGTTCAGGGTAGCTCATTTTTCCGTTTCACAATGAAGAATTCACTCAATGAGCATTATCAACATTAATTTCAATTTCTGTGTCAGTTTGCCTACTTAGTATTAGTTAATACAAGAAAAAAAGGGAAAATATAAGATGAATGTTAAACAGAAAAACAACTGGATCAAATCATCTCGATTTATCATCAATAATTTTAGGTTGAGACTTAAAAAAAACAGTGTCTCTTTCTTTTCAAACATTTTTTTAACTTTTCTTATTAAACTTTTTTTTTTTTTAAATCAATCAATGCAGGAAAGCAGAAGTGTAGCCCTAAATAGCTGAATACTACAAGTCTTTTTGTACCATTTCCCTTAAACACCTAAGAGACTTCTACTTCATTCTAAATGTATAAATTCTACTTCCGTTAAGAGTTAAGGTCAGTGATAGTATTCACTGCTTAGTTTTAGTACCTTTAAAAATCAATAATCCTAAAGTGAAAAAACAAAAAAACACCGAAACTGGAAAAAAATGTGTTGAATTTTTGTTTTTTCTTTATTGAATCATATTTAAAAAAACATCAATCACTTGTTAATCTGCTAAACTCCTCTGAGCTTTGGATAACACTGAATTAATGAAAAATCATTTGCATGCTTCTGGGTTTCTTTGGCTTACCATGGCAGGGATGTTCACCGTTCTGATGAGGTCGCTCTCCGGACCTCGGGACATGTTAGGCTGGAAAATGTAGGTTTTGGTGTTGACAGCTGCCACTTTAGTGTCATTATCCTGGAAAGCAACTTGTTCCATGGGACGATACTCTCTGTGTAGAAAAAAAAACAAAAAATTTAAGGTGACTGATCAGAGATTTAGTTTTGGTTCAGCTGCACTACTAATAACTGTTTTCTATAATAATTTGACACATAAAAATTAAAACATTAGATTAAAGAAATGCATCATACTCTTTTTTCTTCTAACTCCACATTAAGTTCTTAAAATTAGTCAAATGTAACGTAGAGTCAATGATTGTGTTTTAATATTAGTGTACAGGAAATCTAACAAACTGTATGGGCTGCTGACCATGTAGTTTGGACTGAGTGGGTAAATGGATCTCAGAGTCTTACAGGCAAACTAATAAAAAAAACAGTAATAGACAAAACTGAAACCCCTCTAACTGTGCAGCATTGACTTCTCTTACATGCTTACAGCTGTGCAAACTATAGTTTCAGTCAGAGCGGACGGAAAATTAGAAAACTCTTCTGTAGCTAATAAGATACAAAACTACACAAATATTGGTATGTGTGGCCCTCTGGGAATTGTCATGCCAAAGGTTATGGAAAGTAATGTTCAGATAGTTGTTAAACTAATGATTTTAAAATTGAAATAAGGTGTTTTAAAGACATCTCTGTGAATGCCTAATTGAAAACCACTTTGTAACATTGTGCTTAGAATGCTCTGTGGACTGCTCTACACAATAGAATGACCCTAACTCTAACCCTTTTAAAATGTATTTTCTTCATTCTGTTCTAATTGAAACTCACCCACCTAACACTTTACCTTTGGATGGACGGGGGACTTTATTTCTATTTTCCACAACTTATTTGTGAGTGGCAGCTATATTACCAGCTATGACAAAGGCAAAAAGAAATGGTACTCGGCAAAAACACTGCTGAAATAACAAGTAAGTAGCTTTCAGCATTTCAAATGAGACCTGTGGCCTATGACCTAGTTAGAGTGTGTAAAAGTTGAGCCCCTCACCGATAAGTGTAAGGCCCGATCTCCACCACAGCCGGTCTGTCCCCCTCCAGTACCTCCAGTGGGTTTGTCACGTTGAAGAAGTAAAACTGCATGTAGATAGGTGCTGGTGGATCCTCCCAGGCCTCAAAGGCCTCTGTTCCATTTTTCAGAACTACTTCCTGTGGGGACAAAGGGCAGTGGGTTACAAAAGTGTCACCACAACTGAATCATGTGCTAATGATAACAGGTCTCACATCACATGACAAGCAAGCAGTTTAATCAACATTTTACTCTTAGGATAGGCTTATGTTCACTAAATTTAGAGTTTTACTTTACATTTTCCACCTGGAACTCGAGGCTCTTTTCTGAAAGAGATCCTAATTGACCTTTGCCAGTTAAGAGTCCCGCCCGCTGATTTACTTCACACGTGACACGAAAACATCACTCATTTGTACTCGGATAATTTTCTCTGTTTTTTCTCAGACTTCAAATTAATGTATCGGGCGAAAATGACTCTGGGTTAAGGGTGAACGATGAGAGCATACCCCGTGAAGTAAATAATCATTGAACAATGCTGACGGAGAGAGGCGGTTCAAATGGACAGCTATAATACTCTGTGAGCTATAAATAAAACACTTTTTTTTAGAATATAGACTGCACAAGTATTTTATTAGCGAAACTCTGACCATGACTTTTGGAATATAAATATTTAGTAAAATAAATAAATAAAAGCGTAAAAAAAGAGTGCTGCTATCTGAGTGTTTTTGCTACTTCGCTACGTAAGCTAGCGTTATCTTATCTAAAGCTAACCCATTATTTAGATGCTTACCTTTTTAACCACCGACTGCAAAAGATGTTCAAACACATCGGACAAAACCAAAGAAATGCCGAGTATAAACAACAGGATAGAAAACACTCCGAGGCTGTACACGCAGCATGATTTCAGTAGCATGGTGAGACAGCAGTAAAGGCTGTGAGTGGGCTTCCACTGACAGAGGTCCTGTGAGCTGTTTATGTTTTGGTCAGAGCCCTTCCCAGGAACTTGCTCGATGGTTCAGAGAGTAACATCCGGATTGAAATGTATCCCGTACCCACTTCCGGTTTCTTCAACAGCCGATGGGGGGCACCCAGCCGTAACGACTGTGTTATAGACGACTTTTTTGCGCAAATACGACTTTTAATCCAGTTCCAAAAAGTGCCATTTCCAACGTTGCACTTGATAAACTAAATTATTTTATTTTTCCCCTAATGAATTAATGATTTAAACCGAATGGTATAACTCACCGAAGTGCGGGCAATTATCTTCAGAATAAACATACTTTGTTTAATACAAATGGAAAGCGAGCATATTTTTTTGAAGACTGATTAAATTAATCATTTCAGAATGATTAAATTGAAAGTTACTTTTGTTTGAACCTTCTCCTGCTAAAACACGAAAGGCCCAATAAGGAAATGTTCATGTGAGAAGGGAAAAAGTAACATTACACATATACACATATACTGAATCATACTTTGATCTGGAATGATTGTCAAAACAAATAAAAGCACTAAAATAGACCAATTATAACCCATTCAACTAGCACGAGAAGAATCTCCACAGGATTGTATTATATATTGAGGTATTGGATAGAAAATGTACCGCTGTGCATTTTATCAAACTTTGACATGATTACAGATGTCTGCTCCTTTCAAAAGAATGTTATCAAATGATTCGTGTTCATTTGCATTGCAATAATTTATTCACAGCCTCTACACTAGATGTCACTGTACTGGCACTTTCTGAAACACCACAGCCTACCTGCTGTTCTGGAGAATTATTGCTGTTGGTTGATTCATAACCCACACACCTATCTGTGTCTGTGTAACTCTGACTTAATCCTTTATTAATTTTGCCTTCACTGGTTGTGTATAGAGAATTAAAATGTCATTTATCTGAGAGAATTTATCTATAGCTGATTGCTCACAGCCCGAAAGGAGGAACATTTGATGTTGTCCTTGAAATGATAGTTTTGACATGACACAGACGCTGAGTTACTATGCAAAACATTCGTTCATCCATCCAAATGGTATCAGTATTACACACTACAGACATGTCACTACCTGCTATAATGCAATTCACCACAAGACTGTCAAGACATGGGACCAAAGTCAGTACGACCTGTCTGACTACTGAGTTTCCCCACGTTTGAAGCGAGAATTTTACTCTCACGTTAAGACTGTGTAGCACATGATAAGTGCCATAAAACTTTCACAAATATTAATTTCCACTGTAGATCTTGGCAAGTTTAAGTACATTTAAGTCATAGTACTTATCTTGGAAATTACTAATATTATTGAACAAAAGTTAACCTTGTTCACATTGGCTTCCTGTCAGACTTTAAAACATCTCTCCTTGTGTATAAACTCATGTACATCCCACAATACATCCGAAACATCCTAGAGCCATATGAACCAGCTTGGACTCCGAGAACCTCAGGCACTGGTCTCTGGCTGGTACCCAGTCAGGACCGAACAGGGTGAAGCTGTTTTTGCTTCTGAAATCTGTAACAGTCTTCCTGGAGAAGTGAAACAGGCCTTACTCTTACTTTGACGAAGTTAAACTCCAGGCTGAAAACAGTTCTATATAAAACCAGAATCTATTTTACATACACTCTTACATTATCGTACATTTTTTAAAAATGCTTTTATGTTTTTATTTGGGCTTTTGTGATTATACAATGTAAAGCACTTTGAACTGCCAATTGTGCCGTAACAATAAAATGGCCCTGACGATAAAATTGACCCTTAACATCTTATACTGGTTAACTTTTTGTCTAATAGTGGCTGCCAGATTGATTTATATTTTGACAGTATAGATCAGCTGGAACAGGTCAACTGGAGTTTGGAAATAAAATCTTTAGCAGCTTTGGCGTGACAATTGTGACTAGAATCTGGGTGAAACCCTAATCAGATTGAGCACCTATAGGGCCTGAGATTCCCTAATTTATTGAGGAAAATCAGTAAAACGCTGGTCAGTCACTCTAATGTAAGGAAATTACATTTCCTTTTGGATTTAATAAAGTATCCATCCATCCATCCATCCATCCATCCATCCATCCATCCATCCATCAATTCAATACTTCCATCAATACACTGGATATCAGAAATAAAGTTAAAGAATCCCAGTATAACACCTATATGAAGTATTCTGACTTAACAAAACTTGAAAATCACTATGTTTAGTTTTTGTGTTTAGTGTGTTTACTATTTGGTGTTTTGTTGTGGCTGTAGTCCAGTGTTGGAGCAGTTTAGAAGTGAGTAAACATGAAAACAAAACACAACAAAAAAGGAAACAACACTGCATACTAAAACATTTACAGCAATTTTCACATTTTTTTAGGGAAAAACTCCTTTTTCCGCCACCTGAACGGAGCGCAGCAGAAGAGGACGAGGACGGTCACGAGCGCTTGGAGACCGTGACGTCACTTTCCTAAACCGGGCACCAGGCAGCCGTTGAGTTGAGTCCCGAGCGAGCGAGAGACGGCCGGGCAGGCAGGAGCCCACGAACAGCTCAACTTTTAGCGGGGCCCGCCGGACGGAGTGTGGCGGCCGGGAGCGCCGTGCGGAGCTCGCCTCTTCCCGCGTCCACCGGGCTGAGTGGTCTCAGTCTGGGTTCGCCGAAAAGAAAGCGACTGTTTCTTTTCTGTGAGCAGCCTTCCTTCGCCTCCAGCACACAGCAGGGTAAGTGCCCGGTGAATTCATTACTTCCAACTTGTTCGGGGTTTCAATGAATGGCCGACATTCTTTTAGAGATAAAACAAAACAGAACCAAACAAAAACCTCGGCTGACAGTTTGTGAATCCCAGCGGGACGTTAAAACAAGCTCTACACCGCGTTTAGGCAAAAAAACAAACAACGACAACAAAAAAAGCTGTTCGCTCCACATTTGTGTAGTTTTGGAGCACAATTACCCGCGCGTGCGTTAATATTAAAAAGTATTGGTGCAAAACCTTCAGACCTGCATGCACTTCTGCAAATCTTGGCACAGAGTCGTGCAGTAATGTGTGTGATCCCGGTGTGGTTCGGTCCCCTTCAGGCACATCTTAGTCAATACATTTATTTATTCCTTTGTTGTCCTTCCTCAAATGAACGTCTGTGACGATCAACAAAATGTCCAGGTTGCCAACACTTTTTGATTCTGTGAACAGATCCTGTGACTGATGCCTTCTCTGGCAATTTGAATTTCCGCTTCATGTGTAGATATCAGGAATGCAGATATCAGGCTCTCTATAGTTCTATAGAGGAGCCAGGCATCCTTTTTATGTACCCACTGTCATCTAATCTGGTAGAAAAACACTAAAATGCTTCTCTCCAAAATATGCTCGTTGTGCAAAGTATTTCTGAATGCTTGCATGTGGGGATTCTTTCCAACCAAACTTCTTGTAATCACTGCAACAAATCCCAAATTGCATAAATACTGCTCTCAGTCGAAATTACAAGCAGACACAGAGGACCCTTAAAATGTATGAAAATGAAGTATGTTAGTAGCTTAACATTAGCTAGAACGGTCCCAGTGATATGTTGTAGTTGGAAACAATGGTAAGATCGTCCAAGGAAATTGCTGATGGCGGTTTGGATGCCAAAATTAAGTCACTGGAGACCCCCCCATGGGATCTTTGGTAACTTATAAAACCCTTTGAGGAAACAATAAACACCCACGTACCATTTTCTATCACACATTACACACAGCATTGCAATTGTTAAGTCAACTCACCCAAATGAATCATTAACTGAGGAGGAATTGTTCAGCGTAAAATAGCCCCGGATGGGTTGCATTTAAAACGTAGAGCTGTCACTTCCACATGATATGTGGAGTTTATATGAGGAAAATGTCAACTTCTACAGACTGTAAACTACAGAGGTTTAACTCACTCCATATTTATGTCACACTGAGTGTTACCTCTCTGGATGAAAAATCCCCAAAAGCCTAAAACGTCCGAAACCTTCAGCATCGCATTTGAAATGGGGTCTAACGTCAGCGTCACTCAGCTGAAACATCTGCGGTGTGTTCCCCACAGCCTCCACTGAGCGGTCCGGCGAGGGGCTGCATGGATCAGACTGAACATGAAGAGCCTCAAAGCCAAGTTTAGAAAGACCGATGTAAGTACTGTAGCATATGTCCACGGCTGTGGAAACCCGGTGCCCATGTGGATGTCGGCCTGTGTGAATCACTGTCTGTGCATGTGTGCTTTGTGTTTTGCATGATTCCGGGCCAAATATTTCAGTCTTGGGGTCAGCAGCACCTCACGGCTTGCCCACATTTGTTAAAGAAAACATACATACGTTTGAGACTGACATAGTCAGAGTCTATTGATAAAGTCTGTGTCATTTCCTCGGAACAGGAACGTTTACTGTGGTTTACTTTTACTGTTCTTTTCATGAGAATACTGGAACCCAAAGACAGCATCTTGGCACTGGGAAGTTAATATTCAAAGTGTAAGTGATATGGCACAGACTTTTAAACAAACAGGCGAGTCCAGAAAGTTTTTATTATGAGTCCAGAAAGTGGTTGTGCAGTGTAATTACTTTTTTGTTTTTTTATTTATAAGCTCCCAAAAACCACACACATCCCCAGAAACTCTTGACTTTTGTTTGCTCTAGACGAGGATTAGATCCCTGCGATTATGATTCAATCTTAAGGGAGGAATTTGTCCATGCTGGTACAGTCATGAGAAGCTCTATGCTCGCAGGAAGTGAGGCGTCTCCACAGTCCTCTGACTCATCTGTTGTCACGGTGACCCTAATGACATGGAGCCCGGCGGCAGACGGGAAAAGTCTGGAGCGTTGTGTGACGAATGATACGAGTTTTTGGGGGGGAAAGGAGGGTGTGTCAGAAGTGGAGGAGTCAGCGGACAGAGTGAAGAATGCTGACTAAATAAGACACTTGGTTCCCTAGAGATTAACTCATTGACTGCCAGCCATTTTCAGAACAGAGAGTCGCTCACTGCCAGAGTTTTTTGAGAATTTTGACTGATTTTTCAAGAGCCACAGAATAGTTTGTGCTATGACTATGTAAACACCGAACACACCAAAAGAAAGAGTAGACTCTCTTCTATCATCAGGAAAAAAAAAAATTGTTTCTACCTTATTCCGTTCTTCTTCGACGTGCGTCTCACCGGCGCCATTTCTCTCATAGCGAACCATTGCGTTTGTTTTTATTTGCTTACAATCTATGCTAATCTCCCATCAAAAGTGGCACAGCTACCTAGAGGGTAAATTTGTTAGTCCATACTCTGTCTAGAAGCCGATATTTACGGAAAAACTTTCGCCGATCGTCCCCCAAGTCACTCGCAATTGAAAAACATAAAAGACGTATATAGACGTCTTTGGCAGCGAACGGTCGGATTTGAAAAGACGTCTATAGACGTCTTTGGCAGCGAATGAGTTAAGAGTCTGTGGTGCGGCGGGATGGGGAGCTCTGGTTAAGTGGCATGTTCTGCTGAAATGGGAAGAGACGGTCCCACAGAGGAAGAATTAGCTGGAGTACTACCCTGCTTTTATTGAGTTCTTACCCACAACACAGTGTGAGGCATGATAAGGGTCTGGTTTATTGTGTGGGGAGCCGAGCGTCTACTGCTCGAGAGCAATACAAAAGCAACCTGAAAAATGTACAGAAACAACTGTAGATTTGCGTGTCCCTTCTGCCTAAAATGAAGAAATTTAGCAAATTTAGTCAGCTATGTGGGAGGGTATAATAGTGTCCTTTGTTCTAGGAAATGTTGAGTCGGGGCGCTGCAAGGTCACTTACTTGTTGAGTGAGTGGAATGGTGCCTGTCCCACCTTTGTTTGGTGTTCTGGCTGAAACCTTTCATTTAAAGTAGCCAGTTTTCAGTTTTTTAAGGGGATTTTGAAATAATGATAGAAAATAAACTCGCTAGCCCTCACAAAAATAGCCAGCTGTAGGCGGCCTGAAAGAAGACAGGAGAGCTGAGGATGTGAGCGTTGCTTAGAAACTACCGATGCCACATCACGCATGCTTTAGCAGACCTCCCACTCATACATTGTCACTGTTTGCTCTGTGAATTGTTCGCTTTGTCCCCCACTTTCTATAGTGGAAGCCCCTTTCCATACCTGTGCTGCTGTATGACGGTTTGCAGAGGAAAGCTGCTGCAGTACAGCTGTATTGAAATCCTCTCCTACTGAAAGACACACTAAAGTGGGGTTACTCATTTGTGGGGCATATTTTAAAGAGCAATCTAGGTGAAAATTGAACATTTCTTGTTTTAATGTTTAGAAATACCTGTGGACTCTTTAAATGGAGCCGTTTTCCTCTGCCAAGATGAACAGCCTGTACTGCCGTGTCCTGTCGTAGCGTTTAGAATGATAAGAATGAATGGACGTAATCTATATAAAAAAAAGTTTCACAGGGTAACGTGTTTATCCTAGCAAGTACTCATTCCACGGCTTTTTATAGACATCCTGAGCAAGTTTGATAGAAAGAAAACATCTCTTGGGTTCTATTTTTGGCTGTGTGTGTCAGTGACAGCTTACTCTCAGGAATGCCCCCCCCCCCTCCTCGCCCCCTCCTTTAATCCAAACCGCCAATTTTTAAAAAAACAAAATAACAAAACCCATTGCCATTGGAAATGGCTTTTTGATGAAGTTAAGTTATTTCCACTCAGATAACATGTTATGGAATCTGTGGTTGGGTTTCCAGTCTTAATGAAGTGATTTATTTCACATTTCACACGCGCACACACACACACACACACACACACACACACACACACAC
>JABUIW010000124.1:5717374-5745458 GCA_013363375.1 Menidia beryllina | reverse complement strand
TGTGTGTGTGTGTGTGTGTGTGTGTGTGTGTGTGTGTGTGTGTGTGTTGTACGTACTACAGAGGGCAGTAAGCGGTTTCAGCTGTGGCCCAAGAAAAAGGACGTATTGTTTGAGGACATTTGAGCATCGGCCCTGCTGCAGATAAGGGGTTTGAAGTTAACAGCCCCGGCTGATCAAAGGGCAGAGAAATTGTACATGTGTCACTCTCTATCCTTTTCTCTGCCTTTTCCTTGTTGTTCTGTACAGCCTAACTCTTCAGTATTCTTGTCCACTTCCTGTCTGTGCTGCCCTCCTTCATCTCTTAAACAATGACCCACTCCCCCTTCGTGGATGTTTTCCCCCCCCTGTATTTAAATCTGGTTGTTTTTTTTTCTTATCGAGCCCACGTGAAGATACTTGTGCGTTAAATCCAATTCTTATTTGCACAAAAGGCTAATGGCGGTCAGTGTGTTACATAGTGTGTTATAAGCTTACCTGCATTGATTTAATGTAAAGGATACAAGCACAAAAATACTTTCTGCTATTCCTGCCTCTCTAACAGCTGTACTCAGCTGTCCTGCAGTGCCTTCAAAAGTCTTATCTAGAAAAAGATTTCCTGGCTAATACTACACTCTCAACTTCAAATGAAGTTGAGAGTATTTGTTTTTTCTTTGTAGAACTATTAACTGGAACTGTTGGCTTGTGTCAGAGCAGCTGGAGAAGCATGGACTTCCATTCACCTTGGCACAGCTGTGAATTGAAGTTTATTTTAAGAACATTTTGCTTTGTTTTATTTTTATGATAAATCCTAAGAAAATGATAAGAATTCATGGAAATCTACTGGTCTCATGACTTATACCATTTTGATTTGTGGAATGGAAGCTTTTTAGCAGAGATGTGCTGTGGAACCTGCCCCTTCTAAACCCCTCACACACAGTTGCTGCCCGCCCCCTTGTCCTCGTCCTCACGGCCGGCCTCAGGCCTGCACAAACAGGAAACACTTAGTGTTATCAGGACACTCTTTGTGTGTCGCAATGAGTGTCAGACCACAGATGGAGAGGGGACACCCCCCCCCCCCATCCCTCTGTAAACACACTTACACAAGAAACAGAAAGAGAGGGACGAGCTGAAGAGGAGGCAGGCGGATAGACGGAGCCGTAGGAGACGGAACTGACGACGGGAGAAGGAAGTCAGTTCGACTTCCTGGTGGTGCACACAGAGCTATGGTCTCAGAATAGGTGACCAGTGACACATTTCTTAAATGGGTCTTTTTTGTGTCGGTATTGTGAAAAAGTTCCTGGAAATCTGGCACCATCAGCTCCTTATCTTCGCATTAACTGAACAGAAGACCCCATTCATATGGGATGTTTAATGGTCTGCTCACATGTCCTGATACATCCCGCCTGCTCTGTCACAGATTTATTGATTCTTAGTCATTCATTCATTCATTTCATTCGGAGACTTAAAAACACCTCAGAAGTTTGGAAGAGAAAATAATGATTATGATAATGATAAAATTACAATTAACTTGTGTAACCGAAACAACTTTTCCTCAGAATTTCCACAACTCACTCTCATTTTGTCTTAAGCCTCATACAAACTGTAGGTGGCCTGCTTCCATTCAAAGCTGGCTCTTTGTCTCTGAAACTGGATAATGTATACTTCTCCTGAGCTCTTTATTTTTTCTTTTAGAGAACTTTCAAATACTCTTTGTGTAATCACCCTGGCCGGAGCCGGTGTCCAGGCTGATTTCTGTCTCTCTCTCTCTGCCCGCACACGCTCACTTCCTGAGCCTCCCTGCGATGACACTGCTTTAGTATGTGGCCGAAACTGGAGCAATGCATTCCGCTCCACTTAAACCTGTCCAGTACAATGTATTGTAGTCTAATGCTATTGATGCCATGCTGCTCTGTCTGGAACGCCCTTCATGTTTTTCAAGCCTATCAAAAATCGAACGACATACATTTTTCCATAGTAGTGCAAAAAGTGCACACATAGTCTTCTCTGCTGCCAGACCTCCACAAATGACGGTTTGTTATAAAAAAAGATTTCAGTTTTATACAGCGGGAACAGTTTTACCCTTCTATCTACATTTGAAGTTCAGATTAAGTTTTTAAAAAATCCACTTTTTTAACGCCCTAAATGTTTTAGATGTCCTCTTGAGTTTCTGGAAGCAAACTGACAACCAACAACAACGTGAGCTAATCTCTACTGAGGCGAGCCTTCTTGTTGTCTTCATGAGTTTTAGTTGGAATCCCTGAACCAAGAGATTTCAGCTACTCTTATCTCCCCCTTCAAACAAGGTTGTCTTTGCATTCTTGGCTGTAAATTTTCTTCTCTCCACGAAGGATTTTGTGGAATTCCTAACTTGCACATTTTAAACCGTGCTAGCAGTTAAGCTGTGAGATGCATAAAAGCATTTTTTCAAAAACTCATCCTGTTTCTTTGGCAGTGTTCAGAGCATACTTCAATAAATGGGGTGAACTTCCATTTGGCATTGTGAAAAGTACTTTTTAAATTCTGCGTGAGCCCCTCTGAAAACGTAGCGCTTAATCTCTTTTATCTGTTTGTTGGCTTTAACTGCTGGAGGGAGAAGTGGACATTTAGATCTGCGAACCCAAAATGTCCTACGTCAGATGGATAGTTTGGTGATATGACAGTTATGTTACAGTTAAAAGAAAGCTGAAAAAAAAACACGGCAGAAGACGTCTAAAGGGTTAGACTGAAACATTCCTGCACAAATTTGTGCAATTGATCCAAAAAAAGATGCAAAATCAGTCAGCTATGTTTAAAAAAACAACAACAATTTTTTAGGTGGTGTAGAACTATTGCTATCGTTTCTAGGGGTGGGTTTGTTTTACTTCAGTTTCCGGATCATAAAGGCACTCGATTACAGCAGCTGGTTCTGCCCTTCCTGGCATCCGCAAAAGAAGATAAGGACAAAGCTGGTCGCTGTTGAACAAGTGCTGCCTCCTTTTCATGTAAATGTGCTGAACGATGTAAACAAAGTACTTCTACATTCCAAACTCGAGCTCGAGCTCAGAATATGTCCGCGTGCTTTTCTCCACTGCCTTCACTGAACTGGCTCTGTTCTGATACAGTCTCTCAAATGCCACTATTTTTAGTTATCGACTGCCTCTTTGCCCTTTATGCTGCATGGACAACACATGACTGCCGGGGAATGTCTCATGATTTTCTTACATACAGAAGGAGGAATCCTGCCAGCTTCTTTGAAAACATTGAATCCAAACCAATTGCTCCAAATACCTGCTGCTATCATTCCTCACTGCAATGGGAGAAACTTCTAATCATTATATTTCGGCAACATGTTTGATGAAGTGGCTCACAAATGCAGTCAAATTTCCAGTGACGGCCGATATTTTCGTGTTTCTTCTTTTATTTCCCAAGATTTTTGTGTGATTAATTGAAAGTCCAGGTTGCATTGAAGCATAGAAGCATATATGAGCATTGGCATCTTACATGTGGTATTTTAGGGCATTGGTTTTAAGTAATGTTCTATAAAGATTTTCACCCCTCACTGATCCGTGTTAATGGCTCCGTGGCTCAGGCTGCAGAGCTCAGTGGTCATCCTACTGTAGCTGTTAAAGTGATTGAGTTTTATTTTTATTTTTTTTTTTTTACAGGCCTGCATTTTTCCACCAGCTGTGCAAAATGTATTGCAGTGGTTGCACATGGGTGTTTGCCACAGCGGCTATTTACACCCTGTAGTGCTATGTTGGCTTATTGCTCCCTCTAAAATAGGGTTCAGTCTGCCCCCGCATGTATTTATGGAGTCATGGAGTTCACCTTATCACGTGTAGGTCACTGGGCTATCGGGTCAAATCAGATGATGTACTGAAAATTCATGTTCAGGTGGCTAAAAGTAGAGATGGCCTGTGAAATTGAATACGTGTGATATTTTGCCTTTAGTTGACTTTGTTTTCTTGGGAATCATAGATTAATTTTACCATTGCGGGTTCTCATTTATGTGGCACGCTCTTTAAGCTTGCTTAAGCTGTATCGTGTACCAACAAATTGTTGTAGAGAAAGATGGTCTATGAATGAGATCACGCTCGGAGCTTTCCAACAATTGAGTGCTCTGCATCTGAGGAGGTTTTCAGTGATGGAAACGTTTGCTTTGTGTTTATGTGTCCGCTCACCAAACGATAACAAATGCTTTGTGTGGAAGAAGACAGAGCCAGAAAACATCCTCGTACTCTAGAGACATTGCTCACATTTTTTTGGGCCCCTCTCGTTTTTTTCAGCAAAGTCTGGCCCTGTTCTCCTTCCTGATGATAGTCCAGCATACATTTATCAGGTGTAACATCACAAGAAAACCTCTGTGTTGAGATTTGATACTGCCTACTCACGGGGATTTACAGTACAATGTAAATCTTTATGTCTCTGTCATTTGTTCTTGTCTTTCTCCCTCCTTTCAGGTCAATGAGTGGAACAAAAATGATGAGCGCCTCCTCGCTGCGGTGGAGAACGTCGAGGCGGAGAAAGTTGCTGCGCTTCTTGCCAAGAAAGGTGCCAATGCTGTCAAGCTTGACAGCGAAGGAAAATCAGCGTGAGCCTCCTCAATATTCTCTACAAAGATGTAAACAGGAGTAGCTTTAGAAAAGATTTCACACAGAGCATTTTTTTAGCTCTGCGTTAGCCATGACAAAAGCGAATGACACAGGCATGACATAAAGCTATTCTGGAGGATATCTGACAGTTATGTCTCTGTGAAGATCAAATCGAGGGGAAAAAATGAATGAACAAAGAAAATTGAGACATGGACTTCTCTAATCAAAAACTACATTCTTCCTCTGCCATGTTCTAACTTTCGTAAATAGCCTTGTGCCAAACTCTTGTACTGAGTTTCCACAGTTAAGTTTGATGTAAACTGTTTTACATGTTACTAAAGTTGAGAAGTGTCTGAAATTACATGAGACTCTCACTGTATTCTGCAAAAATGCCTAATAAAAGGGCATATTTGATTTCTTCTTTTGAAAAATACCAACAAATTTAGTAATGCTTTTTTCCATTTCTTTATTCTGAATAGAATATAGTTATATTTTTCCTATTTTTGTTTATTTTTCTGAGACAATATTTTAAACATGAGCAGCATGAATATCTCTCCAAATGTGGTGATGCTGTGGTGCTTACTGGGAGTGGAATATTCAGTACATGAATCTCATTACACTACTTGGCTCAGATTCCCTACGGGCTCAATTAAATGCACCAGGATAACAATATCTGTTCCCAGAGAAGAAAAAAAGAAAGAAAAAAACAAAGAAGTGTTTACCCAGTAAAAGAAAGGTGGTAAATGAGAGCATCCTTAAAGCCAGAGCTGAATCTGTCTGCTTTGGATGAATCTGACAGCCCTCATAAAAATCCAATTTGAATGTAGTAAAACAAAAAATTCAGCAGTCTTGGTGTTTTTGTTGTTGTTGGTTATTTCAGTTTAAAGAGAAGACATACCACAGCGTAGCGTGTGCTCAGTCTTTGGCTTACGAAACGACTTTCCGTACCCCGCGACGCAACATAAAAAATGAATGGCCTTTCTAAAAATGTCTACGTGTCTCAGCTCATGAAAGGTGAACATTTTGTAACCATTCACTCGGCCTCCACAAAACCCAGAGCCTTTAAAGCGAATCCATTTCTCCAGGGGCTCAGGAGCTTCTTGCCTCTGTGAGGCTGTCGATAACACAGAGGCTCTGTGTTAATATTTGACCTCTTTCTTTGCTGAAACTCAACACCGGCCGACCTCGATGTGTTGGGAAGCTCGCAAAGAGCGAGGTAGATCACCACACCGGAGCAGACACGGTGAAAAAAACTTGTTTTCTGGATTTAACATGCTGACACAAACAAATAGACTCCTCATTTCTCCACTAGTTTGCATCCTTGACCTTTTCTCTATGTGCGAAACCAGAACACAGACGCACACAGACGGGTGCATTCTCCCAGTCTTTGTACGTCATGATGAATATGGTGGCTCGGAATCGCAATCCTCCCATCTTTCACAACACACAATGGAGGAGTCTACAGTATCTCTATGGTGATTAAACCTTATTGAGAGGCATGCGGACAAGGTTGTGCGTTTCTTTGTGTGTATTATCTAGGCGTGCGCACTCGGGGAGGGAAGGACGTGTGTAATGCTTTTTTCACGCTGCTCACTGAGGTGGAACGAGTTTGCATTGATTTCCCTCCACATGCATATGCACACATAGGCATACCATTCAGGCTCAGAGAACTTTCTAGATCCTATTTAGCTAGCGCTTTATCAGTTTAAGTAACTTACCTGTAGGTAAAGCACCACCTCCTGTGCCTATTGTGCCTTTGTTATATGTAGGTATTATTCACTGATGCTGGTCCATCCAATTTGCGTTGCATGTTTCTTGTTCTTTACTTTGAGTTCACATTAAAACGTGCTGTTTGTTTCACGTTTTGTTTATGACAACTGGTGCGTTTCTAGATTTTTCTTTCGTCTGATTTTGTTTAGTCAAAAGAGGGCACGTCTACTGGTATGTACTACGAAATTTAGCTGCCTAATCGCTGCATGGGTTTGTGCTTTTCACTCCAGCACTGCAGGCTGGATTCAGGTTTAGTCATATAAGGACAGATCTGAGGAGCTGGCATTTCCATTCAAGCAGAAATTCTGTTGCGTAGTTGGTTGTCAGTTTGCTCTCAAAGACCGAACACCAGCAACTGGAGGCGTAGCCAAGAAAACCACTCCAGGATTAAAGAACTGCACTCTACAAGGGTTTCTGTCCACAAACTAAAGCTCCATATTTATCAGAATGACAGTGAGGGATCAATTATCATTATAATCCAGAGTGTTTTTATCAGACAGCCTTGTGAAGAATTGCTGATAGATGATAGATTGCCTTTTACTTGATATGTATATATGTATATGTATTTATACGTATTAATTCACTACCTCTTTATATACCGGTACACCTCTTTACTTGGGCTAGACTAGAAAACTAACTCAAAATGAAATTCCTGTATTTCTAATTAGTTTCACTCTTTTGGTTTGTGTGTAGTCTCCACGTTTCCGCATCTCGTGGTCACACAGACTGTCTGGTTGTGATCTTGGCTCATGGAGCTGACGTGACAGCTGCTGACGCTTGTGGTGCGTATTCTCATTTACTAATATACCTTATTTTGTATCATTCTTTAAAAAAGTCATTTCATTCTGTCCAATCTTGACACACATCTTCCTTTAATTTGTTGAATAGGTTTTACTGCTCTGCATCTGGCTGCCAAAAACAATCACCTGGATTGCTGCAGAAAGCTCCTTCAGGTGAGGCTCTCACAGAAAAGAGCGTTGCGTTTCATTAAAATCAGTTATAAGTATGAGCGGGATACTTTTGACTATTTGTTACTTGCGGTGGAGACGAGACTGGAATTTGGTGTTTCGATGTGTTGTAACCACACTAAACCAGCAGTGTTAACCCTCTATATTCTGTTAACATGCGTGGAAAATTACAGTTTCACAGCTTCAGCTCTTCAGTCTGCTGATCGTACGTGTAGATCAGCAGATCTGAGCATGGGGCCATACAAATACACACACACACACTTTTCTTGCTTTGACATGCTGACCTGACTACTACGTGACAGTCTGCGGCATCTCACCACCCCACACCTGCCGGCTCAGTCGTGAACGAGCTCCCTCAATATTTATGTACAATGGATGATGAAATAAAAAAAAATTAAAAAAAAGGGACCAAACTCAGTGTAATGAGCTAAGATATTGTTTGCTGTATACAATGTGTAGTCTTGAATCTTATCAAATTGAATTTCCATAAAGCAGCTGTGGTGAAGCGTCGTATGAATTATTTGAGCACATTTTCAGTCCGTGGTTACTAGTAGACATAACACAATGTATTATTTATTACGGACCTCAGGTCCAGCCAGGTTGAGTGATTTCACTGATTCACCTCTGTTTAACAATAACCTTCCCCCTCCACTGTCCAGAGCAAATGTCCCATTGATGTCCTGGACGGCTCAGGAAAAACTGCCCTGCATCATGCTGGTAAGTGCCTTAATAGCCAGAGAGTTAATTATACAGACAGGGTTTTATGTACTGTGGGCTCAGTCTGCTTCCAGAAAGACATGGGAAAATTTCTTGCAAGATTAAGTTTAAGCTCCGACTTTACACGGATAAAACCCATCCACCACATTTGAAATGAAGTGATTGAGACTTTTTTTCCATTTTTTTTTGTCCTGCTCAGTTGCCAGTGGGAGCATCCAGATTGTTCAACTGCTGTGTGAACTCAAGAGTCCCATCAACTTAAAAGATGCAGTACGTGCTTTCATTTTTACTTCCACTTTATTTTCCCTACTCTTATTTTTCCTGGCGTGACAGAGGGGGCCTCTGTAACAAAATAGAGACCACAGATATGTTCCACTGAGTCTCATTCACATCACTCTCTGCAGGGAAATTTCTAGAGCAAGCTGTTTGAGGAGTGAGCACTTTGGATTTTGTCAGAGTTTTATCTGTTTATTAACTGTTTACGGGCTGTAGAGTCTTACCTACATCTTTGCTTAGTCTGTGTACGTTAATGTGATTATTAACATTTTTTAAAAATTGGGATTGGTATCAGAAATGAAGATTTACGGCAGCTACTTCCCACAAATGTTCATCCACAGCATAAACTGACATTTCCCCTCATTTGTCCTCCGTTTGAAGATTGATTAATGTTGTGTGCGTTGCTGTGCGTGTGTAAGGTAGAGGGTCAGAGAGCTGTGGGAACTCAAGCTGCAGACATGTGGTCTCCATTGCAGTGACAGACCATGCCTGTGGTTTTCACCCAGCTGGGATGTGTAAGCATGAAATGCCTTTTGTGTTTAAAAAGATTGAGAAAACGGAGAGGAAAGCAACTGAGATGTTGTCTGTCTATTTCCATTGTGCTATCATCCCACTGCTGGCCTATTGGAAAATAACTCACTCGCACAAAACTCCCTCAACCCTCCTGTAAAGATGTTGTTATTGCAAGTTGAAACAGTTTTAATCCTCTTTTCGAATGGCCACAGATTCTGGGTTTGATTCTGTGACCCTTTGTGGGTTTTCAGGACTCAACTTTGAATTACTCTGACTAAAAGTGCAGCCGTAAGCTGGAAACGATTCTCCTCTTTAAAAACTATGTTTTCCACATTTGCACCTTTAAAACTCACCATTTGAAACTCTGCAGCCACATTTTTGTGGGTAAATGAGAGTCTTCTCTGCCGTTTTCTGTTGAAAGCAAGATAAATCATGATGTCACTTTCACTGAACATCATTTACCTCTCCAGTTGTAATCATCTGCAAGCCTGTGGGAGATCCGAGCAGATCTGCCTTGTGTTAGTGGATGCAGGCTTCAGACCAGAAAGCAGTCTGGAGCACAAAGCCTTTTACGCTTAGCAGAGCGTTGCCAGCTTGTTGGCCCTGGGCAGACATCATGGCTGTGTCGGATGTAGTTACCTGAAATATATTTGACTTGAGGAAACACACAGCAAGATGAAGGAAGAAACAGAGGACCGTCTACCAGGACCTGCATATGGTGCCAGACAAATGTTTATAGAAACTCAGCTCATTGTAATCTTTAATTCGGCTCAGACATGGAGGTAATATTCTCCGCATGACCTTCTGTATTTTCTTGGAGAAAAATGTACATATATAATATTTCCAAAACCAAAAAAAAAATTCATGACAGACAGAAGAAATCATTTTGCATCCAAGGATTTTTCAAGCGTTGAGCAAATACCTATTTTGATATTTTGTATTTTGGAAAACTTAACATACATTTCGTTACATAAATAAAGATAAGATTTATCCTACATGAAAGCCAGTCATCTGATGATGGACATGAAGACCTACAAAGTTTTGAATGTACCTTGCAGTTTTTTTTAACCTATTTAAAACAAGACGTATGGTGGTGGTGTAGTGGTTAGCATAGCTGCCTTCCAAGCAGTTGACCTGGGTTCGATTCCCAGCCAATACAGCTCCTCCCTACCCTGTAAGTCGCTTTGGATAAAAGCGTCTGCCAAATGCATGAACATGAACAAGTAAAACCATTTTTTCAATGGTTTTTCAACTCAACTATACAGTTTGTGAGATTTTAGCAAATCTATTTCTGTGTGACTGTTGCTTAATGGGTGTTATAATGTTATCATAAAACTAAGAGTTACATCCATTTTTATTTTAGATTGTATAAAAATAATAAAGAAGAGTCCAGAGTTGGGGCGGCACAGTTAGCACTGTCGCCTCCCAGCAAGAGGGTTCTGGGTTCGAATCCCGGGGGAACCAGTACCCTTCTGGGTGGAGTTTGCATGTTCTCCCTGTGTCTGCGTGGGTTCTCTCCGGGTTCTCCGGCTTCCTCCCACAGTCCAAAAACCTGCATGTTAGGTGGATTGGAGATTGGGGAAATTGCCCTTAGGAGTGAATGTGAGTGTGAGTGGTTGTTTCTTCTTGTATGTCCTGTGTGTTGCCCTGCGATGGACTGGCGGACTGTCCAGGGTGTACCCTGCCTCTCGCCTGTTGACCACTGGGATAGGCTCCAGTTCCCCCCGCGACCCCAACAGGGAATAAGCGGTATTGATAATGGATGGATGGATGGAGTCCAGAGTTCAGTATTGAGAGCTCGGATGCTTCAGGTGTGTTTAGTTTTAAACTGGGGCATGTTTCTATGCAGCTCTGTTGATTGTATTATTATTAATTATTTATTTTCCTCCTCTCACTTCTGCCCAAATAACACCATATGGGTAATCTGTATTTATACTGCTGCCAGAGTTTTAAAGCTAACTAAGCTTGAACCCGAGTCATACACCTGTGCGCCCTCGCACACGTACACACTGAATCTGCTGCCCAGAAAAGGACAGAATGATTTTTGGCCTTTTAGATTCCAGAGGAGCAGAAACCCAGACACAGGACTGTTAATGTCTTTAGCAGAGCTTGGATGAACCCTGAACATAGTTTTGCTGTCTTCAGACTGCAGAAACAGGAGCAGCCTTGTGATATAAAGCCACAACTATGCACACACGCTTAGCTGTCTCGTGACATTATTTTACTAGGTTTTTAGCTGAGCTTTTCTTAACATAAAATATATATAAATCATTATTTTTACAGTTAACATAAATTGAAACATGTTTTAATATTAGTTGTAATTCATAATTACCCCACAATTATAACTTTTGGACTCGTTCTTGGCTCGATAAATATTTTACTGAGCTTAGCTGTCGGGGCCGCAGTTTTACTGAGGCTGTGACCTTCTCAACAGCCTGAGCCAATCAACTATTTTGGTTAGTCTTAGGTAACATAGGGCTATGTTTAGGTTAAATGGTTGGTCATGGTTGGGATTAGAATCTGTCCACCCTATTGAAGAAATGACCACCTTTGATGAAATACTGCTGTTATCTGTGTAATAAACTACTGAGCCTACACATTTAGCACCATGTAACTCGGGGTTTTTCCCTTAGTCATCCAAAAGGTCTTATTTCTGTCTAAATTGTTTGGACAAAAAAATATTTGATCTTTGAGACGGTACGATTGCGTAAAAGAACAGTACGAAGTTGAGAAAAAAAGATTTCTTTAAGCAAAAAGAAAATATTCATGTCTTGATTCTTCCCTGCTTAAAATACTAAAATAGATATAAAATAGATTTTTTTTACTGTTTTTTTCCATTTTTTTCTATTAACATGAATCTATGGATATTACTTAAGTGGAAAGATTTAATTCCTTCTCCAAATACTCACTATGGAGGGATAACCTTCTTTTAATATATCAGTGATCTACTGTTATGTAAAACTATTAAAAAAAATATATATAAAAAAACAATAAAAGAAAGACTCTGTGAATAAATATCATGATTATTAGTCACTTTTTCTTTTTCACAGTTTTAAGTTGTTTTGGGATAAGTCCTCCATTTAAATAGCACTATTTTTCCTTATGGACTTGACTTGTATAAGCTGTATGCGTACTAGCGCACCATTTACCACCTATTTTTTCCATAATCAAATCTCACATCTGTGTACATGCAGCGTTAAAAAGGCAGAACACTGCTGCCCGTCCATGAGCTCGGAATTGGATTTAGGACAGGATACATTCTCTTCGTCTTCACATGAACCTGAGAGTTCTCTCACCTAACAGACAGCTGGCGCACTCCATGTCGGCGCCCACATCCTCATGACATAAACAATGATTTATGCCTGTGTGTATGTAACTCCGTTATGGCTGTTTGCTTCATATTGAGTGTTTTTGGAATATCTGCTTGTGCCTAAAGGACGGGGTCACTTCCTTGATGTTGTCAGCCAAACACAATCATCCTGAAGTGTGCAGCTTTTTACTTGACTTTGGGGCTGAAATCAACGCTTCTGACAATGCTGGCAGGTAAAAATACAGCGAACATTAGCCCAGACACACGACCTAGAAATTCCATGTGCCACATAATGCTCGATGGTTAGTTGTTGGTCAGTATGTACTTAAAAACATTGATGTTTTGCAGGACCGCCTTGATGCTTGCCGCTGAGTCCAATGCCGTGTCAGTGGTTGAGGTTTTGGTGCTGAGAGGGGCAGACCTGTCAGCTGTAGATGCAGAAGGCCAGGATGTTGTACACTACACCAATATATCAGGCAACTCTGAAGCTAAATCTGCCCTCATGGCTGCTCTGAACAGAAATCCAGTTTTAGGTGAGAGTTCTAAAAGAACACAACACATCCAAATACATTTACATGTGGGAACCCCCAGGTTTTGAAGGGGAAACATAAATAGATTTGGGTGTAATCATGCAATTTGGTTGATTAAATGTCAGTTCACTGGAGAAAAGTGCAACAACTGACATCATCTTAAGTCTGATTCTGTCCTGTTGAAAGGGAGGCCAAAAATGTTTGACACTGGGAACTCTCTCTGCCTTGTATCGACAAAACAAACACACACTCACACACAGCTTAAGCTGACACTGCCATCTGTAGGACAACCCTTCTTACTGTTAGTTGAGGTTTGGTTTTGGCTAAAGTGGTTATTTCAGCCTGCTACTGTTTTACATGCTGTTCATTTCCTGGTGTTTCTTTCCACAGATGCTAAGTCACCTAAGAGTCCTCAGGTAAGACGTCTTTGTCCTTTGCAATATCTCCCTAGACGTAATTTAGTCTTCTGAAAACATCAGACATAGATGGAAAAAGAACACCCGATTCTTGATGGTTTCTTTCTTGATGTTTTTTTTTTTTAACCAGCTTAAATCTTCATGGTGAAATGGTTATTCTTGTGTAAAATCACAAGAGTTTCTTTTAAAAGTTGTTTAGATAATCTAACTTGAGACATGTGACTACAGCAGGCGAAGCTGTAGCTTTAGACCTTTCCTAAGTTTGGTGTGTTAATTTATTTGTTTTATATAAAAAGAGAGCTCACATAAAAAACACTCCTTTTTACACTTTACTGCGTAGTGTAGCGTACACGTTCATGGATGTGTATCAAATTTATCGGCTTTGACAAAAGGAATTTCTTTTAAAAACAAAACTTGTTGTAGCGCTCGTTGATTTACTATCCTCTTACTAACCAGCACTGAATCCCACTTTTCTTTTTCTCTTTTTTTTGCCTTCCTCCTCTGCCTCTTTTGCTGGCTCCTCAGCATGATCAAGTAGCTAAGTTAAATGATGAGCGGATCACAACTCCCAAAAAACGAAAAGCACCTCCACCTCCTATTAGCCCACAGCAGGTAAATGCATGTCTCAGTGTCTCTTGGCTTGTGTCAGTGTGCCACCCTGTGTTCATTTTAATGCACGTCTGCAGTATGTTAATTGTAAAATGATTAGTTCAGCCTTTATCTCAACAGTCTGAGCATTTCACCTGCCTGTGTTTTCTTAACAGAGATCAAAATCTAGTTTGTGAAAGAGTTTCATTTTTCATTTGTGCAGTTCAGTTATTTGATTTGTGTATTTGTTTTTAGAATCAGACAATTCCCATTATTATATTCAGCCAAAGGATATACAGCGTATTTTGGAATATGGCCAGAAACCTGCTCAGAAAACCTCTAAATCAGACCTTTTTTGTATAAACATGATAAGGTTTTGGAGTAGTTCAGCCAAACATCTCTCAATTTTCTCATCCTTTAGAGTTCTGGGCCCTCTTCCCCTTCTGTTGTTACATCTACAAGCACTCCTGCATCAAATAAAAGTGACACTCCGAGGAGATTCAACTACAAGGTATACAAACACTACTGGATTGAAAGCTGTACCAGCATGATCCATGGCAGTACCTTATATATCTAATGTAAATTCCCCCAATAAGCCTCCAGAAGCCTCCCACCCTGTGTGGTTTTCTTTTCTTTTTGCCCGCCACCCTTCACCTCTTCCTCCTCCCCTTATATCACAGGAGGACGAGATTAGAGGCGCGACCCTGAAAGAGGAGGTCGGGAAGCTCCAAGAGGAGAGAAATATGCTGCTGGAGACGATTGAAGAGCTGAAGCAGATGGTGGAGACGGGAACCGCTCCTCCTGAGGTGATTCATGACACACAACCTAACAGTAATGTTACATGTTATTTTGCCTTGTTAACAGCTTTTTAAAGCGGCCGCGTTTACCAAAAATCCAAGACCAGGTCAATGATGTCATGGCTTGAAGTTTTTACTAACAGCAAAGAGTAGTTTGCATGCATTTGGAACTTTTTTCAAGCAAATTATGTGAATTTCGATATGGTGGATGTATTAGATATTGCTTTTCTGTTTGGTAAATTAAAAAAAAAAACTTTTTTTTTCTTTTTATTAGTACCCTATAAACTCTAAAGTGCTCGACTTAAGGCAGACAACAGCTGAATGTCTTCTCCTTCAGCATTCTTGAAGTGTTCACCTAAGCTTACAACGTGTCACAACTTGTGTTGTTTTTTCCGCTGGTAGCAGTGGTCCTTAACTTTGCCTTTATGTCTCCCTGTGGCATGTGAATGTGTTTGCGCGCGCGTGTGTGTATTTGTCGACAGGTTGACAAAACAGCGTCTGCGGCTCTTGTTTCGGTACTGCAAGCCAAGATTACTGCTCTCACTTTGGAGAATCAGCAACTCGCAAGCAAAGTCAAGGTATGCATTCCATTTACTTATAGTTTACCTATAAACAAATTACTGAACATATTGAGAGAACAAGGGGAGAACACTGTGTATTCAAGCCAAGTAACGGCTGCATGCTGTTAAATCAAAGACAAGAAAGTAAAGATCATAATCAAAAGTCCTAATACTACATTTTTCTCCCTGTTGTATTGTGGAAAATGTGCTCCATTTAGTCTGGCTCCACTTTAAACAAGAATCTACTTTGTTTTTTTTTTCTTAACTATTCTTGGCTCTTCACATCCAACACACAGAAACATCCGTCCGTCCAAGGAAATGAGGAGCTGAAGGAGAACAGTCGTCCAAACAGCATGGCCTCAAACTCCTCCTTCCACTCCACTCAGGATGAGTTTGATTCACAGACACAGAGCACTGCCACCTCTCAGGTGGAAGGACGGAACCATCCGGAAGCTGTTTCTGTTAAAGAGGAGAAAGAAGGAGGGAGCAAGGAAGAAGTCAGGCTTTTGAGACAGGCACTGGAGAGCGTTAACATAGAGCTGCTTGAAACAAAGAGAGAAAACGGTGAGCTTCAAGCACGGCTGAAACCCGAACAAGGCAGAGAAAGAGAGGACAGTGGAAGTGCACAAGAGAGAAGAAGAGAGGATGAGCTGATGGAGAGTTTAGCTGACCTGCAGGCGAAGCTGACAGACACTCAAGAGAGATACCATCAAGCTATGGAGGAAGTGGAGGATTTGAGAGAGCATATTAGGAAAAGAGAAGGAGAACCGAAACAGGAGACACAGAAACACGCATCCTCCCCACTTGAACATGAGTTAAAACAGCTCAAGGCTCAGCTTGTCCAATCAGAGTCAGAGCGGGATAAAGCAGCTGAGCGAATCAGGCACCTGGAGGAGGCTCTGAAGAGGACAGAAGAGGATATGCACGTGGTGAACGAGAATGAGAGGAGGACGGCAGAGATTAAAGAGCGGTACAAGGAGGCGCAACTGGAAGTCGAGGAGCTTCAGGTAAAAAACAAAAAAACGACTGAAAGGTGAACTTTGTGTGTTTATGTTGGTTTTTGTGGGTTAAATTATCAGATGATCATCCTCGTCACACACATGAATCATAATCGGAACAACTGTTGAATCAGAGCAAATTTCTTCCATACGATACATACTTTTTGATGCCATTCATTAATCATTTAATGTTAACGTTCTTTCTCGGTGTCTAGAAAGCTCTGCGGGGCCTGGATGAGGTGAAGGCTGAGAAGGACGAGGCCATTGCTGCCCTGCAGCAGCGCTTGCTGGAGATGTCCCAGTGCTACAGTGATATCAACAGTCAGCTCAGCGCCACCCAGAAACAACTGTCTGAGGCCCAAGCTGAGATCGGTGCGGCCTCCTCCACCTCAGCAGAGCAGCAGGTCCTTGTGTTGAGCAGGAAGGTGGAGGAGCTGCAAACGGAGCTGGCCCAAACTGAGAGGATGCACTCGGCCGCTCAGGAGGGGATTACACGCCTGAGACAGCAGGTGGAGGAACAGACGCAGAACTCTGTTTCCCTCAGCGACCACCAGAGAGTCGTGTCGTCGATGGGAAATGCGATCAAAGAGATGGAAAGTGAGTTAGCAGCCCTGAAAGAACAGCTACACCAAAAGACCACCCAGATGGAGGCTCTGCAGACGAGGTGAGGAAAGAAGATGAATACTGAAAGGGTTCGTCAGAACAATCACCACTCAAACGCCAATCGATTCGAACAGTTAGCACATAATGGTACTGAGTTTGTAACAGAATCAATACTACTGATAGTGCCACCTTTGCCTCCGGCAGCTGAAACACAACAAAGCTCTGTTTTAATAAAGTTGATTTATTGGGTGCAAAGTATTCTGCACTCATATTGAGGCCAGGGCACTAATGCTGCTAAAGAAAAAGTTACGTGGAGCCCTACCCCAAAACAGCCTTCCCCTTCACTCATATGATGGACTTGAGTATATTTCTCATTTGATTTTGTAACTTAAATGTTAAGGCACCTGGAGCCTCTCCCAGCTCATACGGTGCGCGAGTCGGGTTAGACCATGGATGGCCTCTTGCTTTTTACACAGCTGTAGAAGACTGAGATATGATTCAGAGGTGGTCCTGCTGTGCAACTGACCTGGACCACGTACTGGAAAGATGTTTTTTGGGCAGTAGAATTAGTAGCTTTTGCGTCAGATGACAGCTTGAGCGTCGTAACAGCACAGCTGTACGACTTCTTAATAATAAGCTTTATTGTTTTAACTCGTCATGTAGATAATTAAATTTGGAGCCCATAAATCAGGAGTTTAGAACATTTTCATTAGCATTTGGCTCTGGTTTTCACTATGTGGTTCTTGTGTTTCTCTCACTAAAGGATGAGTAATGAGAAAGAAGTCAGCCCTGATGACTCAGTCTCCCGGTCGGATCATGACAACATGCGGGAGCAGCTGGAGGGTGAGGTAAACCATCTGAGGCAGCTCCTCCAGGATGCCCTGAGGAAGCAGGATGAGATGGCTTTGGAGATGGCTGATGTGTGGCAGAAGGTGGGAAGACAGAGGAGAAAACAACAACAATAACACACCCACACAGAAGCCCGGAAAAAACTTCAAAATGCCCTCCCGCGTATCCTCTCACTCATTCGCAGGCTCGGGATAGTTGTGCGGAGCGGGAAGCTCTGCAGGAGCTGCTGATGTCGCGGGAAAAGGAGAACCAGACGCTGAGCTCAAGACTGGCCGAATCCCAGGATGCTGTGTGTCAGCTCAAACAGCTGGAAGACAACCATGTTGCCTCCCTGAGAGAAAAGAATAAGAGGGTCAGTAATAGATTGGTCGTCACTGTATAAGTACCATCACAGTGGGAGAGCTCACTGTGCATGGGTTGCTAATTGTTTTATTTTCCAGACATCTGTCTACCAAAAATCACACAATGTGTAATCCATTCTCCCGCCCTCCATCTTTGCATTTTCTATGTTTATTGTTGCATCAAAAAATACTATTTTTTATCCCTTTCAGATAGATGACTTGTCTCGGGAAGTAGTTAAACTAAAGGATGCTTTAAACAGCATAGTGCAACACTCCTACACCTCCTGCTCCCCCTCCAAGAGACAACAGCAAAGCCAGCAGCTGGAAACGCTGCAGCAGCAAATCAAACAACTGCAGTACCAGCTCGCTGTGAGACACATTCATTCATTCAGCCTGTTTAACAGACTCTAAGTCCATTTAAAGACAGTGGCTTTGATGTACTTTGATATGTTGAGATGATCCATTTTGTTTTGTCTCTTTAGGAATCGAAGAAGCAGCACCATGAAATAGTGTCAGTCTACAGGATGCACCTCCTCTATGCTGTTCAGGTGAATATAAGACTGAAACTGATACATTTTGTCTAGCTGATCTTTCAAAATTTGAATGAAAAAAAGGACCTCATCACCTAAAAAAAATATGTATTTTAAGAAGTAAAATTAAGAAAATAAAGAAGTCTTTTTTACTCTTCTCAAGATGTCAGAATAATTTCACCAAAAATGAGTTGGGACAATCATAGATCAACACATGCTTTTCTTTATAATAGAAACGTATTATTTAACAGCTTTAAAAGCACATTTAACAGAACAGGCTTTGTTTTAATTTGTTGATTTAAACTGAAGATCTCCTGTGTACTCTCAGGGTCAGATGGATGAGGATGTACAGAAAGCCTTGAAGCAAATCCTGATGATGTGTAAGATGCCAAGTCAAGCAGAGGAGGCCTGCTGAGACGACGGGGGGGCTCCCAGACAAACAGCGTCTTTGAAACTGCAGACTGTGGATGAACCTGGAATATTTGTTTGTCAGGAGTTGGTTTACAATAGTGCATTTATTGCCTTTTTCTCAAGTAAGTTGTTACCTATATGAACTTCTTTCCCATTGGGGAAGAAAAAGAAAGGTGTATATACCTTGTGCTTACAGACAGTTGCATAATATACAGTGTCAGTCAAACATTTTATGTATGTGTCTATACACTACCAGTGTATCCTCTATCCTATACATCTCATATAATATCTAATTATCAGCACAAAGAAGAATAACACTAAATTTAGGTTCAGAATAAAGACAGATCAGATCCAACCAGGCACAGACAGCATGTTCACAAGAGATGTGAACAGGCACAAAGGTGTGGATGAAGTATAATTGAGGGAAACTTCACTTAGCCAACAGGCTAATCTCTACTTCTAAAAAGAATAAAATAGTTCTTATTTTTTGTCTGTGTGATCAGTCCACACTAACACTATGTAATCTATCTGTCCGTTAGCTTAAGTCACATGCACATGACTGGGATGGTTGTACGGGGGGTGTTTTGCGACACAAATATGCTGTTAAATGTGCACTAAAAATATTGTGTTTGTCTCTCTGGCACAATGTGTATTGTCAAAGGTTTCCACTTGATCACACAACAGTATTAGTGTTATTTCTATCAACGGGAGTCATAGATGTCCACTGTTCTCTGACAGAATATTTTTGGAACTTTTAAAATTGCAAGTGACTGAGCTGGAATGCCAGCTGAAAAGTTCTGCCCTCAGAATTTTGTTCTGACCGCACTTCTTTGAATATAAATGTTTTCCTGCTTTTTTTCTATACAAGTGTACTGTAGAAGTTTGAACTCTGTGTTTTCCATGGCCTTGTGTGTTTTTTGTGTGAATCAGAAGCCTTTTCTCCTCGTGACTATCATCATTTATTCAAGAGGCTGGCTTTATCCATCGTCAAACAAACAAAAAAACAGTTTGAGTCATAAGCCTGACGACATGCGCTCTGTTTCTTTGTTTTTGACTCAGAAGAAACTCATCAAGTCCTTTCCCACCGTTTGGTCTTTTGTTTGAGACTTCTTACTTGAAATGCGTGTGTACTGGCTGAAACCAAATTGTGGTTAAGTTCCCCTGTCACCTGTAATCAGACAGTTTTCACATCTTGCTGTCTTTTACCGTCTTATTATTTATTTATATTTAGCACAGATGGGTTTACTCCTCTTTCTGCTTGTTAATATTCATGTCTCTTTTACAGCTCGTCTTTAGGTACCGAAACACACTGTACATTTTATAAATAGGTGTTTCAAAGGCTTTTTCTTTGGTGTAGTCTCTTGTAGGCCTCTGCACTGTTTAGTCTCCTTTACCTGAGCACTGTACTTAGAGCCATAGCTCAACTTTTACTCAGCAGTGTTGAGCTGTTCAGCGCACATGGAGCACTAACACTGTTTAACAAGAGTAAGATCAAACTCATTTAGAGTTGAGCGTGTCTCTCCGCAGCTTGTACGATTTCATAAACTTCTCCTTGACTGAAACTTTTTGTACCAAGACAGGGAAATCGAAGAACTAACTTTTCTCGTGGTTGTTTCTTCAGCGTTTTGTAGTAACGAGAAACGAAAAAGGTTGCCAATTTTATTTTGCCCACTTTATTAAATTTTCAAAGAGCTGCACTCTGAATCTGCGTTTCACATTTCTTACCTCATACACACCACTCTATAACATATGAGCATTGAATTTGAAGCTATTGAGTAAATTCAAGCTTGCCTCCAAACCTATGTTGTGATGTTCATATTTTCAATTTTAAAACGTACTTTTAAATTGACTTTTAGTTAAACTGTAAATGTGCTCTCAGGTGTTTTCCGAAGAATGAAAATGTTAGATAATTATCAGAGCCAAAATAGCACATTTATAGTTTTTTTCCCCTTCCTGATTAGACAGAATAGAATCAAATAAAAATTCACAATGAATTGCACAATTGATGTCTGCATGTAAATTTAAATATGCATCTTGGTCAGTTATGACTATTGAACGTGACAGTGTCACTGTTTCCACTTTTACAAGCTTTTTAATGATTTTTATTAAATGGAACCATCCAGTTTCACACCAGTCTCTGTGATATCTACATGTATGTGTTTCCACCATGATATTTTCTTGTGCTGAATATGCTTCATAGTTTATCATTCAGTCAACACACCTGTCGCATGTTAGCACAGAGAAAACTGCACAGTTAACAAATGACCACCAGGTGGAAGCACTCCACAGCACTTAGCCTGTCCTCAGTCACAAATATGAGTTAAATATTGCAGGTAAAAAGCAAGACTTTCCTGATTTAAAAGAAAAATCATATACCCACTCATGAAAAACAACAAAGAAATGTTCAATCCATCCAAAAGAGTGAGAGGGATGAGTAGAACTGATCTTTAGAGAAACTGTTGTGGCAGCTCACGGGGACTCATTGATTAGTTGTTATTCTTTAAATTTTCCCCCAAATCATTCAGTGTATGCACCTTTCGGATCGCCTTCCAAAGCTAGCTGAAGAACTGCACACTTTAGAGATTCAAATGCTCTGCGGATAGAAACATCATCAAATGGCTGTTTGTTTTCCTGTTGGATTAGGCGCACCTTGATCCATGTCAACGCGCTGTCCTCCCTCAATGTCCACTCAGCTCTGCTCCTCAGAAGTCCTGCCAGCCTGATTTTGAGTCATTTCTCTTCTGCTCTGTTCCGGTGGCACAACCACTTTGTTTCCTGACCTGGCCTCGTGTTCTGCCTGCTGGGCAAACGTACGTGCACACACACATCCGTGCGTAGGTACACGGGGAAACACACAAACACTCCTCTGCCTTTACACGACAACTTCCTGTCAATTTGTCAAGCTTTCCCACACATTCTGCCCTCAGGTCTCGGGGGTTAGTGGGGAGAGATCTTGTCTGTGATCCTACTCCAGAAAGGGCCCTTATTTGACGAGCATCTTGGTCTGGAGTTTGAGTGGCAGTATACCAAATAAAAATAAGATTTAACTGAATTTTAAGGTCATTGTGGCTGAGGCAAATCACTGATTTCTTAAGAAAAGCATCTGCTCAGTGGGAAACTAATCTATTACAAACCCATTTGGAAGGATCGCTGCTCTTATTCAGTGTTTCTGTTCAATCAATACTTCTCATGTTTCTTGGACTAGAAGTTAAAATAAGGCCTTTCTAATAATAAATTACCTCTGAGATAGTACAGTTTAAGAGGTTAATGGATTAAACCAGTGCAATGCCAAAAAAGATAGCGACTGCCTTGAAACACAACCCAGGAGGAGCCCCAAAGCATTAATCAAGTATATTATGACTGGATCTACCACAAAGAAGCAAGGGGGCTCACGCCGCATTCATGCTAACAGAAAGAAAGTCCCTTCTCATTTCTATACTGCAGGGATACAGAAATAATCCTGTAAAAGCAAAATGAGGCCGAAATGAGGAGTGGGGACGGAGTTTGGACACTGTGAAGAATCCACGACAGAAGGTCAAAGCCCAGGAGAGGAAAACTGTGGCTTAAGGAGCTTTCAGAGAGGAAATGAGACATGGTTGTGGCCAAGAAAAGATAATAAAGAAAACTCGAGGAAGGCGAAGCAGCAGATCAACAGAGAGGGATAAGTGTATATGTTAAATGGCTGGAGGGATGACTAATTTCCCACTGACACAATCCTCTGAAGTAGCATCCGTAAACAAGCCCTGACTGCCGGGAGCATGCGAGGAGAACACGCTGAGGGGAGGATGGCGTGTTCCAGTTGGTCTTCTCGTCAACCTTTGCTCTATGTTGATTAGAAATGGGAGCAGTAGGAAGTTCCAGCCGCCACCTTGTATGTGTTTGCCATATTTTTTACGAGTTCTGTCTGTGTCTTTTCCAACTATTTATTTAGACCACCTAATTCCGACTAATCAGGTTTTGTGTGCTTTGTAAATATTGTTAATTTGCCTTTTGGTAATGTGCGTCATGGACCATGCCATGCTCTGGTCAAGTAGTGGTACTTCTACGTGCTTGTGTGTGTCTATGTTTCTGTGGTTGGTTCTTAAGAAAAGCATCTCAGTGGGAAACTGTGCAGATGCTTTTCTTAAGAACCTTTTCTTAAGAACCAGTGTTGTGTTTAAGTATTTTGGAATATGTTTGGCTGCTGTTGAAAACATCTGGCCATGGACTCTTCGGAGGCATTTATTTCTGTGGCCAAAATCACTAAACTGACTACGGTGGCCATGATGTTTTGTGCAGTTTTTGCTGACTGGCCGTGCTGACTGGTGTGTGTGTGTGTGTGTGTGTGTGTTTATGAAATGAAATAATGTCACCAACATCTTTGCCCGTGTGACGCCAGAAAATGTGACTGGGGTGTGCTACAATGGATGGGTGTTAACAGCTGTCTGTCTCCCTTAGCCATTCAAAAAAACTACATCAGCTGACGTGCACACAAAGTATGTGTCAGAAAAAAACATGAATAGAATTTAGAAGACATGAATAGACGACTCTACTTATCATTGGTAATGCCAGGAGAAACATTGTGTTTCTTGTCAGCAATTGTTAAGAGAACAACAGCATTATTATTCTACTATTATTATTCCTTAGTCGATAACAGTTAGGAATCTTTGTTTATCTTCGAGACGGGGGGATGTCTGACTTCAGTCTGATCGCAGAGCCCTGGAGGGGGACGGAAATTCTAACTGCCCTCAGATTACCCTCAGATCTGGTATGAACTGAGGGTCTGATTAATGTCTGCTCACTGAATGTGTGATAAATAAATGAAGTCCCTGCCAGCAGTTTTCCTTGCATGGCCCTGTAGATGAATGCAAACGTTTAGGTGCACCCTGGCAAACACAGAAATCTGGCAGCACACACAAAGAGAATCTTTCTTTAAACCTTAAAGGGGCTATGCCTGCTGTTGCTTTTTTATCAAATGACCATTTCATGACTAACTCCCCCTTTTTTTTGGTTTTCCATACCGATCCACGCTGCACATCCAGGAATTTTTTAACCGATTTGTCTCAGTAAATGATTACACTTACAAAACCAGCAAATAATCTGTGGGGGTGCATGTTCAATCGGGACTCAGTGCTTTACGTCGGGGCATGAGAGTGAGATTGAGCGAGGTTTAAAAACTTTGACACCTGTTATGGTTGAAAATTTCTGTTTTCAATTCATTATGAAATGCAGAAATTCTGACTCTACAGGTTTCCGAACTCAATCCTTTCAGAAGCCGTGGTCGTCCGCCTGTGCAGAGCCTGCTGAAAACAAGTCGAAAAGCAAGGCCTAATCCTTTTTGGTGTGTTGTTTTTGGTCACCATAAAAAACCCTAATGTGAATGTACATCTACAACACTTTATCTAGTTATTTCAGTGAAAAACATTCGTTGCATTTTATTGTGTCAAGTGCCTCACAGCAATGCCGGGGATGACTGCTTTCTGGCATCAAGGCTCCTATCGACAATCAAAGGTTTCGCCATGTCAAGTGATCCCATTCATGGTAATTGCATGTTTCCGAGTCATGTTGTCATCATGGAATATTCCCACTGATCCGCAGCCTTCTCTTTGGCAGGGCACTGAGACCACAGGGGTGTTTCCATTTGTATTTCAATGGGAGGTCTGGATTAAAACATGTTTTATGAATGTTGCTTCACCAATCTCTTCCGCCCATCTTCCATCTTTTCCATCGTTTCCATCATTAACTTCTGCTTCACATCTCTTTGGTTTGTCAAGCACACTTAAATTCTGTCTAACTGCACCACATTTTATGTTGGAGAAATGATTTGATGAGTGTGACATGTTGTTGCAGTGTTCAGCCACCAAGCCATCAAGTGTTCTCAGTTTATCTAATGCAGGCGGGCCTTGAAATAAGACACTGTGCTAGACGAATGGAGGGGCACAAGAGACGCATGCAGCTTAATTGCTGCAAGATGTAACCTTGCCTGTGGCTTACTGCAGCCCGCAAACACACTCATGCAGTCACGCGTGTGAGAAAATGCGCGTAAACATGCAGAGAAAAAGCGTGCAAACAAAAGTGTGCGCATATCGTAGACACTAAAGAAAACACCGACTGTTCCAAGTGTGTTACCAAATTACAGCACGACTGTTTTTTTGCTTTTTTTTTTACCAAATACAGTTTTTGTTTATTTGCAAGGGAAAAATGAGGTTTTAATTTGACCACAATCTGTCCTTTGATGGAAAATAGACTTCTCTTATCTACAGAGAAACGTATCAAATCGAAGGGTTCCTAATCACTAACTTGTGTATCCTTCAGGATGACATCTGAACCGTACAACAGTACAACGCGGAAAATATGCAAAGATGCTTCGGCTTGATTCTCCAGAGGGTCCATGGTATAACCCATTGAAGCAATGCTGAGATTTTTTAGATTTCTCAAACCGATGGGGAGCGGGTTTACATTTCAACGAAACAATAGCAAATGACTTGGGAAATGAGCATTAAATGCTGTGTCTCTCATTCCGAAATGTTAAGGATTCTGCGACAAAAACAAGCATCCATGAAAAATCAATTGGTTGAGTTGGAAAAGCAGTGCAGCACAACATTTCATATGGGAAAATGAACATTATGACTCAGCTCTAACATGCCTAACAGAACTCAAATTTGACCTCTTCTTAATGGTACATTCAGGGAATGAGCCAGAAAGGCATCACAGATATCAATCTTGGCTCTCTCCTTTCTCCTATTTGGGAGAGAAGCATCTCAAATTCCAAGTAAACAGATCTGATGTTGCTACATCATCCACCATGGTAGCAGATGTGAGTGGTTAGGCTGTCCCATGCCACTGCTGCACCATCTCTGGGCACGCTGATGATGTGCCCTGACATCATCGCACTGACCGCTGCAGTGACCTGGCTCACCGCCATTCAGTTACGCTCAAGATTTTGACTGAAGGCAGAGCATCATACAAACGAGAACCCCGCCAGCAAATGATGCAAGTGATGCATCGTGACTGGTGGAGTTACTGCAATCTCAAACATTGCAGTTTTATTGTGCGGTTGAGGTAATTCGTAGCAGAAGCTACATGAGAATAATCTGAGACATTTATGATAGTACCCTGATCAAAATCACTGATCCAACAGGTTTTTCAACGTGGGATGGATGGATGAAATTCTTGATGACTAAGGGTTTTGTCTATACAAATTAAAAACTGAGAGTTGTTTATTTCTTCATCTGATCTGAGACGCAAAATGATTGTGGGGTGGGGTAAAAACAAATCTCCAGCACAACATCTTTGATCGGCCGGTTTTCATGTTCATGTTCAACTTTTAAGCATCTTACATGTCATAACATCTAGTTTTAAACCAGTCCTTCAAGATTATGAAACAACAGGTGGGGCGAAAACATATTTACTTGTATGTAAATGTCAAATTAATTGATATTTCTTTTGCTTTTGCTGAAATGAATCAGGACATTTTTTCATGTGCCACCTCTGTGTTTACCTATGCACTGAAACAGCAAAGACCTTCGGGTTTAATTACTTACCCTCTTTCTGCTGTTCCCACTCAGAGCTTGCTCCCAGTTTTAGTTGCTCTCATTCAGTCTGGCCTCCCCACATCAGGTTCTGATGAGCTTAACTGGAAACACGTGCTTCTCGCTGGCTCCCCCAACAGATGGGTCAATATCATATTATTAATGACAGAAAGAAAGAGACGGAGGGATGTGAAGAGAGAGACGAGGGGAAAGAAATCCTCCATCCTGATTGGCTTTCTGGGGTTTAATAGCTCAACACTGAGCTTCTGTCGCTTCTGAGGAAGTTATTGTAGGCAAACAGCACGTCTGTGTTTGCACATGGAATATCCTCTCAATCTGACTCAGAACTCAGCAAGCTTAGCCCAGTGCCTCTCCTCTTAAAGCTGCGGAATTTTGAACTCGATTCATGAGAAGATGGGTAATTCAGCATGTATGGTAAACCTTATTACTGCATCTTTTTGTGGACAGCATTCTCACTTCAGTGATCCTATAATGAGATCCTATATATATATACTGTATATATATTGATCCTGTTTTTTCCATTACTTTTTCAACACTTAACTTGCTTAAATGTTGTCTGAGCTCTTCAAGATTTTGAAGTTTTTTTAAACAAGACAGATTTTTGCTCCTTCTGGATTTTACAGACGTCAGAGACGTTAGAGTGCAGACATCAAAAAGTGTTCTGCAAATTTAATGATTTATAATTTATTATTTTAGATCATGGTCATATGTCAACCAAATTTGTAAGACTGAAAAAAAATCTTAAAATGGTTTTAAAAAATCTGAAATTGAAAACAGATTCCAAAACTGAAACAGTTAAAACTGTATGAACAAAAAAACACAAAAAAACGTGGAACTGAAAAGAAAAAAATTCAAACATAAAAAGAAAACATAATATGCAAAATTAGTTACCGTCTGCAGAGTACAACATTCTTTCAATGGCTGCCTTAAACTTACATTTATCACTGTGTAGTAACTTCCAGACTTCCAATTGAAGTCTGGAAGTTGATGTCATTTCTCGGAGAATCCAATAAATGATCTACCACCTCCATTCGGCACAAACAACTTTAGCATCTGGCCATGCAGGACCATAACTTACAAACATATGTCAGTGCCATATAATGGCCATACATATTCAGACATTTGAGGAAGACGTCACTGTGCCATAACTGGCTGAGTCACAAAGGCAAGATTCACCTGTACCAAATTACTGGCGGCACCTAACACACAGACAGGAAAAACTCATCCACACATCATGGCAGTGTCGTGACAAAACAAAATGATGTTTCAGGTCAACTCATCCACAGCTCATCTACAGAGGAGTTCAAAATGTTAATTAACACGTGTTTAGGAAGTTGGGTGTCCGCAGACTTTGATGTATGCTGTTGCAATAAAGACCCAAATAATTTCTATTAAATGAAACTGGGCAGGTAATGGTCGCAAAAGAACCCTCGCTGAGCGACAATTAGTTGGTCTGCTGCTTTAATGGCCCTTTTCAACCCCCAGTCGCCACTGATTCACTTTGTATCAAAGTAGCGGAAGCTGCATTAACTCTGAGTCAAGCCGGCAGAAACGGCGTCCGTCTCTGTTTTACGCCCTCCCTCTCACACGAACACGTACACACAAAACGCACTTACAGTACAACAGCATACACACAGGAAGGGTCTCTGGGTTTAAAGCCAGGTGACATAGAATTTACAGGCATGTTCAAGGACCCCTAGATCTAAGTGTTAGCGTGTATGTGACCGTGAGTAAGAAAGAAAAAAAGAAAGAAAGAAAGAAAGAAAGAAAGAAAGAAAAAAGAAAGAAAGAAAGAAAGAAAGAAAGAAAGAAAGAAAGAAAGAAA
>JABUIW010000124.1:5688771-5717364 GCA_013363375.1 Menidia beryllina | reverse complement strand
AGAAAGAAAGAAAGAAAGAAAGAAAGAAAGAAAGAAAGAAAGAAAGAGAAAAAAAGGTCTGACACTTGTCTATGACTGCCCTATTAAAAAAGTGAGAAGTGAGTGAGGTGTCTGGAGGAGGGGATTAATTGTGCTCTTAAAAGAGGACTTCAAAGAGAGGCTGGTGTCAGGGCTGTGGGGCATGGGAGTAAGAGGGGATGAAGAAGAGGACAGGGAGGGGACAAGAAAGATATTGTAAGCCGTGTTACGGTTTTAGGGAAACCTACAAGAAGGTGGTTTTTCACCTCATTCAAACTTCTTTTAAACACTCCATTGGTATTTTCTGACCAATTGGTCTTGTTACTAACTTCAAAGAAATTAGTAGGAAGAGCAGAGACAGACAGATAAGGATGGAAGAACAGAACAGTGAAGGAAATTGGGAAATAAGACACATTCATGGTTTACTAGCCGGAAGAAACATTTTTGAGAAAAGGGACATAAACAAACCGTCACGTTGGTCATACATACATGAAAAATGTGGGCAGGTATTCATGTTTTCAAATGAATACTGGAAATGTTTGATCTTTTCTTACCTGTTTGTTTGTATGGCCACTGTGCCATATCAGACTGAATTAGTTAGAGTTGGTCATCATCGTCCTCTGTGCCACTTCTTTGAAAAGTGCCCAAAAACAAGCATGCAAACACGGCTAAAAAACATATCACCACTTAGGTTCTCAGACACTTTTTGCCTTGGCTGGACATAAACAATATTCGCTTTCTCTCATCAGGTCAACATCAGCATTGTTAATGTTATAAACCCAAAACTTAACGGTAACTGATCTTTTCACAAGCTTTAAGGTCTCTTGAACTGTTATGTTAGATGTTAGCTTAATGTAGCATAGATGATTGGACATTATCATTGCTCTAATTAGCCCCTCTGCCAGGCAGCTGTAGAGCAGATGGTGAATTGCAGCTCCCAGACTAAACACACCACATCCAGAGGAGACAGATTCACATTCCCTGATACCACAGCCGTTGGCTTAGAAAAGCTGCTCCTCCAATACCTTATGTTTTTTTTTATCTTTTGTTGTTGTGTATGTTTGATCACCTTTATGATCTGTACAATTTCCAAAGTTTTGTATGGAGCTGAAGTGAATTTTACAGCTTTATTCCATATAATGCTGCTATCATTTACTTTTTTCAGACAGCTAGAAATATGAATAACCATAAAGTGCTGTGAAACAGCAGTGGGTATGCTGCTCTGCCCAAGGACTGGACCAGAAGACATAGAAGGGTAAAAAAAAAGGGAACGGCATTGGATTTCTACTGACTTATTTGAAAAGGCTCATATGTAATGTAACTTCCAACTGACCCGGAATGTGAAATGTGAAAGAGCAAACGTGACAGGGGAAGATCATTTCAACCCAGGGATGAATAGTTCACATGAAAAAGGTCAAAGGAATCACTAGACTACTGAACTTAAATGTAAAACAGAGACACAGACAGAGGAAATATTTGAAGGGATCAGAAAACAGCTCAGGATGTTCCTGTATGAGGAAGACAAAAAGACAAGTGAGTAATCGTAAATTGTTGATCAGGACAGCTGATTCATGTAAACATCACATGTCCCTGCGTATGTGTGTCAGCTGGAAGAGATTGCAAGAAAAATAAGCCTGTAGGCCAGCAGGCATTCTCACAATTATGACGATAAATCAGGCCTTAAGAACAGTGTTGGTCATCGTTAGAACTGCACCTTCATCAGAAAGATCACCATTAAGATTCAGCATAAATATTAGTGTCCCATATGAGGTTATTCTGATTGTAGTAAAAAGTGTAGTGACAAAAGGTTAATGTTTGGGATAAAAAATAAAAAAAACACGCACAACATAGCATACATAACCAATTCTACGCATTTTACACAGTCAAACACTGGTGTTCCTACTCTGCAAGGATCTGGTAAAAGCGTGCAACTTCTTATCTTAGGTGAAGCAAAACACAACAATTCCATGTCACAGTGATGGGGATGGGCCGGCCTCTTTGGTCGACATTCATCTTCGGAAAAAAAAACCATTCTGTGATAAATGTGGACCAACCCTTACATGAATAAAAAACCTTCTGAAATAAAAATGATAAAACCGAGTAAAAATAACTCTGGTTGTTCCAATTTTCCTACCATAAAGTTTAACTATCACACCAGACAAAGGTAACACTGAAATTCTGAATTACAAAGCCAAAGTTGTCAGAGTGCATTGGACATTGCTTAAACTTCCTAATGGAGATTTTCAACCAGCTAAAGGCTTTTTTATGTGACTCATAATACCTCTAAGTTATATCACCTGACACTGATTACCCTCCTTTTGGACAGATGGTTTCACGGGAGTTGCAGTGAGTGATTTAACTCCGACCACAGCAACAAAAAATGAAAATATAATTTGTAGCTGAATCAACTTGGCCTCCAGCTTGTCCGTATCTTTTTCCATCTTTGCCGTTCAAACCATTTTTCTTGCATAATGATATGTAAGCAGAGAGATTTTCTTGGAGCACAGATACAATTATCAGGGTGGTTTATTTTTCACATGAGTTAAAAAAGCTGTGTGTGTTTTATTAGCCTGACATTAGCGTGTACAGCATTTTCAATCCTCAATACGCACAGTTTTTAAAGTAAAGCAACGTCCATGCTCCCTTTACATAATATAACAGTGCCTGCTCCTGAAGTGCTCCATCCCAGCCCCGGTCTGACAATAATTACAATGATTCATTCAGTTTTATTACAGAACAGACATCTCTGTGTGTGTGTGCATCTTGGCCTGGGGAGACCCAAGTGTCGCCTGGTGACAGATCCTTAATTACAAGCACAAACAAACGACACCATGTGCACATGTTCTGGTTTACTGTAATGAGCAAGACATGAAAATAATGTCATCGAGCGAAAGATTATCGAAACAAAGGTATCAAATTCTTGTCTTTATCCCCTTCCCTGTCATGTTAAAAACAATCACTATTATTGTAATGTTGGTAATCCTATCTGCTGAAACAGTATTGCTTTGATCCAATAGTGTCCATGTGGCAATTCATTTATTCTAGATGAACACACAGTAATGAATTAGTAGCTGGCCTTGGCAGAGCCTTATTGTAGAAGTTTTAACCATGTGTTTCTGATCAGTTTAAATAATTTAGCTAAGGTTAATTTCTCACTGGAAAAAAGACACCAAAAAAAAAAAGCGCAATAATAAAACTTTAATCAGCCTTTACATAATGCTCTCTGTCACCTGCTGGAACTTTGATGATGTTTCTTTAGAGGGAATGGTTTGAAAAACAAACCAAACTGAATCAGGGAACTGAAGTCAGGTAAGAAACCAAAAGCAGACAAGAGCTGCTGCACTCTGACGGGGGGTCTGTTGCACGGTGTGTGTCTGTGTAAATCTTCCTGCTGTTGCACGTACGCGTGCGCCCGCCCGTGAGTGTGTGTCGGTGTGTGACCAGAACCGCCGGGCGGTGTGATTAATGCCTGAGCCTGTGGATGTCTCTCGTATGGGTGCGACGTCAGAGCCTGTTAGTAAATGATTAATCAGCAGAGTTCTTTGGCTTTATGCTGTCTGATAGCATTTTTCCTGGAAGCTCTGGAATCCGTCTTCACAGCTGGACTTTTACAAGAGCTCTCTGCTCTACCAAATGCAAGGGTGCTGCAAGGGTTGCAACAGTCCCAAGAAACGGCGATAATATGAAAACTAAAGACACGTTTTTCACAGCTCTGAAACTCACAGCAGGATGGTACCAATCACTACAGATTAAATCATGATTAGAGCGCCAATAGTAAGAAGAACAACCTAAAAGGTTGTGTTTTATTACATTTTCTGCCTCATCCAAAGAAGAACTACCTCGAGGTCATCTCGTAATGCATCTTAGTGGTGAAATATTCATTGCATTTGACCTTGCACTGTCCCCATCTTTCTTAGATAATTTTCTTTATCTCTTAGATGAATTGTTTTCATGACTTCATTCGTCGTTTCATAGATCACAGCCCATCCAACTCCTCTAAATACTCCCCCTCTCCGCACACAGACCTGAACTCCCCCTTTTAGTCTCTTGAGTTCATGACTTGCCATCATTGTGAGAATGCTGTGCAGCATTCTCATTTCCGTGATCCTGTTTTTTTGTGTACATTTTTCTATGGCTAACTCGTGGTTTCCATATATTTTTTTAAAACTTTAACATTAAACCATTTAGTTAATTCTCTTCTTCTGAGGGTGACCTAAGTCTCATACCTCTTATCAGAAAGACACTGCAAGACCAGGAAAACCTTTATCAACTTGACATTTTATCCTAACATGCAGTTGCTTTAATTCCCACTAAAGTAACATTTGAACATATAGATAAACCCCATGAGGGTATGATTGAAGAGGATAGGAAGACAGTCTCCCAATGACATCGGTTAAATGAAATATATAAATAAATAAATCAAGCAAGTCTTCATAAAAATATACAAATCAAAGAAGTGCTTGAGGGCATAATCTGGTATATCACAAATTGTTGGCTGAATGCAGATAAGCTGTATGTAGGAATGGTTTACGTGATATTTATTGTCTCAAGCTCAATGAATGACAGAGAAATAGACCTACGTGGAAGTTACTGGGAGATGAATTGTTTGCTGCCATAAATCCACCACTCCAGCTGAAGTCGTTTTGCCTGGTTTGACTCCTCCTACAGTTGTAGACCCTAACAGCCCAGCTGGTACACAAACTAATCTCTGTGTGATCCCTGCAAATGTACGGCCGCACACACAAATTTGTTTTCATGTTGCAGAGGCCTAAAAGACGCCACTAAAAGGCCACAAAAATGCCAAAGCAAACTTGAAGCAAAACGTTGCGGTGAGAGACTGGAAACCAAAGTTCTGAAAAGAGTCAGCCCAGCCCCCAAGCATTGGAGGGCAGAGTCAGGCTTAGGAATGCGATTTTTGCAAGGCTTCTGAAGTGTCGCTTTAAAACCGTGTAGATAAAAAAGAAAACCAGATCAAAATGTACCTTTATTTTCTTTTTAGATGGAATATGCTGCTGTCAACCTGCGCCAGATTTATGATCTGGGTAAAAAAAATAGTCAACCCCTGAGGAAAAGTTCTGCGTCCTTTGCATCTTTTGTTCACTTCTCAACATCATGAAGACTCCTCTTGATTTCACGCTAGTGGCTGGATATGCTAGATGCAAGGGACAGACGTATATAACGCAGACATATTGGCAGATTTACCATCACAAGGATCACTGCATCGGTCGGGTTAACAGAAGAGCAGATGTTGGTGTTTGGAGGTGGACACTCTGGTTTAGAACAGCTCAGAACAAACAAACAATCGGAGGAAGTTTTGTGGTGACCTTTCAGAACCCAATGTCTGTTCGTGTTGATGGGAAAAAGAGTAAGCGAGACAATATAACAAAAAATGATGATAGGGCTTGACATGGTGACAGTGCTTCTTTGTTAAGTAGCGTGACCTTCTGGTCATTACACGCTGAATTGCCGGTGACTTTTGGATGACTTTTATAGACTCAACATAGACCAAACAAAACTGTCATGCTTCTACAGATCAAAAGCCAAAAACTAATATGAAGACAACTGTACAGTTTGTTGCCCTGCTTTTGGTATTTCATAAAAAATAACTTTTTTTACACTAAGATGCACAGGGACTGGCTGAAAAATGTTATGTAACAATTCAGTCCACTTGCAGTTTTAAGATGAGATGAGCCTAAAATCCACTGCACAGCTCTTAAAATCTCAGTTCTGTCTCCCTAACCAGGATGCGACACAATAAGAAGCCATTGCACACCATTCCTCCTTGGTGGCAGAACAGCTTTTCTATAGTTGTTCTCATTCCATTAGTCTGTAAGGCTGTATGGGAAATATTTCAAAAAGACTGCGTGCACAGACATGTAATAAGAGGCTGCCACCTTTGTTTTCTGACACGCTAAATGAAAGTTGAACGAAAAGCCGTTTGAAAAACTAACAAGAAGTCTGTGATGTCATAGAAAACATACAAAGCAATCTTTACAAGTATGTAAAAATGTGGGAAATTCTGCCTATTCCTGTAATACCCAAAAGATTGACTTCTTCTTCAGCAGTTCAGAAAAAATTTATTGCAAAAACATAATGATCTAAAAGGAGACGGGAGAGAATCAGGGATCTCAGGGAAGACACTTTTAGTTTGACATATTTTCCTCTTTTCTCAAATCGTTCCATTTCCTCTCAATCATTAGGTTTTAGAAATTTAAAGTGCGTGGTAGGTGGTAGAATTGACACACAGCCTTGTACTTTTATATAATTAAAGTACAAAAACAGCTGGGAAATACATCTTGATTTTCACTGGTCTCCGTTTCTCTCTTGTTGTGTGAATGCTGGTCGACAGGAAACAAAAGCCTGATATATATTAAAACACCGTGTATTACCATGTTATTTAGTATTAATACTCCATTTTGGACATTTGACTCTTTTAACTGACTGTTCTGTGCGTAGCCTCTTCTTTGCCGGCCTCTTTTACAGAATTTGCTGTTCCACTTTAACTTCCCTCCATGGATTCCAGATTTAATAATGTTACACTTGGATGCACTGACAACTTTCTAGGGACCAGACTCTGCACTGAATGTGTACACAGTTACAAAAAGCCATTCTAAATGTGGTGAAACAGGAGAATTTAATGTTGTTGCTGTCATGGTTTTAACGTAATAATTCAATAAGAAGTGTGTTTTAGTCTCTGGGTGGAGAAAAATGAGAAGTAAGAATAATCTAACTTTCAGAAAGTGGCTGAGGATAAAGTCCTCCTGCTGTGTCAGCGGATGTCTTGTCTCAGTGCAGTGGACCAGTCAATGTCAGGGGCAAGATTAAATCCATAATCAGACACGAAGTAATGAGGTATCAAACCAGCAACCCAGTGGGTAAAGGTACTGTTATGCTCACTGGTGACAGGTTGAATGTTCATCCCCCCACGTCTGTTTTAGGCTCAGTGAGAAAATCACTGGGTTTCAGGGATGTTTTTTTCTTACATGTTTTAGCTGCTTCATAACTATCAAATGTCAATGTGAACGCAACGTTTGGGGTTTGCAGTTTGTTTTTTGTTTCTGTGAAGGTAAAAAAAATCTGGCAGAATTTGATGTTCTTCAAATAATCCTCTCATGTCCTTTTGTGTTTAATGACCACATAACCATGAAATACTAATGTGTTTAATGACCACATATCCATGAACATCCAATCCAAATTGCAAAAACCACACAGACATAATTTCTACAACACTGCTGTTTCCCCCTCTGGATGATCCCAAGCTGCATCATTCTTCATCACCATCGGAGACAATCCAAGCAAACAAAGCCAGTAGACAAACAAATGTGACATGGCATGTTTGTTATATTGCACATTAAAGTTCATGACCGGCAACGCAGTGATTCTTTTTAATCCTTCTGCTTCTATTAACCATTAATAATCTCTTGGGGAAACATGTGGGCTGAGTTGGATCTGCATCCAAAACATCAAAGATCTCTGTGGTGTTGTTCCCTCCATATGAAGGAGCTGGCCGGCGCTTTTTCACACATTGGAAACCGATATTGCGGACTCATTGTGTGTATTTGTGTGCACAAGACAGCAGGTCAGGCGGGCGCTCCAACACTGTTGATATCACAGGCTTTTTTTGCTGCCTCCATATGAGTAACTTGGCTGTAGTTGACACATAATGGTGGTGATGATGGGGGAAGTCAACATGCCAGTTGTGCTGGCTACCACATGAAAAAACCCTTTGATATTCACAAGGATTTGTCAGAGCTATATGTCATCGCTAAATCTGTAACGGGGATGTCCAAATTTGAAACAGCTTACTGAATATATACAGCATTATTAAAAGAACTCTTTCTTGTTCCCCTTTCCTGTAATTCTTCTGTGGTCCAGAAAGTGCCGAGAATATATCAAACGTGATTACAGCATCTGTTAACAGGTATAAACGATGATTCAGGGATCAACTGACCCCGCTAGCTTGATTGAACCTTGATTCTTGTGTTATGCGGGTGACCCTGGGCAACACGATTCCTTTGCTTCAGCCAATTACAGCTCACTGTTGACTCAGTCGCCTCGAGGTGTCCAGGTCGTGTGTGCAAAACAAGCCCAAATAATCAGCCCTTCACCACTGCGCACCAATGGCAGAACTTTGCATTATCACCACGTCTTTTAGTTTGTTCTCATGCAAGTTTGTAGTCGTGACATGAGTGAGATTTATTTGCTTTGGCCTGCAGACCAATGGCTTTCTTCCTTTGTGGTTTTGCCAGCTGTTGAGCAGTGTGAAAAGCTTGAACTTGTTATCTTTTTATTTGCCTGGATCACACTATCTTTGAGACTAGTAACACAGTTTTTATAAACAGTTGAAGAGTGAGTGCTGTTTGCTTTGGGGCAAAATTAGATATTTTGTTAAATCTGCATATCCTGGAAAGTCCTTTGCAAACAGCAAATTTTGGTGCATCTTCAATTATATTAAAGTCATTAACAATATGTGTGTCCCTGAAACAGTAGACATGAGACACATGTACTCTGACTTTTTGTGTGGGCAAACAGGAAGATTTCTACATGCATTGGATTTTAACATGTTTTATATTATGAGAAATAATTGACTCTTATGATGTCTTTTTATTCTCTTTTGAGATTGTCCCATATTCAAAGCTTAGAAGCCATATGTGCCGAGGGGGAATCCATGAGTCAAACATGAGCAACTAGGCAAGGGGAAGCCCAGCTTCACTGTCCACATTACACGCAACAGACCCGCACTGTGATTATGAAGCATGATGACTCCTTTTATGTGAGACCTAGTCTCATGTCTAATGGGCCATCATTAGTGGAGATTGTAAACAGGAGAAAACACTACATGCAGACAAGACAGGATTAGCCCTGGAGTAAATGTTTGTTGTGGTTTCCAGAACCGCTGGTTCATCTCAGCGTTTTTTGTGTGTCTGTGCGAGTGTGTGATGTCTCTGATACATGAAGCGGCAATTCTTCTGAGGCTGAACATACGTTTGCTGTTGGAGGCTCCAGTGTGCAATCAAAGTGGCTTAAAGCGCACCAACAGGTGTGAGACAGAGAAATATTAAGCTATACCATCAATCAGTCTTTACAGACAAGTTCAGATTTGTCTACAAAGTACACTGTGTAAGTACTTTAGTAACTTAAAATAAATCAAGCCTATACCTCTCCCTTTTCGTTTTCCCACTTTGTATTTTGAATGCTCCTATCTGCTAGCTTATACATTATCTATTTCTCACAGCGTTCACCACCTGTGAACAGCATTATCACACATTCTCCATCACCTTCCAGCGGTTCCTCATGAAAGCACACAAGTTGAATTAAAATTAAGAAATTGGCAGATTATTTGAATGATGAATGTGTTAACTTGAAAAAGCAGATGATTAAAAGAACTGTCGAACTCAACTCAAATGAAAGCAAAACTAAGATGGATGCCTGGAAATGAAGCTATTTGAAGGTAAAAAATGAGTGAAAGGCCTTGAATTTTTTGCTGAGTCTTTCTAAAAGAAGACAGAAATGTGATTTATATCCTAACTTTGCAGGAATGTTGTATTGTAAATAGCAAAAGGGACAGTTGAAAGGATTTTTACAAGATGAGATGAAATACAAAAGGTTAATTGGGCTGGGGCAGTGTTACGACACCACTGACTTTGGGATAAATGGGTCATAATAACGTGGTCAATTACATTTTTCTATTTCTAAGGGGAGAAATCTCCTGCTGCAGCTTGCACCGGGCAGAATGTGCTACTTACAGTAGGTATGTAACCACTACCAAACAGATGGAAGCCACACTCCACTGCAAGCAATAAATTGAGTTTAAGACTTTCATACAGTAATAGGCCTTTTTAAGGCCTCTGAGAACAGCAGACTTCCTTCCATCCCGTTCAACAGTTTCAGCTAATTTCACACAGCTGAAGAGAAGAAAGTAGTGGAGCACTTTGAGATGTTCTCCTGTGGATTTGCAGACGAGGAAACCGTCTTTAAACCGTCCCGCTCATCTTTGAGGAAATAAGAAAATTAGGTTTGATCTTTAAAGTATTGTGCAGTACTGACAGTTGACTCAGATATACTTCAAGTGCTTACAAGTACTTTCAAAACATTTTCAGTTCAACACTTTTTTGTTCTTGTCTTATAAACTAAGGAATGTCTTCTTCTCTGTAGGGAGTCTTTTTGCTTTGGTTTGTTTACATGTCTAGACAGACTGCGCTTTACAGGGCTTTGAATTGGCTCTGTATTGTCTACCTGTGCACCTGAGGACAGTTGGATGACTTAACCACTTCACAGGGCTTTTTCTGTATGTGTTTGTTCTCTCATCGGAGACCAGAAATACATATAATTGCCTTTCAAGTGCTGTCATCCGCTCCTGCTCATGTACTTTGGGGGAGGTAAGTGTCTCCACCTGCCATGCACACGTATTTCTAGATAACAGAGCCACAGGTACGCTGGTCACCTGCACAGTATTTGTGTGTGAGGGGTGAGGAAAAAGGACAGAGGGGGTTTGTTGCCGGCCAACTTAAACCTGACACCTGAATGCTATCTTAGTACAGCTTGAGTGTCTGTGACCACAGTAATGACCAAGAATTTCAAAGATGCTTTCCTGCAGACAAGATGGAGGTTAAAACAATCTCATTCTCTCATTCTTCCCTCTAACATCTGTTTTTGTCTCAACAAACCTCTATACATATACATATATATATATACACATACATATACATATACAAATTAGATTTAAAACACATTCAGTCCTCCTTGGGACTATTTCAAGTTCAGATGAACATCACAACCTGAAGCTATTAAGTTAATAATAACTGAAGTGAGAAAAAGTACTGACAAGTGGAAAAATGATCCAGATGTTTTCAAATCCATGAGGAACCCTCTTCTCCCTAATAAGTGATTGCATACACGTGCATATGTAATTCTGGTCTGGTGTAAGAACAAAACAGATATCCGATAGTGATATTTCTGAAAGGAAAATCATTTAAAGTTATTTTTAAAATAGAAATAGAAGATGGCAAGGTACTGTGTTATACCAAGCAACTGAGTCTTTGTGCGTGAAAGATCTGGGAGCATTTTGGCAAAACAACCACATACACACCTGGCGTCCATTTTATCTTCTCCTTGATCTAATTTAACACACCATGGCAGTCAGATGTATCCCCTGCAGGGGCTGTCTTCAGTGAACTTTGGTTAAACAAAATGGTCAAGATCAGCCTGGAAAGAAAGGATCATTACTTAGCTGCTATATTGGTAAGTCTTTACAAAGGCCATGCACTAACTAACAAAACCACTGACCCTTTAAAGAACACTTACAGGAATACTTGCAGATTTAAAGTGCCATTGAGAGTTACTGGGAGCTACCGTGAGACATTTTTCCTTGGGGTGGGACAGGATTTAGAAAAAGAAAACAATCACATCAATGAAAGCTTTAAAGTCCCAGTCCCAAATTTGGAACCCTGACTTTCTTTTTCATCCAGCTGCAGCAGGGATCTGCTCCAAAGACGGGATCCTTTGAGCGGCGCAACTCTCAGTTCTCAGATCTCACCCAGATTTCACCCAGATCTGCCAAAACATGATACTGTAATGAACATTTTTACATCTTTACCATTACAAGATGTTACATAATCTAAGTTAAAAATAATAAAACCACGTTTTTTTTGTTCCGTCACAAAGGCTTTTTATGGCAGAAGTTGGAGTAAACAGGGCTCATGTAGTTACTTTTAAAAAAATAAAAGTTTTAACTGTATCCTTTTTTTGACCGACGTTCATGGTGGCATTCAGATTAAATCAATTTGAATGTTTTTGGTCCAAAGAGAGAAAAATGTATGACCCAATCAATGCTGGCTGAACATACTTCTGCACAAATTAAATCAGGCACAGGGAAAAGACTCTAAACAGCTGTAAGCAAGATGATATTCAGCAGGTATGATTCCCTTATGACATCATGTAATCTGTATGATTACATAGTACAATTCATTTATTTAAATTTTAACTAAATGAGAAAGTTTAGTCATTTAGTCACTGGCTTCTCCTGGGCTGTTCACTGAATAGACACACGGAGCATCCCAGCAATTTTCATGAAGCTGTAAACAGGGGCTTGTACAGACTTAAAAACACCTCCCATCTGTTCGTCTGTCTGACAGCATCACCGCCTCGTGTGTGTCCCTCCTTCTACTCGAGCAGCTTTCAGTTGGTGCTGGCTTCCTTCTCGACTTTTAATGATCACCCCGACTGGTCGCAGACCTATTCTGCGTTCAACCTCCTGCCCGGCAAAATAAACAAGAAAGCCACAGAGAGTCATCAATCATCAAAGACAATTACCTCTCTCTTCCTCTCCCAGAATCCTCATTTTCGTTTGTGTACGGTACCTCCAGTTTTTCTCACACTACTCGCAGGTCTTGCAGGTCTGGACTGCGACAAATATGTCGGTTCAAGCTGAATGTCAAACTTCATCACAGTCGTGTAAAAAGCTCTACCTTAACTTATTACAATACATTTAACGCCTGGACTGAAAAACATGACAAGAATAAGAATGTGCAGTATATTTTGGGAACAGGCCGCCCACATGATTCATAAAGTCTACACGAAGGATGTATTATGTCATCATGACCCATGAAGCTGAAAAGTCCAAATGCAAAGAAATCATAAAATTCTAAATGTTTTTTTTTTTATCTATTTAGAATAATACAAATATTTGGAAAGGGGCTTTGAGAGTAATGCTAATTTCCTTTCTTTTAGAAATTCTGTCTTATAACACTAACTAAAATGACTGATTCATCCATCTCGTCGCTTTCTCTGAAACTAGAACTATTCCACCTGTTGCATTATTCACTCTGAACCAAGGCTCTCTGTCCTCACATCAATTTTTCAGTGAAGACATTAAAGCCCCACTGGGCTTTATTCAAGCAGCGTGTTAAGTTAGATGTGTGAGAGGAGAATAGATAGGAGAATAGCATGCTGACAGGTTGATTTTTTATGTTCATGCAGGAAGTCTGTAACTCTTTTCTTCAAGTTTCCCCACCGCAGCACACGCAAGAAAACCACATTTTTCATAAGGATATTTACTATGTCGGCAGTCAGAATTTGTCAGTGAAATAATCTGCATTGCTACAACTATGTTTCAACATTGTATTTTATACACAATACACAAATATTTTCCGTGGTGAAAGCACCCTCTCCAAAGTCAAGCTGTTTGAGTATTTGATTTAGTATTGTATTGTTAAAACACAATGCTAAACCATAAAATGACTTATAATCCACTCACACAATAACCCATTTAAAGAGAAATTATAAGAAAAAGATAGATTAAAAAAGTGCCTATACTTTCACTTCTGTTTGACAAAAGCTGGGCTGAACATTTGAGATGGATTTTTACTACATTTTCTCCCTCTGAGAGCAGTTGTATATACTGTAACAGAATGTTTACGCTCCAGGTTCATATGTTAAATATGTTAAATGTCAATGTCATATGTTAAATATTCTGATGCAAGCTGACGCAGTGATCTTTTAAAATCTCTGATGACAGCGGCATTTAAATAGTTGGATGGTGTATTTCCGAGAGAACAAGCAATAAAATCTGTATACTTTTTCCATTTTTTGGTGCTCTTTTATTTGATTGCTCTGATATGCTGCAGGCTCTTGAGCAACATTAATAGGCTTTTGGCATGGTGCAGCCTGGTAACGCCCCAGTGTAAGTTTGCATAGTCGTAAACATTCTTCAGGAGAGAAGGAAATTGATTTTTGCATTTGATGTGGTGCACCTCATTTGCCCTGTTTTGTTCACATGCTGGAGTTATAAACAAGGCATCAAATCACTGTATTTATTTCACTGACAGAAGTGGCTTCCTGCACCATCGAGCCAGTTGATAGATATGAGCTTTGCTACAAATGCTCATGAGAGCTCATGAAAATCCCAGTGGCAGTTGTGTTTAACGTTACAGCTTTCTATTCTTCTGCTGGAACCACACACTAATTACTACCATGTTTTCATATTTGTCATCGCTGTTTGAAGAGGAGGATGAATTAATAAAAGCTATCACCAGGCTGTTGGGAAAGAGTTCAAACTTGGGTTTATATTCCTAAATTTAAACCTGCCAGAACTGACATAACTACAGTTTGTGGAATAAAGCTGTTTGGTGACTTCGATTTTTCTGCGTCACACTTAAAACTTCCATAATATGGAGAAGGACACACTCTTTTGGTTCAGAATTACGGCCTGGGCTCCGTTGCCAGTTATTCATTATTATTACCCACATTAGACTTTAACGATTAATGTTAGTTTAAACTCATTTTACTGTGCCAACAGTGAAAGGACAGAACGAGTGCATGCAGCTGAGGGGGTTGGCACAGCCATTAGTAAATTCAGCACATGCGGCACACTCTGTGTGCTCAGTAAAGCTCCTATTTTGGGGAGTTTTTGTTTGATGGTATGGCTCATTATGGCATCAGTGCTGCTGGTGTATGAATGTAGCTGTGAGACAGATGTCAGAGGGTTACAGTGTGTCTGTTCCACGGATGTGATGTTCAGTGTCTACAATCCAAAATATGGCAGCACTTTCCTTCAAATGTATAATTAGCTCTGTTATGACTTCATTTTGAGTCATAAATTTCGGAAAGAAATAAACTATTACTTCTCACTGTTGTTTGGAGGCGACAGTGGAGTATGAAGAAGAGCAGCAACCAGGCCACATGCTTTGTTTTCTAGTTTCCACTCCTCTGTCCTTCACCTTGGGATGTGCTCATTCCAATCACTGTGCGATTAGGGTGGAGATAACTTGAAGACTTCTGAATGACCATAATTTCTTAGATGGTTACTTGTAAATTGGTCTGATTTCCATCTAATTCACTATCTTGCACAAGAATTAAAATTTGATGAAAATGACACAGACACAATTACGTCTGCTTGACACACTGAGACATATCTTACTGTCCATTCTGGAACTGTTTGTATTAAGGAAGTTGTAGAAGCCCCCAAAACAGCAAATAAAGTGTTAAACAGAATTAATTTCAACTCCAGAATCCAACTGCGATCAACAGTTGATTGGCAGTTTTTAGTCAAAAGGAAGATTCTTCTTTATATCATGTTAAAACACTGTCAAGAAATAATCCGAATATTTGATCCAAACTGGAATAACTTAAAGGTAAAATGTGGAGGAATGACGCTACATTCCCTTAATTCCAGTGGTATTACTAATTTGGGCCCTCTCCAGCAGGCTGTGTGTGGGACGAGGCCTGATGAAATAATTCTGGCAAGGCAACACTGGGTGAAATTTCCAGTGTCTGGAAGGAATCCTTATTCACCAATGGAAATGAACAACGACCTGGAAGAAGACTGGAGTGTATTCTGCTATGTCTGGAGCTGAACAATTCCAATCACTCCGACAAGATGAGGACAGACACCAATCTAATCCAATTACAGATTTCTGATCAGTCCCACCCGACAGGGATCAGATAATGTTCCCACAGACAGATTTAACACATTAGAGATTTCTGAACATTATCTACTCAACATTGCTTACGGATCAATGGATATCTGATGATCTCCATTTCTTTGTTTTAATAACTATTCGTCGTATTTATGACTTCTAAAATAACTTTCCTTCTTTGCACAAACAGAAGTTAATTTTTCTTTCTGTTTCATTTTGTGTGAGTGTACTCTCCTGTGGAACCATGACGTTTTCCCTCGCCATCTCTCCCCTCAACAGTTTTCAGTTTTCACTATATTTTCTGTCATACCTTCCTTGTGCCTTCCCAATTCTCTAATCCTTGTTTGCATTCTGCTTCTGTCTAGTTTAATTATCTCAAATTATATTATGGAGTTTATTCTATATCTGCTGGCCTCAAGTCTGCATTTGAGGCTGCTAGTTCACACAAAATGTTATGTTGTGTTGTGTTATTTGTTATTCACACCAAACTTACTTCACAAATCTTGTGCCAGGATTTGTTGTCCCTGGTGAAGGCTTAACTGTGAGGGACAGGCTGTGGCAGGTTGTGTGGTCCAGCCAACGTCAGCTTTAGCTGCTTTGCATCTGTTTGTTTATTCAAAAGGTCTCATGCACTTACACGTGTTAGATTTATGTTGTTTTTTTTAATCCAAACTGTCAGTTTTCCTCAAACAGATATTCAAGATGACGAGTGCTTGGTGTTCCTGTTAATCACTGAAACACTCACACTGTTAGGACACACGTCCTTAAACTCAACAGGAAGCCTTGACTCCACAGTCCACTTCATCAGGGATTCACATTTTTCTGTCTGTACTGTGGATGACTTTCTCAGTGCTTTTAATCAACACATGTATAAATTTGAGACTTACATAAAGATCATACCACATTCCAACGTGCTCACTTTTTTGTAAATAACTGTGCTTTAAAAAACTCTTCCAAGCAGATTTTTTTGTAATACTAATACCGAATAATACATGCAATAGTAATTAAAAAAATTATTTTGAAAAGGCTAAAAGCCTCGAATAATCAATGAAAGCCCGTTCATCAGAACCCCCTGTGAGAACCATATGGACAGTTCTTCCTTATTTGCACCTTCAGGGGATTTATGCTTTTGATTATAAACCTGCCCTTTTCTCCAGCATCAGCATCAGGGGGCCATCGGAAATACTGCGGTGTGTGATTCACACAACGCAGTTAAACCAAAGCACAACTCTTATTGTTTAATGTCCCCCCAACAGAACATCTTTGTTTATGTGATCTGAAGGTCACGTCTTTTCACTCAAGAGTTTGGCAAACCTTCTGAGGGTGCCTGAAAAAGGGGTGTTTACTTATGTTTCTCTTATGCCTACCCTTAACACGCTGATCCCTGTTTGTTTCCATTTCAAATACATGTAGTGCATTCCAAGGAAATGACTGCATGAATTAATGCACTCTGTGGGAGGGGCAACACAGGAGAGTTAAAATGGGGAGTTTACTGTATGTTTCATGCCTCAAGTTAAACAACTTGGTCAAAAGAGATGGTAATAAAAGCAATTAGGGCTATTGTGACTGTCACTGGTGGTTTTCATTCACAGAGAATTATCTATCCAGCTGCTTGGACCTAACTGTTGCATATCAGTAGGTTAGCTTATCGTAATACCTCCTTTTTTCTGTAAGTACTTTAATGTGTGTGTAATTAAAGTTAACTGCCAGGGCCATTTCTGCAGAGTTAGTTTGAAGGCCATAATGTGCTCCAAGCCAATAGCTCAACCGCAGTGAAACAATTAGACTCACGTAGCTGCTGGTCCCATCCACTTTCTCCTCCCGGCCTCCTCCTCAAGCAAGACAGGACCAGCAGAACCAGAGGGCACCAGTGTCTGCTCATCTGTTCTTTGGGAAGCAGTTCTCTTTTTGGCGTAGCCCTTTAGAAATCATTCAAGTGACAGATATTTGGTTTAGTGTCTGACTCCATCCAAGAATTTCTTTTATTTTTTTAATCTTGTTGTGCAATCAAGATTATACTAAAACCATAAACCATTAAAACTGACTCATCTCGCTCCAACATTTTATCCCAAATTTATAGGACGGTTAACAGTGACCGTATAACATTTTCCAAAGATTATTTTCTTTTTGTCTCTATCCAGTTAACTGCTCTGATTCATACTGTATTTGTTTAATCACATGACGCTTGCTAAAAGTGCAAACAGCATTTGAATGTCAGTGCTCTCCAGAGAGGGAAGCCTCCTCAGCTCCCAAAAAGAAAAAGCCCAAATTAAGGAAACTTTTTTTCCCCCTCTCCCCTCTCTGACAACTTATTTCCAACATCTGAGTCTTGTTAGGACGGTTTCACAGAACAACAAGACGATGAAGAGATCAATGAAACACTGCTAAGTTTCTGAATGTCAGTCCAACGGGAATTTAGTTTTGGGTGATCGCACCATTTAAAAACGACAGGACAGTTATAGACGGACCCTGACATATGCAGCTCGGCTGGATGTGTGTGAGGGGGTGTATGTGTGTTGACAATCTAAGCCCCGATTTCAAGCCGCAGTCCCATTGAGCAGATGTTCCTTTTTTCTATGGCTTTAGCTTTTCATGTGTTGCTCTCTTTCTCTTTTGTACACTTTATTTATTTTTTCCTTGTGTCTTTAGCTTTGGTAAGAAGCTGCGGTGTGCACTTATCAGAGAGTAACAAACGTGAGCTTCTCAGATCAACACTATATTTAATCCGTAAAAAACACCATTCCAACCCTCTGCCCTCCAAGACTTTGGACAACAAAGAGCTGTATTGTGTTCAAATTACAGCACAATAGAAAAATGCAGAGATTGTAGGACGTGAGATTTCTAGTTTCTTTTTCAGAGGAGTTATTCTGTACTTTGCACACCTCCCCAAGAGGTTCTGGTCACATTCTACTCAATCTAGAAAAAAAGAAGAAGTCAAACAACAGCTTGGGAGCGCATTAACAGAGATGAGTGGTGTCTGAAGTGGGGATTTTCAATAACAGTATTAGCGTGTTGAAGGACCTGAATGAAAAGTGCTGTCCACGGTGCTGAACGGTGCCAAGAGCTGACAAGTACTTGACTTCTCCTCTATTACCTAAGTACATAAACATTCTTTGTGTAGACATCAGCTAAACTCCTTCCATAACTAACAAATGGGTATAAGTCACCTTTATACAAAACAACGTTATGAAAGCTTCTTTTGATTTGGCAACACCCTGGAGACTTCAAGTTGGGTTTGAAAACTGTGACTGAAACGTTTCAAATCCACTTCAACAAGAGATTAATGGCTTCATCAGGAGAGTTGGTAACAGCTGATATGATTTTTAAAAAAGTTATTGGTTTCATGATTGGTTTTAAGCCTCAAAACAGATTTGTGCACGAGCAAATTTCCTTTTCTTTTGCCGATTCCATGAAAATAAGTTCTTTCAATGATTCATCTTTATGCCATTGTATAATTCTGCACAGTGGTTGTTCTTTCACCAAAACAACCCGTCAAATCAATCTCTACCATCTGCAAACTTGGGCCCTCAGCGGGAAACAGAAGGTTGTAGTGCTGACACGAGTGACGGATCGTTGGCAGCAGCCAACATCTGTCTATTCTTAGTTTCAGTTACTTCTGTGGAGGGGAATAGTGGCTGGTTGTACTGTGAGAGAGGAAGATTTTTTTTTTTCCTTTCACCCATAAATTCGCTGATGCATTCAAAAGTGAACACTGTTGCACTAAAGAGCAAAGGGTAGGCCGTGTGGACCAACATCTGCCTGAAGCGAACCATGGACCACAGAGGAGCTAACGAGAGAAGAGACAAAGAGAGTAGAGAGGAGAAATGACGGAGATGTGGTTGTTGTCTGACAATGTGAAAAGGAAATTAAACAATACTGAACCCAGACAGCAGGCCTACATTCTTGAAAAGTGAAACGCGCCAACACACTAGTGGCACAACTTACATCCAAAACAGAGGCTAATTTCTCGTGAGATCAGGCCATAAAGGACGAAGGTAAAGATGCTGCGGAATACTGTCTGTCAAAACTCTAGAGAAACTCAGAACAAAATAATGTTTGGAGGATTTTTATAGTTGGATCAAAGAGTTTGTTAATGAAATGAGGTGATTTGGAGTTACTGCCATTTAGAATTAGAGTTTTGTTGTCGTTGGAGTTCCGTTTGTTTTGTTTAAGGAATTTATTAAGAAAAAAAATGCGCGGGAAAAACTCAGTTTAAATACTAGATACTAACCTAAAGCAAGAAGACGAATGTAACACTGCAAAGGAAGGGGGGAGATAAAGGAAGAGTTTTCTGTGCTTTGCTATGACCTGCTCTGCTCAACTAGGGTTTAGTCTGGGAAGGGGTGGAGACAGAGGACTGGGGGAGAGGGAGGGAAGGCAAAAATGGGGTGGGACAGACCCCCCCCCAACACCCGTCTCCCACACATTTACATGTGCACACACACATGCACGCTTACTCGGCTCTTCAAAGCCAAGTGGTTTTAATAGACATCCAATTAGAGTTAGACATGTGGGGAGCTGCTGCAGCAGATGAATAAGGTGAAAAGACCGACAAGATTCAGTCACCTCAGAGAGAAAGATAACCAGAGAGATAGAGACAGGAGAGACAGAGGAAAGAGGGAGGGGGCCAGAGGAGAGAGAGCCACACATGCGAGGAAAGAAGAGAGGCAACACGCTGCTCCCGCATTCAGACTCTGAGAGGCAGGAGCAGAGGACAGACTGGGAGCTCCGCTCACTGACAGACACACAACCAGAGAGGGCAGAGAGACGAGAGCTGGGGGGCTCGGTTACACACTCAAGTAACTTCAAACCAGCTCAAACAAAACAAGAGAAACAAAGAGAAAAAGGGAGAAGAAAAGAAGAAAGTCTGGATTCTCTGACTTTTTGTTTTGCAAACTGCATTTCATGGATTTCTCTGGAAAAGAACCAGGATTGACTTCTCTACTCTAATTTCTGCTTTTATTTATTCATTTAGTTCTAAGCACTTTGACATCTTTCATTCAGCCTCCTCTGCCTCATCCTTGAGCCCCTCTCTTGACTCGAGGGCATGTGAGCGTGGAATAGATTGCAGAAACGTATGAATGAACTTGTTAATGTGTTTTGAACTTAAGGGATTTAGCGTTTGGGTGAGGATCCGGGAGTCTTCGGAGGAAGAGAAGACCAGACCTGCGAAGTTCTGGTTGGAAGGAGATCGGAGTTGATGTTGACACATTCCTGTGGTGCTTCTGAGGAGTAACCAGAACAAGAGAACTACAGCAGGGCTGACCGCAGCACCGACAGCTTCCACCTCCACCGGCTGCATCACCGTTCGTTTAGCTGATAACTCCCCATCTGCTGTCAAAAGTCCTGCGTCGAACAGCCGGAGTCGCACCGCCGTCTCCTCAGTCACTCCACCGGTTTCTGCACCTACAGTCCCAGAGAGGTTGTGGGTTTTCAGACAGTGGAGGCGAAGTCCATTGGTCAGGGGGAGTTTCTCCCACTCTCTCCCCCTCTCCCTGCACCCAGCTCAGCATGCCCCAGCCCCTGAGCGCCTCCACAGCTCTCTCAGCTCCACTACCATGTGTAGATGGACAGTGACACAAGGTGCACCGGTCGCCTGGTTCTCCGCCTGCCCCCGCCGCAGACCGCCTTCCCTGCTTCTCCCTCTCACCTTCCTCCTTCTGCTCAGAACGTCCTCGTCCCTGCCGCTGTCTCCCGCTTCATCGTTAGACTCTGGAAAGAGCCACAATGCCCCAGGAGGGACCTCCCCACAGCTTTTCGTCTCATATCTGCCACGCTCGTCCTCTCCCGCGCCGCACCACGCATCCTCTGCGAGGTTGCCAAGGGCAACCAATGTGTCATCTTCGTCCGCGACAGTTGTGGGCCGTCACGTGCGGAGCAGCTACAAACATCTACAAGGAGACGTGCGCAGGAGGAAACTATTCTCCTTCCAGAAATTCTTCCTGCGCATCGACAAGGAGGGAAATGTCAACGGAACCAAAAGCGAGGACGATCCATACAGTAAGTCTGCTATCTCTTACAATAAAAGTGTGCTTTAAATGACTAACTTATGAGAAAACGAAAGTGGGGATTGACAATATCATTTTATTCGCGGGTTTTGCAATCACCTCGGTTTTTAAACTTTGACTGCTGCACTAAATTGGGATAAAAGGGCAAAAAAATACAAAGACCCTTCTATCTGATCGTATGGCCTCTGAGGTAAAAGACACACCACTTCTTCTGCCTGCACTCCAGCTCAACAGCTTATCTGTGGACGACGACGTTCCTGTGATTCAACCCAGGCAACCGTGCAGACTGAGACAGGTGACTGGGCAAAAGAACAAATGAGAGAGTTGCGTGCCTCCAGTCTCTTCACCATGTGTGGAGGAAAGGCATACTTGTCTGCCTAAAAAGACAGAGGGAGAGAAAAGCATGAGAGTTTAAGAGCAGGCGACCCAAAAAAATAAGAAATAAATAAAAGAAAATAGCCAAACAGATTTGGACAGAAACCCAAAAAACAGGAATAGATTATCCACTGGAACCAATTAGAAACTGCCCAGAGAAAGTTCTTCCTCTTTGAGGAAAATCTAAAACAGCTATCACCAAACCCCTGAGGAGAATCACGAGTCCACTCACTCCTTGCTCCTATTGTGATGCAGCTATAATAGTGGTGGGCAGATGCTAATTATGAGGTTCTACTGACTCAGATTTAAAGGATTAAACACCCAATCCCCTCTCCTTTTTCAGGTTGTGCATTTCTCTGGCTGTGAAATATGATTTTAACCTTCGTGTATCCGGTTAAGGGTCAGTGAGCACACATGCTCGTTTGTCAGCACCACTCAGCTTCACATCCACACAGTCACACTCTTTCACATCGGCACCCATCTCACTCCTCCACCACTGGACACTGAAAAGCTCAACCAACACTTTCAAATCACCTTGAAGTAGTTTCAGTAATGGGAAGCACAAATGTACTGTATGACTCAGTGTTAAACACATGGACTGGATGACTGGTTACTATAATGAACAATCATAAAAATGGTTGCAAATGCTCTTTTGCCAGTTTTGGTAAAACAAATTATCTCATTATGAAAGCTAAATGCAATAACGCGGTGACTCAAAGCATTCCAACTTGAAAACTAGTAAATCTAAATACTTCTAACAACTTGTAGGGCTCATCACTATCGGTTATGGCTGATCCAGAGCAGAAAATCAGCTGTTATCATTCTGTCATCCGCAACTTTTATCTCCCAGCTAAACACATCTGGAAGTTCTCCAACGCTGTCACAGCGTTCTGGCCTGTGAGCAGCACTGAAACTCAGCGCTGCCTCAGGGAACATTGACAGAAGGTGCTGAGGGAGAGCAGAGCATTACTGCCACATTTACCTGCCCACATTTCCCTGCCAGCTCAACGGATCACACACATAAAAAACAAACAAATTTCTTTGACATTATAAAACAGGTTCTGGCTGCTTTATGTCTACTGCATGTCTTTAAATCGCGCACAAGTTGAAAATGTGTGTGTGTGTGAGTGTGTGTGTGTGTGTGTGTATGTGTGTGGGTGGGGGGGTTCAAGCCTTATAATAGCTCTTCGTCACTCACACACCTTCATACACATGTCACAGGTTTGCATGCATCTGTCTGTGGAGCTGTGGGGCTACACAAGCCTCTCCTGCTGGGTGTGCGCATACACACACACTAACACACACACACACACACACACACACACACACACACACACACACACACGCCTTAACATAGAGAGGCCAGTCTTGCACATGGCCTCCATATGGCAAAGCCCACTTTTATTAGGGCCAGGGCCAGTGTGAATGTGTGTGTTTGTGTATGTGTGTGTGCCACTCAGACACCAGGACTCTGCCAGACATGGCTGAAGGAATTTCAATTAGCGTCTCTTCCTCCCTCCCCTTGCCTGCAGTGCTCTCTGACACACACACACACACACACACACACACACACACACACACACACACACACACAGACACATGCACACGTGCACATCCTTTTGCACACGCGTGCACGGAGAGAACTCCGCCATTAGAGTGCAACGTGTCACTAACTGCGATGGCATCGGGCCACTGCGTTTGAGGGACAGCCCGTCAAATTTCAGGGGTGCTTGCCTGTTGATTCTGGTGGGAAATAAGTAAGAACTTTCCAGAGGGGGAAAAAGAAACTTTCATGTGTGGACTTGGCCACACCTTGCAGACCGTCTTCATCTTAGCAGCATGTTAAGTAAGCATTTCATCAAGCTCTGTCCACCTGATAGCAAGTACAGATGTTATTTGTTCGTAAAAATTGAGAAAATGTGGGTGAGCATATGGTGATGAACTGGATAAGCCTTCCAAAGTAGGCCTTCCTTATCGATATATGTTATGCATTTAGAGTACTCTTCATACATTTGTACAAAAAAACTTGAAGACTCTGCCCCTCCCCTCATTTATTTGCATGTTCTGCTCAAATTGAACCCTTCATGCTGAGACCAACAGGATGTTACCAAGTTCTGCTCCCCTGTGAAATGTGAACATGGATGTGGTTTTAACTAATTTGACGCGTCATATCTTTCACGAGAGCACTGCTGCTCAGGAGTTTTCCGGTTTGTTTGTGCTCGTCCGGGCTTTGAGCACGCTCTCTGTTTGTTTTTACATTACAGATCATAACACTGTCCGTGCACACTGTGATAGTTTTAGAGCTTATAGAAGCAAAACAACTGCAGCACACTTGAGGACAAATGACTCTGAGCTGTGCTCATTAGAAACACGTGGCTCCTTTGTGCTATTCCAAGTAGGCACACAGTATCAGCACAGGGTGTAGAAGTTTCTCCAGTGGATCAGCGCAAAATTGTTGAAGGTAAAAATGGGTAATGAGTAAGATGGCAGCGAAAGAGGCAGCAAAAGTCATGATTGTCATGGTCGACTTGTCTGGTAATGTTCAAGGCGTCGGATTGCAAATGAATCCATTAAACGGTGTCAGAGGTGATGAGGACGGGTTTTAACTCCAGCTCCAGGGTCCAGGCTCTCCTATACAGCCCAGACTATCAGTTCAAAGCTGAGCGTATCATCTCATTATTGAGGTTTTCAGACGCGCATCATGCCTGTCCGCGCGCTCTCTGCTCGTCACGTGTTCAGTGCCCATCTGTCGATCTCACCTCATGAGGCCTTCACAGCGAGGCTCGTCGGTCTGTGTGGAAACTCGCGGCGCTGTCAGGAGGTGATTAACATCGATCCCGCAGCTGACCACAACCAACAAAACTGTCATTGTTCTCCTCCCTCCGCGCTGCCTGCGAGCTCTCACATCCTGTTTACAAGCAAACAAATAAAGCAATGAAACAAATGGAACGTAACAAATGCATTTGCAGTTGGACTGCAGACCCAGTTCGACAACAGTTGGAGGCCTGATCTCACTGTGACCACCCGGGGTGAGAAAACTTTAATAGTGGACAATCGTCTGCAGCACTGCTCGATTTTTTTTTTTTTTTTTTTCAAAGCAGACCTGTGGACTAAAATGACGAGGCTTTCTCCATATTTTCAAAAACTGATGAATGTTTTTTCTCGTTTTTCAACGAAACTGCAACAAGTCCTGGCCCTGCCATAAAAAGGTGAACATCTCCTTGAAATTAGTCCCAGTCTTCTACTTTTCTGTTTTTGGATGTCTCTATTTTGCACCCTCTGTTTCTGTCTTGCTGCCCGAGGAGCATGTTTAGGGTTCTCATGGGAAAAGGTAAGAGTGTGGCCCATAAAAGAGAATTATGAGGTGGTAGTGGATGCACCAGGGGTTAGTGTCAGCGTTGCTTTTCATTTTAAATTGCTTTGACATCTTCATGGACTTTTCTCGGCCACTGCCGTAAATAAAAGTAATGTGCAAAGTTTGCAACATTTTGTTCAGGAAACAAGTTCTAACATGTTCTAACATCAACAATTATATCCAGTTGTTCTCTGAAGACATACAAAAAACAAACACTCCCTTAAGTTTTCTGAATATACCTGTTCTGTACACTTCTCCAGCCAGTATTAGACATCAAATATTTATTTAATAACTCAAACACTAAAGAAGTCTGTATAATTCATTTAACGTCTGAGTGGTCTCTACTTTAATCTGTGGAACAAATGCTAGCAGTGTCCTGGATACAAAATCAAAAGCATTATGAGTCCTTCTCAGGAGTAATTATGCATTAAAAACCTCTGCATTATGAGAAGATAAGCAGCATTCAGTCCATGCCTCTAAAAATGTTAGTTCTCACATTTGCAACTGTTTTAATTTCTAAAGAAAAATGAAAGATTGCCCACTGTTAATGTCACATACCTAAAATGATTCATTGTGAAGGACTTCACCAACAATATGCAAAATGTTTTACTTTATGATGGAGACATCACACCATGTCGCTGCATTAAAGACTCTACCATCCGTTTAACCGCCTTCCTTTATTTGAGCTGCCAAGGGGTCTCATTCCGTCTCACACTCGGGAGTGAGTGTGATGTTCAAAGGTCAAGATGTGTTAGTGCCCTTTAACCCCCTTACTACCCGGACAGGGTCATTTTCAGAGCATGAGTGCGACAGAAATGCTGACACAAGCATCCTGGAAATGATCCTAATAAAAGTTTCCCATTAAGCCATGTGGATGGGTATGACCCTGGACCCAGTTCCCTGAAACTTGACCTGGGAAATCGGAAACAGCATTTTGTGTCACAGTTAAGAGAGCTATCCCTTTAGGCCTCTCAGATGTTCATCGATAAGTCTAACTTTTGTGAACTTTTCCATGTTTTCTCGTTTGCTTGGAAATTGTTTAATGATTTCACATATTGCTCAACTTGTCTCTAACTGGAACTGCGAAATAAGTCACTAGTTCACACCCCGTCCATGGCTCAAAACACGGCCCTGTAAAGTGCTGCCACTTCGAGTGGCGGAAGGGAGCAACGACTCAATTTAGTGTTTCCACATCACAGCAGATGCTGTTGTCAAGTCTGTGGTTTAAGAACAGAGTCTTCATAAGGGGGGAAAGGGGGGTGTTTAAGGGGGCAGGAATTTAGGGGTGTGTGGAGAAGCTGAGTGCTATGCTTTCAACTATTGGCCTTTGTGTAACCCGAGATCGAGTTCAACGTATGTTCTGTCAGGAACATGACAGTGTGTTACAAAAACACCACCTGTTTAGGTTTGGGCCACAGTATCCCCTGGTTATGCTTAGAAAACCGCCATAAATAGCTGTTAAATGTCGCCTTTTTACATAGCATTTATGACAGCTATTACTGCTGCTTGTCTTGGTTACATGTAAACACAAAACTTTCTGTTGGTTCCACGTCATGTGTATCACATTTGTAACCCTACACAGGCCAGATTTTGTCACAGTTCGAAACGTCATTCCATGCCAAATTCGACAATTGTTGCAAAACATGCATGTTGATCTTTGTAGTTCCCTATAAAGGTGGTTTCAATTTTTTTTAGAGTGATCAATCCTCCCCGAATATCCTACCCAATTCAGAGCAAAATATAGAAGTTGTTCTACAGAGGGCAGATTTGGAAAGGGGTTATATTTCTTCTTTATTAAAATGCTGCTTTTATTCATTTGAACGTTGAGAGATTTTTGGCAGGAGTCACAGAGGACAACAACAGGATCGGTCTCATTTTCCCATCACTGTTTGCATATATCCTGTCAACACCACTTGACATTTCCCCATTATTTCACTCCATTGACGATTAATGTATCAGCTAAAAGACAGAAATAAGAGCCAGATTTCTGAAAGCAGACCATGGCAGTCTTGCCACAAACCCAACCAGTTAGGCACCACCTTAAACAAATCCTGCTTCTTTCAGATCCTCCGCTGCTTTGGACAACTTTTGTTCCCAGAAGAAACAGCTATAAATATCAGGAGACCGCTAAAATCTTAAGAAGAATTTGAGTTTTTACATTTTGATTGACATCACTTCCATTGTTTGCATTATGTTGGCGATTCATGAAGGACACAATCATTTGTGTTTTAGAGATAGATGGAAAGATGGTGTACAACTAACAGGGTAACCAACCAGATTTGTGTAAAACTAGGTTTTTATGAGTTATCATTCCCATACACTGGGATGATATATACATAAATTCTCCAAAGGACAATGTTAAAAACTGATAAAGTTTAATCCTGATTTGGAGTCCATTCAATCAGGACCTAGTGATCCTGCATCTATGTAAAGATATATACCAGTCAGAACTGCTGTTGGTTCATCTCAGTTTAGTCTTAACAGCCCAAAATGACAACTTACAACAATGTTAACTCGTTGTAAACAGTGATGGGAAAGTTGTCTGCAAATTGCAACATCAGCAACACACTCATCTCTGTGGTTTGGCTTTGTATCGTAGCATAATTTAAGACAAGTTGAAGCCAGATCCTTTTTGTTTTACAGACAATTACATCTGAAAAAAATCTATAAAGAGGAAAAGAAGACCCAAAACCACGTAAAATGTTCAGCTCAGAAAACGTGTTTTTGCCTATATTTGGCATCATCTTTACAATTTTCATTGAGCAATGTAAGAGAATATTTGTGAAGTGACACAAATCTCAAACTGAGGTTTGAGTAGGAGACGTTTGGCTGGTTTACCAACTTAAAATGTATTTACAAAAGAGCAAGCTCAAACAATGTAATAGCAAAACTCACAGACTTTCCTTTTCAAGTATTATCAAACTGAGGATATTTTGGTTTTAGACTATTTAGATATTCAAAGTTGGCAAATGGTGATGGAAATTCCCCTTTTTCTTGGAGTTGTCACTTTTGTCTGGCTCCGTTTTGGCAACGTATGCTAAAAATGTGCTGAAAAGACTGAGCCACAACTGACTTTGTTCTGCATTTGTATTAACTAGCTTTCCATAGCAGCAAGTGAGCTTCTAAAATGTATCCGAATCTCAACACTGAGTATGTCATTTAGGTGTGAGCCCGGAGCTCACAGCTCTGGGCCATGAAGCCGGCTGTGAACAGGCCGGCTTCATGGCCAGTAAAGCAGTGGGAGGTGCAGAATAGCATGTGTGACGGATAACATCCAGGACGGTTGCCATTCTGACACCACGTGCATTAGGAAAGGCCCCCCCTTACCCCGCACACCCTCATCAACTGCACACCTCACTTTCCTGCGCACCCTCCACCCCACCACACACACACACACACACACACACACACACACACACAC